>CM038215.1:239545856-240065445 GCA_021442155.1 Cymbidium sinense | reverse complement strand
AATATCATGCATGTCATATTCTTCCACTCTTGTTAAGAGGGGCTTCCATATTGCAGAATGAAGGCTTAACCTGTGAGAGCCTTTGATGGAAGAACACCCCTTTCTCTTTTGATTTGGCCCATAATCAAGTTTTCATCCATTTAGGCATACAAAATCCCATAGCCTGTGTCAAAACAAAGAGTCCAAAAGAATGAAATAAATTTGATAAAATTTGCATTAGATTAAGTCATGAATTCATACTCACTCATGCTCTAGTCTCTTTAGGAGTGAGTTTAAGGATTTAGTCTCTTTATAAAATAATAACTACCTACTTGAATACATAAGACTTGGCCACATGGATTTAAAATGTAGGAGGTATTATTTGGCGTTCTCCTCTTTATTCTCTCTTGTTGAGGTAAACCATATACTCATTTTCACCTTAGATTTAGGATGTGCTTATGGTTTGTACCAAAGCTTCCTAGCTTAGGATCAGAGATAGCTATTTCCTTCGAGCTACTAGCATAAATTCTCACCTCTTAAGCATTTCTTTAATCTTATGTTATAGGATTATAAGTTCTAGTATTCTAATAAAATGTCAACTCAAATAATGAACTCTCTTCAATTTCAAAAATATAAAGCCCAACTATAGGATAGATTGGATTGCTCACTAGGCTTCTAGTATCATGAGCATTTCCTACTTTCTCCCTTTAGATTCCAAAATAAGTCTTCTCCTTGATTTATCCCATTTGATTTTCTAAAATAGCCAATCTTTTGATAGTCTTGCCTTGAAATCTTTGGAGATCATGATTGTCTTTAATAAGAGTGTTCTTAAGGAATACCATTCCTTAGATGTAATTAACTATGGAGGCTTGCCTCCAAACTTAGCTTAAAATAAACCTACTTTACTTTTCATGTAAAGTAGGGAAAGATCTAACATTGAAGACCCATCATGCCTTAGGAATCCTTATTGGGTGATTAAGCCATTATAGGGTGGTGATTTATCTTTGAGATAGTACATCATTCCTTAATGTCTTACCCAATCACTTCAATAAGTACCCCTAAGATCATGGTGTCCCACATCCTCAAAAATTAAACACGGTTGGATCCATTTAAGCTCTTGGGAAAAATAAAATTTTACCCCAATCACAACTCATAACTAAATTTTCTAAAATAACTCATAACCTTAACTAAAGCTTAGGAATTAAATCAAGATAATAAAATATTTAGCAACCCCTTAGTTGAATGTTGTATGCTTAACACCATGCATATCATCTTATTTCGCTCTTGACAATGAAGGGTCTCCATCCATTATACATTAAAGGAATTCTTGACATGTAAGGGCATCCCTTGGGGGTAGAGATCACCTTCTTCTATCTAACTTGGCCCATAATCAACTTCATCATACAATTAGGCATATAAAATCCTATGTATTGTGTCAAAATAAAGAGTACAAAGTCAAATAAAATTTAATAAAATTTCCATTAGACTAAGTCATTATTCATACCACTCATGCTTTAATCTCTTAGAGAGTGGGTTTAAGAACTTTAGTTTCTTTCTAAATAATAACAACCTAGCCATCTTGCAAAACATATGACTTGACCACATGGTTTTAAAACATAGGAGGGGTTAGCTAGCTACTACTCCAAGTTATAAGTTTAGCAGTCGGGTGGTTTACTCTCTCTTGTGGAGGTAAACAATATGCCCATTTTTGCCTTAGATTTAGAAGTGCTTTGGCCTCTCTAAAGCTCCCTAGATTTAGAATCTAGGTTGATATTTTCCCCTTGGGCTACAAGCATAAATTCTCACCTCTTAGGCATTTCCATAATTGTATGTATGGAATTATAAGTCCAAGCTTTCTAATAAATTTTAACTCAAATACATAATTCTCCTCAATTTCAAATGTATAAAGTCCAACCATAGGATAGATTGGAATGCTCACTAGGTTGTTCTAGTATCATGAGCATCCCCTACTCATCTTCCTTTGGCTTTGATAATAAGTCTCTCCTTTTGATCTATCCTATTTGATCTTCTAAACATAACCAACTTATTGATAGTCCTATCTTTGAATTCTTTGGAGACAATAGTTGCCTACTTTAATTGATAGTATTCCTAAGCAACTTATCTTCCTTAGGGAACTTTAGAATCCATTTAAATAAACCCTTTTATTCATCCATGTAAAGTAGGGAAAAATCTCTATATATTGAAGACCCATCATGCCTTAGGAGTTCTTATTAGGTATTATAGGGTAATGATTTCTATCTTTCAAGATAGTACACTATTCTTAATGTCATACGATCACTTCAATAAATACACCCTCATCTATGTAATCCCCACACATGACCATTCCAAAATAAAACCACAATAACATATTATGTCATTCATGAATAGGGAGGTCTCCACTCTTGCACGATAGAATGCTTGACTGAGGGATCCCTTGTAGTGGAGAACACCTCCTCCTACTAATTCAATAATAAATCTATTTCATCATGCATTTAAGCATAATTATCCCAAGCTTTTGTCCAAATGAATGTGTCAAAATAATATAAAAATTTGTAAAATTTTGCATTAGTCTAACTCATGTCTTTTTGCCAGTAATGATCTAGTCTCTCAAGGAATGAGTTTAGAACTCTAGTCTCCTTTCTAATAAAATAATAGCTTAATTATCTTGCACATACATAAGACTGACCTACATGATTTTGAATCATAGGAGGTGTTAGGTGTCGGCCACTCTAGGCGATTATAAGTCCAGAAGAGTCGGGATAGGTTTTCCCTCTCTTGTGGAGATAAATCATTATGTCCCATTTTCTATTTAGATTTAGGTCATGCTTCTAGCTTATGCTAAAGCTTCCTAGATTTAGGATCTGAGGTTACTTGTTTCTTTTGGGCTACGAGCACAACTCTTCACCTCTTAGGTATTTCCTCAATCCTATGTTGATGGATTGTAAGCCTTAGCATTCTAATAAAAATTTTAATTCAAATTAAAAAAAATCTCTTTTAAACATATAAAATCCCATCATAAGATAGATTGGAGTGCCCACTAGGCTTCCTAGTATCATGAGTTCTCCCTACTTATCTTCCTTTGAAAACTAAAATAAGTCTTTACAAATTGAACCTTCCCACTTGATTTTCTAAAAATACCCAATCCTTTGATAGTTTAGCCTTGAAATCTTTGGAGATATAATTGACTACTTTAATCAGAGTATTCTTAGAAATCAACTTCTTAGGATGTAATTAATGGAAGAATCCTACCATAAGAAACTAAGGAATTGTGTAAAATAAACCCTTCTTTACTTTTCATGTAAAGTAGGGAAAGATCTTTGGCATATACGAAGACCTATTTTCCTTAGGAGTCCTTATTAGGTAATTAGGTCCATTATAGAGTGATATTTTTATCTTTTAAAATAGTACATCATACCTTAATGTCATACTCAATTACTCTAATAAGTACCCCTGACTCATGTTCACATGATTCCAAATTAAAACACCAGAGGAACCACCTGTAGTAGTACTCACTACCCAAGTTGAGTCGAATAAGAGTATTTCATAACTATATTTGTGTGTAGGATTCCTCTACATGACCTTCTCCAGTATGTGATGATCATCACGAGTTGAGTATAGGCTAGACTAGCATTTATAATATAATGTGACATCGCTCCCTATCTGCTCTACTGGTAGCTTGACTACTGCTGTCAACTCAATTACTATTGATGGGATGGGAATATATGTAAAATCATTTATTCCTGCCGTTCCCATGCCTTGATCAACTCATAAAGGACTATGAATTTTTCTATTTCTCTCTCTTGAGTAGATGAAGTACGTCATCACTTTTTTATTACCACTCTGCTCCTCTATTGATCATTTGGAAGACTGAGTTGTGTGTCTAGAGAAATGTAAATTTTGAGCTAGATTAGCTCTCCCCAGTCTACGACTATATATGCAAAACCTAACTCCAAGAAAGAGAAGATATGGCATATCCATCCATAGGTAATTAATCCGTAAACCTCATGTATTGCTTTACCTTCTATGACAAGTATGGAAGTCCAAGCTATAGTATTAAGACTTTAGTGAACATACATGTAATGTATAGGGAACGAGTGTCTAGCACATTCCGTATCAGTGGCAGTCAGTATATAGGAATGGCCTATGTGAACCCATACTACCCACCCACTTTATTGGGATTATATAACTCAAAGAGCACAGACTTGTGGTGATGATATCAAAAGCTTGTCACCGGCTTAAATATTCTGCATCTATGTTTCGGCTTCACCAACAATAAAGGTGTCCCTCTATGATGAGAGAATCCATAAATTTTTGTTCCATACTTTGAGCAGGTAAGCTATGAAAAGATGATTTGTGGATGATCTCAAAGCTATTCGTCATACATGATGGAGCAAAAATGACTATCTAGATCTAATCTCTGTCTAAAAAGACCATAGCCATGCTCAACTACATCATCAGAGGGAAACACTATTCTCCAAAATTTGAGGATGTTTTGGGACAATTGAATGCTCCCATAATATGAGCATGAATCCACCCATGTAGATAGTGCCAAGGGGTGTCCATGTCATAGCATCGTTAATCAGCCATGATGCTCAATCAACCCAAACCATGGTATAAGTAGGCTAGTGCTACATGCGCCAATGCTATCCTCTTGCCATGAGCGAGTAAACTTGCCATGAGGAGGGTAGAAGGATGGAAAATCTTAATGTGACCTAGGAACATAAAGTAGCACAACCAGGTTGCAATGAAGGCTACTAGAGATAGCTCTTTATCAATGCTTTATGCTAAAAAATGTCAAGAATTCATTCTACCCTTTGGTTCAAATCTAAAACTGTCAAAACTCTTAGAATAGTGAAATCCCATATCAAATGAATCATCAAGTCATACAAAATGAGACAAGTATACTATTGGTTGCAGAAAACTCTCGGACCACATATCTAAAGTGATCGTGCTTTTGTCTCTCTTGCTATCTTCTTCTAGCTCTAGTAGTGAGCTAGAGCGGAGTTTGTCAGTATATATAACTGTCCCTCCTATGTTGACCATCTAGCTAGCACTGAAAAAGCTCACGATTAGAGGAATGCATTCCTCATAAGGAGTGCCCATAATAGGAAGGCTCACTATATCTTATATATTAGCCATCGTGACTATCATCTCATATGGGCCAATCCAACAAGTATTTGGTAGTCCTATCATAATGTTCTATGACACTCCAAATTCAGGTAAAAAGTAAGCAGCTATAATCAAAGAGGGATGCAGAGAATGTATGATATATGCCAACTCTTCTGAAAATATCACCATACATCTACAAATGATGATGTACATATATATAGCCTATAGCACTATCAAGGTATTGAACACTAACTTTGGATCCCAATCTTATGCTTCATGATGCAGTATGCGATAACCCAGTAATCAGATTATACCTACAGATGGGGTTGTATCTTTAGTTGAAGGATATCTCGAACTCCAAAGCTGCTGCTTTGACCGCTAGAGGAACTTCATGGCTATGCCTCAACCTGAAATCGGTCACCCAATCAATTAGATCATGACTGCCAATAGTTTTGAATTAGATGTTAGGATGCATGATGATCCGGTGAACAAATCCCTAAAGATATCTCTACCAAATATATATCACGATGCGAGAGTCTCCTAGTCTAATTGTATTAAGTGAGTCATGGGCCTCAATAGTGGCCCATATGCTCTTCATGGCTCGTAAGTGGCATATCACTTGACCATCTCCAAGTAAACATTGTAGCCATCTACTAATGGACAAGAGAAGCACATAAATTTCATAGGCATTATGAAAAATAATAATATCTAAATTTATAAAAGAGTCCTGCTTGTGCACTTTGATTCAATCTTCTTTGATTTTAAAGAGTTTAAATTTATATTCAAATTTAATCTTTCTTTTAGCACATGAAATCCTGATTTATGTTCAGACCCACCCCTTTTTAGACATAATAGTATCTAAGATTTGGAATTTAGACCCAGCACATTCTTGGCATGATGGATCAGATTTAAATATAGATTTAATCCTTTTATACATAATGGATTTGATTTAGCCCTTTTAAATATGATTGGTCTGATTTAAATATAGATCAGGTTTTTTTAGACATGATGGATTTGATCTAGCCCCTTTGGGCAAGATAAATCTTAGTTTAAATATAGATCTGGTCCTTTTGGACATGATGGATCTGATTTGGCCCCTTTGGGCATGATGGATCTGATATAATTATAAATTCAATTTTTTTGGACATGATGAATATGATCTGGCCCCTTTTGGCATGATGAATCTTAGTTTAAATATAGTTCAGACCTTTTAGACATGATGGATTTAATCTATCCCATTTAAGCATGATGGATCTTAGTTTAAATATAGATAATCTTTTTTGGAATATACGATCCGTCCCTTTGGGAAAAATGATGGATCATTTAAATATATATTTGGACTTTTGGACATGATGAATCGATCGTACTTTTTTTGATGGATATGATTTAAATTATAGGCTAGTTTCAATTAGAGAAATTTTCTCCTTGATAGAGCATTTTTCTTGCATTGCAAGGATTATAAAATTATCCCATGTTTATAGGGACTTTTCTTTAAGATGAGTACTTTTGCCACATTTTCAATGTAATTTCTATGCTCTCAAATTTGATTTTAACTTTTGCATTTGTTATGCATAATATCTCTTGAGATATTGGCCATTTATAGGGGGCATGAGTCTTATCCCTTTTGCATCAATGAGTGTACTTTTTCAATAATGTATGGTCCCTCCCAATTTGGGTTGATTTTTCCACCAGTTTGTTGATATGGAATGATAGGCCTTCCATACTTGTATAGTTCACCCTCTTTGAAGCTTCTGGGTGAACTAGGGTCATAGGCTCAAAATCTTCTTGTATATTTTTAGACTATGTTGAGCCTACATTCATAATTCATTGAGAGCCTCTAACTCTTTGAGTCATATCCAAACACTTTCTTCCATTGTAAGTTCATTTTGAACTACTATATGATGACAATACTTCAAGAGGCTTATCTTTCGAATACTAAAGTATGGCTTGTGTAGACATTTTATATGTGGTACGATATGCCCATAATACTTCTATTAATTTATCATGCCATTCCATTTTATTTTTAGAGAGAATTTTTTTGAGAAGCTTAGTCGACATCTTGTTGAATGCTTCTGCAAGACCATTGGCTTTGGGGTTGTATATTTGTTGACCTCATGTTTAGGATGAGCTCTCAACCTCCATCTTGGACATAGGACTTCTCTTAGACATTAAGAGTTCTTTAGTCTTAAGACACTTGTGATTAGGTGAACACTCCTAACTCTAGAGACTTAGAAGAGTTAGCCATAAGAATAGGTCATGCCTTAGGCGTTAGGAAAACTTGTCTACCCTAGCATGAACCAAACTCACTTCCCTCCTTAAGTCAAAATCCAAATCAATTTCAATTCAAAAATCAAATCAATTCCAACTTAATTGATTTTCTTAAATCTTAAATCAATTCACACTTAATTTAGTTTCTAGAACCTTAAATCAATTCCAATAGATTTTTTTTCAAATCATGAATGAATTTCAAATGATTGAACCTCATGATTGAAATCTAAATCCAAAATCTTTCCTAAGTCACTTTGATTCTATCTTATGGACTTAAGCTTAAATAAAATCCAAATCAAATAAAATTCAAGAAATTTTCTCATAACCCATTTATATTCTCATTTATATTACTACAATATAAATGAAATATAAATTCAAATACCCAAAACAAAATTCAAAACTCAAATCCAAATTCAACCAAAATTCAACCTAAGCCTTTCAAGTCAAATTCTTGAACTTAGCCAAATCAAACTCAAATCAAGCCAAACCCTTGATTTTTATTCATGATTCAATCAACTCTTCAATCATGAATCCAAATATAAACACAAACTTCAATCATCAAACCAAAACTAAATTCAAAAATCAAACCCAAATCAAACTCATGTTCACTTGAAACTTGTCAAATGAATCCATTTGACTTCAAATCACTTGTAAATGGATTTATGTTTCAATCATAAGTCCATATGTGAGTTCAACCAAACTTGATTCAAGCCTTGATCAATTGACCACTTAGGCTTGACCCAAAGTGACCTAAAGCCTTTTTTAATAAATTGGATTGAACTAAGCCCACCTAAGCCTCACATTGTGAGCAACAATCATCATGAGATGATCAATCACTCAAATTAGGTCAAACCAAGTCAAACTTAATGGTTGACCAAGTCAACTATTAGCCAAAATGAAATCCAAACTAGCCAAAATCCACCATAGGCCAAATTGATTGAAACCATTGATCAAAACCAATTCATGATCAATGTTTGAACTTGACCAAGTCATCATTTGAGCCTAACCTAGCCCAATTGGCCACTTGACCCAAGTTGACCCAACTTGACCTAAAAAGTCAAAATGGGTCAAATCTTGATCTAAGCCAAATTGATTGAAACCAATGAGTTAATTTCATTCTAAATCACTTGTTTAACTTGACCAAAGCCTCAATGGCCAACTATTATCCCATGAACCCAACTTGACCTTTAATTGACCAAAATCAAACCAAACCAAAATTGATTGAAACCAAAGCTTGCAACATATTTTAAATGACCAATGAAACCTAAACCAACCCATGACCTAACAATTAGGTCAAATGGGTCAATTGACCCATTTGACCTAAATGAAATCAAATGAACTAAAACCAAATATAAACCAAATTGAGCCAAACCAATGATGCCAACACATTTCAAATGGTTATATGAACTTGACCAATTTGACCAATTTGGTCAACTTGACTAAACCCATTTTGACCTAAATGGGTCAACATGAACCAAATGATATCAAATCACCTCCAAATTCCTTGAAATTTGGACCAACCCAATTTCAAACTATTCTAAATTTGCCCAAAGTGAAATCAAAATGAAATGACCCCCAGGTCAAGGGTAACCAATTCCACTTGGAAGGTCATATCCTTTTCATGGCCACTTGGCACCCTCTTAGTGGACCAAGTGGACACTAGTGAGTGTGGTGCACTGACCCAATGGGTTTGGGTCAGCCAAATCAAAGGCCAACATTAACCACCCCAATAGAATTTCTCCACATGGGATCACTCTCTTTCAAGCACATGAAAGCTTCACCACTCCAAGGCCAAAACCAATCACATGCCAAAATGGCCTAACCAACTCACTTCATGCGATCAATTTGATCAAAATGGCATATGCAAGATCGTCAGAGAGATATACTCACCCTAATTTCATTTCATTTGCATTCACACCTCAATTGAGCTAAGAACTCAAAGCAAGCTTCTCCAAGTTCCTCCAAGCTTCCTCAACCTACTTTGATTTCTCCATTCTCAATTTCATCAGAAAATAGGAGCTCATAAATAATTCCAAACTTAGCCAATTCACCACCATCTCAATTCTCCTTCAAGCACCTTTAAAGGACTCAATCAAGCTTACCCAAAGCTTCTTCCAAGCTTCAAGACATGGAGGGGCTAGACCAAAAAAGCAAGCCAAGGAGGACTTTGGCCAATTGGAGGATATATTCAACTTTAAGCCCTCAAACCTACAACAAGGCTTCATCTCCACTAAACGAAGCTACCTCCATGGTTGGGAGCGCCTGTGATAGCCTTCGGTGAGGTATGGATCAAAACTGAGCTTAGGAGTAGGTTCCTTTGTCCTTTCTGAAAGAAAGTTTCACTCCATTGTAATTCAACTGTTGGATGTCTTTGTTATTGCTCTTAGATGGTGTGTGATCAATCCTAGCTTAATCCAAGCTCAATCGAGATCGGATCAAGCCTTAAGGGATGGACGGTTGTCTCCCAGAGAGCCGATGAATCACCCCCATCCAGTGTTTTGGATGGGCGATCTGATTAAAACACGTGAGATCCTCGATTTATCCTATTAGAAGCTGGTTTAATCGACCATCAATCTTTTGATTGGTCAGAGAAATAGCAGCACATGGATAATAACTTAAGTAAGAATCCCATCATGCCGCGTGAAAGTGCACGCATGGTCACATGTGTCATGGGATTAGTCATTGATTAGGCCTCCTAATTAAGTTTTAATTATAGAATCTTCAAAAATACATAACTAAATGTAGCAAAATAAAAAAAATACAAACTTAAATGCATTTTGAAGGTATTTCAAAGGGGAATAATATAAAATTAAGTTTGATTGATTTTGAACAATAAATTTTATGCAATTTGGGTTTTTATTTAGAATATAATTATGTTAATTACTCCCTAATTATTCCATTGATTAATCTCAAACTTCTTAGGTATATTTAGTGGGATAAGTTTTGCCTCCCCTAATTTTATTAATGATTTAATTGGGGGAATTATTTCATTCACTCCTAACCACTCCTTTAATTAATTAAATGATTAATTAACTTATTAAATAGTGATAAATTTATTAATTAAGTTTTCTAATTACCTTAGAATAGTGAATGAACTTAGGGAATGAGATTAGGAGTTCTTTCTCAAATCTTTTCCCTAAATTTATTTCATTTTGATAAAAATCTAATTAATGCAAATTAATTAATTAAATAGTTTGATCACTTTATTAAATGGCTTAATTAATCAAAATTTTAAAATAAATCAATCTAAATTTAATCAATTTTTTTATAGTTAGATACTTAGGTGTTCAATAACCTAAGTAGCTTAAAAAAATCATATATAACCCATATGTGTGGGAAGGGTTATGAAAGTACTTAAATTAAACCCTTTAGCTAAATTAATCATTAATTATGAGCCAAATACATTAGGCCCCTTTCTTTCTTAGGTGCATTACTGATTTAAATTCCTTGTGGTTTTATGTCATACATTGGCTCATAATTATTTGGTTAAATATGTTAAAGTGGTGTAGGTAAGGGGTAATTAATGGACTTAATGTACACCTTAACCTAAAAAAATATAAAATCAATCTAATGGTTCTAAAATTAAACTAAAATACATACATATGGGAGATGGGTTAGGACCAAAACATTTCATTTTTCAAATCAAACTCAAAACAAAACTAAAATAAAATTAAACAATTTTGATTCACTTTAAATAATCTTATTCCATAGGATTGTCTTTAGGAATTAATTATGAATGAATTTACATGCTTCATCACTTTATTTCTTTCTAGCATGCTAAATGTGTATGTCATATGAAAATCATGCATTCATATCTTTTGAAAAATCAAATTAAAATGAAATATTTTCCTTATGTCAAATTGCATGTTTTGGCTAAAGTAAGAATATGAATGGCTATTATCATTAGTAAATCTAAAATTATTTTCAAAATTCATAAATCAATTACGAAAGGTGTGCTACTTATAATTATTTATAAGCTTGCATGTGAGTATAATATAAGATATGCATTGTGTGACTTTCCTTCTCTTCTCTTAACATAGTTTTGAATAGGATTTGCAAAGTGTATAGTTCATTTGAAAAGAACACGACACTTGCTAAAATCCATTCCTATGTTATAAATTAAGAAGGATAATCATACTTACACATGTAAATTGCAAAAACAAATCAAACAAACAAACATAAACTTTTTGCATGACTCTTTTTCCATTCATTTGTTTTAATACATGCACTTGTATTTAAAAAAAGGTGGTATATTAGTCGGACATCCAGGTTTTAATTAACCCCAAGTAGGTCTTGTACCTTACACCCTGGTAGAAAATAGAAAGTGTACTCACTTATATTTCATACATGTAAATATGCATATGAATAATGGATAAAAGAATCTATATCTAAATTTCTTAACAAACTCTCTTAGCATTCATCATCAATGTGTGCTAAACATTTCCATTTGCATGTATAGATATGCTTAAGATCCTTCCATATGCATGTTACACATGTTGGAAAGAAATAAAGTGCTACATGTTTTGTGATAGTAATTCACTTTACTTAATCTTAAAATGTCTTTCTTTTTTAATATGTTTGTTTAGGGAAAATCTAAACCTAGGAATAATTAAAACACATAATAAAACATTCACAAAACAAAATTTTTTAATGAATCTACCTTATAAATTACTTAAGGTAGGGAGGAAAGAGAAGTTCTCTTCTCTTTTCCTATCTTTACAATACTTAGAAATTAATTGTAGGTTCATTAAAACCAAATCAAGTCATAAAAATAAAATCAACCAAATCAACTAAATCACTTAAATGAAACCACCCTCTAAGTTGAACATTTTTCATACTTAGAAAACTCTAACCTTAAAGTCTAGCTAAGACATACCACACAAACCTTAAATGGCACATACATTAGGCTAAGTCACCATTTCTAGCTTTAGGTTAGGGCGGTGCATGGTTTGATGTTTAATTTTATTTTGTGATGTAATATTTTAGTCCGATGTTAGGGTGTATGTGCATAGAATGGTAGCGATCTTAGTCTAACCATTATCTTTTGCAGGGGATTGTGCTTAAGGGGCGTTGTAATAAAAAATATAAATGCTTTTGCTGTGCAAGTTGCTTATACCCTAAGCATAATCCAAAATAGGCTAGGTGGACTTGGTTACCCATGTGTGGGGTGCTAAGTCCAATTTATTCATATACATGCTTGGGATTGTGTGGTTTGTTTAGATAATCTCTATTTTCGTTTTAGTTAGATTTCCTTTTTCCCATTTTCATGTAATTTTTACAATTAGATTTGAATGATTATTATGGGGATTAGATGAACATTGGTTATAAGACTATGTCTTATGTACCATGTGAATGAAACCAGATTCCAACCAAAAAATAAGAAAGAAGAAAGAAGAAAGAAGAAAGAAGAATGAAGACCCCATAACAATGAATTCCATCTTGATTATAATTTATTCATTTGTAATCAGTTGTATAAGGGTAGAGCTACCCAATTTGTTTTTAGGTTTGTATGGTGGAGATCATAAATGACCTCTTATTCTTTTTGTGCTAACTTTATAAATTATTTGATGTTTTTTAGCTTGTGCATTAAGATGGCATGTTTTCCAAGTTTCTTCCTTGCTTTGATGTATGGCTTTGGATGATTATTAGAAAAAATTTTCTATCCAACTAATCAATTCAAATTAAAAATAAATAACTCATAACCTCACCTAAAGTCTAGGTTATAAACAAGATAAAAGAATTAGCAACCCCCTAGTTGGATGTTGTATGTTTTCACATCATGCATAAAAAGCATCTTGTTTCACTCTTGTTTTGGAGGGCTTCCACCTTTGCCAGAGAACTTGGCTTGACCTTTGAGAGCCATGGTGAAAACACACCTCCTTTTCTTGCTAATTTTGGCCCATAATATAATTTCTCATGCATTAGGCATATGAATCCTAAAGCCTGTGTCAAATTGATTGTCCAAAATGAAAATAAAATATAACTAAAATTTGCATTATATTTATGTCATTAATCATGCCTCATGATCTAGTCTCTTGAGTGTGTTTAAGGACTTAGTCTTTTTAAATAAACAACAACTAGCTATCTGCAAAAGCACATGACTTTCCTACATGTATTTAAAATCATAGGAGGAGTTAGCTGGTAGCCACCCCTGGGCGGTTGTAAGTCTAATAGTCGGGTAGTTTATCCTCTCTTATGGAGGTAAACCAAAAACCCATTTTTCCTTAGATTTAGGTCATGCTTTTGGCCCTTGCCAAAGCTCCCTAGAATTAGGTTTAGAGGTTGCTACTTCCCTTTGCGGCCTACAAGCATAAATCCTCATCTCTTAGGCATTTTCATGATCTTGTGTTATGGAATTGTAAGCCCTAGATTTCTAATAAAGATTCAACTCAAATAAATAAATCACCTCAATATCAAAAATATAAAGCCCAACCATAGGATAGTTTGGGATGCATACTAAGCTTCCTAGTATCTTAAAGCATCCCCTACTTATCTTCATTAGTTTTGATAAATAACTCCCTCCTCTTGATCAATCCCACTTGATCTTCTAAAAATAAACCAATTGATTGATAGTCCTATCTTTGAAATCTTTGGAGATAATTATCATTTACCTTAATCGAGAGTATTCTTAAGGAATCTCATTTTTTAGGATATAATTAACAATGGGGCTTACCCTTGAGAACTTAACAAAAAAAACCATGCTTTACCTTATCATGTAAAGTAGGGGAAGAATCTCTAGTACATTCTGAAGACCCATAGTCTTTAGGAGTCCTTATTAATGTGATTATGTCCATTTGTAGGATGGTGACTTCTATCTCTCGAGATAGTACACCATTCCTCAATTCCATACCAGATCATGTTAATAAGAACATTTGTGAATCTGCATGGTGTCCAACACAAGAAGTGTTGTTTTTGAAGAATTATTTTTGGATTCTTCATTTATTTCTTTTCTCTCTCTTGATTAGATGAAAGAATCGAAATTAATTTCTCACCAATATTGAAGAATCGCTAATCTATCATGTATTTCTCAATGAAGTGATACACTTTGGCATTCTTTAATGCAGTGCCATTATCGGATATAATTCCTTACGGTACTCCAAATTTGTAGATGATATGATCTCGAAAGAATTTCACTACGTTGTCTACTCTAACTTCTTTCAAGGGGTTCACTTCTACCCTTTTGGAGAAGTAATCAGTTGCATCTATAATGAAATGATGTTCCTCACATGATTAAGAATCTATCGGGTTAATTATATTAGTCCCCCAACTTTCGAATGGTCATGATGCCATCATTGGATGTAACCATTGGTGGAATGCCGCGCATATATATTTATCACTGATGATATCATTTAACACATTCCATGTAGTCTTGCATCATACTGGGCAAATAATACCCAATCCATTTAACTTTGATTTTTATTTTAAGACCAGATTGGTGTGCACCACATAATCCTTCATAGACTTCAACCATTACTATTTTGGCTTCATCTAGTCTTAAACATCGTAGCCACATTTGGCGAATGAGCATCGATATAATACATCATTCACAAGAGCATATCACAATGTTTTTTATGAGATCTGATGAGCCTTTAACTATTCTTTTGGCAATCCACCTCCTTTAAGATAGGTTATGAATTATTCTCTCCAATCCTCTTCTTCTATTATCATAAAGATTTCTTGGCTTTATTTAGCTTCAAATGACTACAAAAGGGTTGGTGCTAATGCTAGCCTGCATTGGACTATTATGGTAATTGGTTCCCCTTTGGGCCTATCATTTCCTTAGCTAAATTAGCTGAAACATTGGCTTTACCATTGTCCTAATGTGACACTCTTGTAATTGTTATCTCAGGGATTTACTTGAGGAGTTCTAGCACATGTTTTTGATAAAGTGCTAATTCAAGCTTGTTTATCTTCAATGTCCCAATTAGCTATTAAATTATGAGTTACGAATCTCCATAAACATGAAGTTTCTTAATTTTTATGTTAATTTCTAGTTCTAGGCCTACAATTAATGTTTCATATTCAGGCTTATTATTGGTTCGAGGTTCCATTAAACTATATGATTATCAAAGAATATTTCCTTTCCATTAAACTATATGAATATTAAAGAATATTGCCTTATGGTGCGACAAATACTAATCCGATCCTGACATACATCATTGGTTAACCATACAGCTTAGCTGACTTTATTGATGAAGATCCATTGAAGCAAAGTTCCCATTCTGATGGTTGCTCCTATTTTGAAGGTTGTTGAGCTTCTTCCACTCTGAAGATTTATTCATCAAGCAATTCACTATTGAGCAAAGAATTTAATGGTAAGGGATGAGCAACTAAGAAGTCAGTCAAAGCTTATCATTTTATAACTTTTTATGGAACATATGTTATAATAAATTGAAGTAACAGAACTATCCACTTAGCTAACTAACCCATCAAAGTCAATCTAGTCATTAAAAATTTAATAGGGTCGACTTTTGATATCAATGTTTTTTTATGTCATAACATATAATGTCGCAGTTTCTAAGTAGTGAATATCAATGCTAGGCACTGCTTCTTATTAGGAGAATATCTTATTTCAGATCTTATTTGACGCTGACTTATGTAATACATAGAGTTTTCCTTTCTTCTTTATTATTTAGAGCTAGTAGAGCTTCTAATGATTCTTCTAGGGCTGCTATATTCAATATCAGCAGCTTCCCTACTATTGGTGCTGCTAAAATCAAGGAATTTAACAGATACTATTTTAGGCTATCAAATGCTTCTTAACAAGCATCATCCCTTATAAAAGGTGTATCCTTTTTTTTTATCAATTTGGTGAAAGGTTGGCATCTCCTCCATAGGTTAGAGATGAATTATCTGATGTAAACCAATCTAACTTGTAATGAGCGTAACTACTTTAATGTTCTAGGCAATGACATTTCCTTTATCATCTTTATTTTAGAAGGATCAATTTCAATCCCTCCATGATGTACAATGATGCTTAAGAATTTTCTAAAAGCTACACCAAAAGCACATTTTAGAAAATTTATCTTCAAGTTGAAACTCTGAATTCTTTTGAATACGATTCTAAGATCATTTATGTGCTCGCTTTGATCTTTACTTTTTATGACCAAATCATCGACATAAAATTCTACATATCTATGTATGAGGTGGACAAATATATGAGCCATTACCCTTTGGTATGTAGCGTCGGCATTCTTTAGGCCAAATGACATTACTTTGTAGTAATATATATATCGATCGGTGTGCAGAAGGATGTATGTTTTTCATCTTTTAAAGCCATCTTTATTTGATTATAGCCTAATAAACCATCCATGAAAGAGAACATATCACAGTTTGATGTGCATCAACCCTGAGTTTTGTATTAGGTGATGGGAAGTCATCTTTTGGGCATGCTTTATTTAAGTCCCTGATGTTGATACAAATATGAATTTGTCCATTTTTCTTCTTAACTGGGACAATATTGGCAATCCAGTCAGCATATATTTTCTCCTAAATGAATCCTACTTCGATTAGCTTTTTGGTTTTAGTCGTAAATTTTTGTTTGATTTCTAATCGCGTTCTACATGATGCTTATTTTATAAGTGGGACATCAAGCTTATTGGAAAGTTTATCTACTACCACATATGGCGATAGGATTGGCATTTCATAATAGTCAATGCGAAGCAATCTCTATACTCATAGAGTAATGCTTTTATTTCCTCTAACCTTTCAGGTGTGAGGCTAGCTTTACCAAAAGTTAGCGTAAGCTCTTTCTTAATGCCCAGATTGATTTCTTGGAGTTCATCATTGGTGGCTTGATTTGCTACCTCAAACTCCTTTAGGGCCTCTCTGAGGTCAATGATTAAATTTTCTTCAAGGATGCCCTTATTTTGAATGATGCATCCCTTAGTTTATTTGTACTTTCTACAAGGACTTCTTCTTTATAAGATATGGCATAGCATGAGCTTACTAAGAGGGATGTTGAAGAAATATATCCTAATCTCCACATAGTAATTTTTTCATTACCAATGGGATTTTGGGCATTATCCCCTTCCTAGAGCTTTTTAAACAGTCAAGCCTAAATGCTTGATTGTGTAGACTAAATTGTGTTCTTGACTAGCTTTGTTAGAGCCATTGACAAGTACTGAGGGATCAAAATATCTTCTTCCTCGAACAATATTTGTGTGGGATTAAGAGTTCACTCTTCTACTTTTTATAAAAGAATCCCACATTCATCATAGCCTTTCTTAGGAAGAACATATAAGGTTTTTAATGGTTTTACTTTCTCATCCCTTGAAGCTGTTAGGTATCATATGTTCCTTTGGCACTATAATTATCTTTATAGCCGTAGTGGAGACTTGAGATTCAGGCACCCTTATTAGAGAGTGACATGAGTTTTCTATAATTGTTTTGTCAATCCACTGGTACTAATTGGGTTGAAAAGTACTAATTCAACTTCATCATCCTCAGTATCCCTACCAAGGTGAGGAACTATCCTAGATTGCTTTAATTCATTGGTATTTTTACTTTTTGAGTTATGACCTTTTAGCATTATCCTTATAGGTGGAGCCATTTGCTTCTAGTATTTGACTTCTACCTTTTTTAGCAAGAAGTACTTAGTGTCATTGTAAATCTTGATCTCGTGCATCAAGAACAAACTCCTGTCACTTTGAACTCAATGCTCTTCACCATTCTACGTGTATTTCATACATTAATAGAGAGTTGAAGGTACTATGCCATATTAATGAATCCACGGCCTACCAAGAAATGCTTTGTAGGAAAATTGAGCTTCGATCACATGAAATTTAGCCTATGTGAGCAATTTTTTTGAAGCATATATGTAGAATAAGGGATCCCAAAGTTTGTTGTCCTTGTTCATTAAACCCTTGTAGAAATACTATCTCTTTATCAAAATAGTGAGCATCTAAAGCCAATGTTCATAGTGTTTTAGTCATTATAAGATTGATTGAAGCACTATGATCAATCAACATTCTTTTTATGCGGATAGAGTTACTTTCAGCTGTAACATAAAGGGGTCAATTATGTTCGATTGTCTTTAATAATAGGTCATTCTCACTGAATGTAATGATTGTTAATTTCTAGGAGATTAAATCCACTTTCATCTTCTATTATGTAAAGAATGCTTCATATTTTTCTAGATTTTGTAGAGCTTTGATTAATGTCTCATGTATATCATTAGATAATATGAGAGCATCATAAATTCTTAGCAAGGTATGGAGCTTGCGTAACTATGCCAGAACATTAGTCTACTCCTATCTTCGTATATTGTAGAGGTTAGCCGGTGCTGGATGTAAAGCATTTTCATCAACTTTGATTTCTTTTCCTTTATTACTGGCTTCCCTCTTTGGAGGTAGAGGAATTCTTTGTCCATTCCTTAGCTTAACTTGGGTCACTTCTTCTATCTGATCCCTTTTATTAGAAGAAGCCTTTGAATTCTATGTTTCTTTAGAGTTTTGAGAGTTCTCAGTGCTTCCCGAATTATTAACAAACATAGGACATAATTTCTTTGGGCTTGACGTGACCCTCCTTTTCATATGTTTATCTATGGGAAACCATAGTTCCCATTTAGAGTCCGTTGAAGTTAAAACCATGTTTATGATGCGATAAGTTTCTGTCAAAAATTATTTTTCAGAATTTTCTACACCAAGTTTTAGATGGGCCATGTATTCTACTAGCTTAATAGGCCTTCGAGGAGGTTTTTCGTATTCCTCTAAAGAGTCAATCATTTTCTATGTTTTAGATTTTGATTCTTTTTTATTTCTTCTTTTTCTTCAATTTATGGGGCTTTGATGAAGAAGCCTGGCCTATTTTTGTCTGCTTCTCTTTATTATATATAAACTACCCCATGTTGAGGAAGAACTTCCTTGGATCCACTTAACGCTCTAGAGAATTCTTCCATCGAATGCTTTCTACAGCCGCAAGAATGTTGATCATCCGTTTGGTCTTTTTGGAGATGAAGGTTTCCCGACCACCTTCTTCTTCTTCTTTCCTTTAAGGGGATTTGTCCTTTTCATTGATCATACTTTGAGGTCCAGCTGGCTCAGTCCTTTTGCCTTTTATATTAGGGACTGCTGAGCTGAGATAACTTTTACCTTTTTCCTTTTTGGGATGTATCAACATAGTATCTGATAAGGTAAGTTCTCCCTTCTAAAAATTTTTCTCTACCTAATCTTTTAAGATAAAGTAGTCTTCAATTGGGTGGCTTATGAGCCTATGAAATGAACAATAGATGGGATCATCAACTTTATTCACTTGGTCTAACCATCATGGCTCTGGCAATCATAGTCCCAACTTCATGGCATGTTTGAAGATTTTAGTAGTACTTTCTCTTTTGAAAGAGTACTACATAGATATCTTTTTTTGGAGGGTTAACCCTTTCATCGTATCTTCAGTCGGCTTTGCCGCTAGTCATGGAGTTGTAGCTATTCTTGAAGTTGTCACACCTCCATTCCCTTTTTTATCAAATCATGAAGGTAAATGTTGTGTTTACGCCATTATTTTTCATGTCATTTGACCTTGGTTGTTTACCTTTTCCAAAGGGATTATTGTAGTTGGTTTTTAACCCTTTTTGCTTAAGTACACTCTCAAGCTTACCCACATGATCCAATAGACATGGCTAGATATTGAGCCATTTGATCATCGATATTTCCCATGAAGAGTTCCACTATATGCTTCTCTATGAGTTGTTGGTCACACTTCATGCGTAGGTTCCTCCATCTGGTGATGTATTTCATGACACTCTCATTCCTCCTTCACTTTTTCAATGCTAGATAGGCTATTGTTACCTTTTTAGTTGTTCCAGCAAATCATTTAATGAAGAGTGTCTCCAATTTGGCGAATATTTTTATCGAGTCATTGGATAACTTAGCATACCACTCAAAGGACGTATTGGTGGACTGCTAACAAATTGTCATAGCAGTAAGGCATCATTTAGTATTTCCACATGTGGGTTTAAACTAGGCTAAATATTACCATAAATTTTTTGTGCCTATGAATGCGTTGAATTTCAGCACAACATACCCTTTAGGCAATTGTATTTGATCATATTTGGCTAGGTAGGTCGACCTTTTCCAACTAGCTGCTTAGTAGTTTCTGAAGTTGTAACGACTTTGACCTTCTGACTTATAAGGTCTTCCACTTAGTATTTGGTTGAAATATTTGCTTCTTGATGGATATTTATTGTGGCCTCTCTCGAGGCTTCTTGCCTTTGTGTTGGGACTGTTGGCAAGTTGGATGTAGTATTTTGTATACCCCAAATTTTAGTTGTCAAGTAGCTCATTTTTAGAGCATCCCTTAGAGGCATGTGCTGCATTGCAATCATAATTAGATTAAGTTGACCAAACAGCTCTTTCATTTCATTAAGGTGGGCATTAAGCATATTGACCTATTGATCCATTTGCTATATTTAAGAGCACATTTATCATTATAATCTTATTACAACACCAGCTAGTTCTTCCATTACTTCAACCTCTACTCAGGCTTCAACTTCAAGTTATTGGTGATTAGGGTTTTGTTGGTGTCTTCCTTCATCATGTTGTTCGGGCACCACATATCTAATACGCAAATATGTGTTGACCATACAAATAGTTTCGACTTCCATGTGATCGATATCGTCATTACTACGGAGGTATGTGAATGAATACTCTTCATTAGTTGAAAAATCTTCATCTTCGCAAAAAAGTCGATTGTCTTCCTCATCATTTATTGTTGACTTCTGTTAGAACGACATTTCCAGTTTATGATGGGAGAATTTACTCCTTCGTCATCTAACAAAGTGAGTTTGCGATCGATGATTTGGGGTTCTATATGTACCCAAATCGATTAGGGCCTCCCATGAGTAGATCTCTAGGTATATGTCCCCAATGTAACACCCTCGTGTTCAACAGATGTATGTAGTTATCAAGACCTTCTAGCACTAGATCTATGAGAATGTATCCCAGATGTCACACCCTGGTGCTCAATGTGTGTAGGTTGTGGTTGTCGAGACCTTATGACAACTAGCCGCTTAGGGTATTTATGTCTGAGTGCTTGCTATCAGTGTTTACGGACTATAGTGCTCACAGGCTTAGAGTCCTATTGAAAATGAGCATGATATTTTTGAATATTCCTATCTCTTTTAAGATTGGAGTTTGTAGTATTGGTGACATGACTCTCCAACTTCTTTATTCTTCTCTGAAGGATTCGATTTCTGCCCAGCTTCAGACTTTGTAAATTTTAGAGGAAATAAATTCCTCTTTGTGTGGTTGATTTTGTAGACTGAGACGGATATGCTTATTCCAGAATGATTTCTTCATAGCTCGTCATGAGCTTTTTTTTTACCCATCTGAGTGGATCAAAGTAGTTGTTGGTGGACACATTCACTACCACTAGTGAGATAGATTATTGTTTGACATGCACAGGCAATCTAGTAGCTCAACTAGTAGCATTATATTTATTGTGGGCCATCTTGGATGATTTGGTGCTTGAGACAGACGCTTTGCAGTCATATGTGCCCGAGGCAAAGGAAGCATCATGCAAGGTAGTATGTTCCCCTGATACATTTCTTAGTGGGTTAACTATGATGGATTTCAACTTTGACCTGACGGCCAACTTGTCCTCAGCGGGGATAGTTGGCATTGCCTTTGACAATCTCTCGAAGACAGAAGCCTTCCATATGCTTAGGGTTTTAGGGTTTGGAGCATTTGGGATGATCACATTTGGTCGCTTCCCCTTGGTGAATGCCTTTGGCATTATAGTGCCCTTGATCGCAGGCTTAGAGACAGATCTAGCTGGCAAGAACTGGACAACCTCCTGGCTTAGTCTATACTAGAGAGTAGCTCCAGTGGACCCAACATTGATTACTACCTGAGGGAATCTTACTATAGAACCCTCACCGAGCTTTACAATCTTCAAGTTCTTAATATTTTCCATTGAGAAACCTGGTCATAGATCTTAAATTTTTAAAAGATTATAATGCTTTATCTATGATGACCCCATATATTTCCAACCAGAGATGGAGAGATAAGTAGTTCCCCAGCGGAGTCGCCAGAAATCTGATTGCACCGAAAGAACACCATGGAGGATGGACTTTGCCATCTTTATCGAGATGGGTTAGGAGTATGTTATTTTGAGGTAGATTGATATATATTCAACTAGATCTTTCCTAACATTATGTTATGGTTTGTTTAAATATAGGTTCTACTTACTATGGATGCAACCCTCCATAGTTAATTACCCCTCTTGTCACATTTTACTTTTTCTAAGGATCACATCTTACTCTATAAAGAAAAAAAACTAACATGTATCACAATTAAATAAACTTTAATCAAGCATGCATACTAGTAACTAAATAAAATAGAAGCATGTATAATAATCATATCACTTAAAAAAATTGATTAAGGCCTTACACATGTATAAATTAGACTTACTCAATAAAAAAGTTATTGACACTATGAAGTGCTCAATGATTATATATCCACCCAAAAAAATATGAAAGAATTAAAATTTTTAATGTTATTTTAATTTTCAATATTCAATTTATTTTCTCTATTTTAAGAGCCTTATATATAACCCACAAAATATCCTAAATAAGGAATTCCTTATAATTATCTCAAAACTATTAAAAACTACATGGTTCATATTTCTATGCACTTAAAAAAATAAGAATTAACTTTATATAGTATAATTTCCATACATATACATCCGTAACAAAAATAAGAAAAAATTATGTAATGATACAAGTGTCAATTACAATTAATAATTTAAGGGTGAGATAATAACAATTTATAGGATAGTAGTAATTTTTGGGACTATAGTTGTAGTAATTGACAAGTAGGAAAGAAAAAACGTTATATAATATATTTTGTATCTGAATTACTCAATAATAACAACAAGCCTTTATCCCACTATGTGGGGTCGACTACATAAATCCTTCTTCTCCATTGTCTCCCATTATGTGTCAAATTCTCATTTAATTCAAATATACTAAGGTCATTTTTTTATACATCTTAACCGAGCCTTTTTAGGTCTACCTCTACCTTTCTTAATATAATGCAAATCTAATGCATCTACTCTCCTAACGGAGTCATCAAATGACCGACACTTTATATGGCCAAATCATCTAAGGCAACTCTCTCTAATCTTATCTACCAATGGAGCTATTCCAACTTTTCCCGAACATACTCATTTCATTTTTTATCTCTAAGAGTAAAGCCACTCATCCACTTAAGCATCCTCATCTCTACAACACTTAACTTAGTGTTATGCTTCTCTTTTATTGGCGAACATTCTGCACCATAAATCATTGTAGGTCTTACCACCATCTTTTAAAATTTTCTCTTAAGTTTGTGTTTCAGAACTTTGTAAATTTTAGAGGAAACAAATTCCTCTTTTTGTGGTTGATTTTGCAGACTGAGATGGATATGCTTATTCCAGAATGATTTCTTCATAGCTCTTAATGAGCTTTTTTTTTTACCCATCTGAGTGGATTGAAGTAGTTGCTGGTGGGCACATTCGCTTCCACTAGTGAGATAGATTGTTGTTTGACATGCACATGCAATCTAGTAGCTCAGCTGGTAGTATTATATTTTTTGTGGGCCATCCTGGATGATTTTGTGCTTGAGATAGACGCTTTGCAGTCATATGTGCTCGAGGCAAAGGAAGCATCATGCAGGGTAGTATATTCCCCTAATATATTGCTTAGTGGGTTAACTATGATGGATTTCAACTTTGACCTAATGGCCAACTTGTCCTCGGCGGGGATAGTTGGCATTTCCTTTGAAAATCTCTCGAAGACAGAAGCCTTTCTTATGCTCAGGGTTTTAGGGTTCGGAGCATTTGGGATGATCACATTTGGTCGCTTCCCCTTGGTGAATGCCTTTGGCATTCTAATTGATCAGCGAGCAGATCTGACAAGAACTGGACAACCTCGGTCTACTTAGAGTAGCTCAGCACAACATTGATTACTACAGGGAATCTTACTATAGAACCCTCACCGAGCTTTACAATCTTCAGGTTCTTAATATTTTCCATTGAGAAACTTGGTCATAGATCTTAAATTTTTAAAAGATTTTAATGCTTTATCTATGACGACGCCATATATTTCCGACCAGAGATAGAGAGATAAGTAGTTCCCCAGTGCTTGAAATCGATTGCTCGAAGAACACCATGGAGGATGGACTTTGCCATCTTTATCGAGATGGGTTAGGAGTATGTTATTTTGAGGTAGATTGATATATATTCAACTAGATCTTTCCTAACATTATGTTATGGTTTGTTCAGATTTGGGTTCTACTTACTATGGACGCAACCCTCCATAGTTAATTACCCCTCTTGTCACATTTTACTTTTTCTAAGGATCACATCTTACTCTATAAAGAAAAAAAACTAACATGTATCACAATTAAATAAACTTTAATCAAGCATGCAAACTAGTAACAAAAATAAAAAAGAAGCATGTATAATAGTCATATCACTTAAAAAAATTGATTAAGGCCTTACGCATGTATCAATTAGATTTACTCAATAAAAAAGTTATTGACTCTATGAAGTGCTCAAAGATTATATAACCACCCAAAAAAATATGAAAGAATTAAAATTTTTAATTTTATTTTAATTTTTAATATTTAATTTATTTTTTCTATTTTAAGAGCCTTATGTATAACCCACAAAATATCCTAAATAAGGAATTCCTTATAATTATCTCAAAACTATTAAAAAACTACATGGTTCATATTTCTATGCACTTAAAAAAATAAGAATTAACTTTATATAGTATACTTTCCATACATATACATCCGTAACAAAAACAAGAAAAACTTATGTAATGATACAAGTGTCAATTACAACTAATAATTTAACGGTGAGATAATAACAATTTATAGGATAGTAGTAATTTTTGGGACTAGTTGTAGTAATTGACAAGTAGGAAAGAAAAAAAGTTATGTAATATATTTTGTATCTGAATTACTCAACAATAACAACAAGCCTTTATCCCACTATGTGGGGTCGACTACATGAATCCTTCTTCTCCATTGTGTCCCATTATGTGTCAAATTCTCATTTAATGCAAGTATACGAAATTCATTTTTTTTACACATCTTAATCGAGTCTTTTTAAGTCTACCTCTACCTTTCTTAATATAATGCAAATCTAATGCATCTACTCTCCTAAAAGGGTCATCGAATGACCAACACTTTATATGGCCAAACCATTTAAGGCAACTCTCTCTAATCTTATCTACCAATGGAGCTATTCCAACTTTTCCCGAACATACTCATTTCACTTTTTATCTCTAAGAGTAAAGCCACTCATCCACCTAAGCATCCTCATCTCTACAACACTTAACTTAGTGTTATGCTTCTATTTTATTGGCAAACATTCTGCACCATAAATCATTGTAGGTCTTACCACCATCTTTTAAAATTTTTTCTTAAGTTTAAGCGATACTTTTCTATCACACAACAGACCAGATGCATTCCTCTAGTTCAACCATCCAACTTGAATTCTACTAATAACATCTCCATCTATTTCACCATCAATTTTTACAATAGAGCCTAGATATCTGAATCTGTCACTCTTTTTAATGACTTGTTCACCCAATGTTACAACACTACCACTAGAACTTCTGCAACTAAAATTAGACTCCATATATTCAGTTTTAGATCTACTTAAATGAAAACCTTTAAACTCGAAAGTTGACCTCCATATTTCAAGTTTCTCTTGGACTCCCTCTATAATCTTATCACAAGAAGAATGCCATCATCAAGAAGCATACACCAAGGTGCATCTTCCTGTAAATGCCTAGTAAGAACATCCATAACTAAAGCAAAAAAGATAAGGGCTTAAAGATGATCCTTGATGTAATCCAATTAAAATAGGAAAATATTTTGTCAATCCTCCTTGCGTTTGGACACAAGTAATAGCTCTAGTATATATATCCTTAATGACTTGAATATAACCAATATTAACTCATTTTTTCTAGAACTCTCCAAAGAACATCTCTTGAAACTTTATCTTAAGCTTTCTCTAAATCAATGAATATCATATATAGATCCTCCTTACTTTCTCTAAACTTTTCCATCAAACCTCTTAACAAATGTATAGCATCCATAGTAGATCTACCTGGCTTGAAACTAAACTGATTGTGAGAAACTTTTATATCACATCATAACCTATACTCAATTACTCTCTCCCATAATTTTAATGTATGACACATTAGCTTAATCCTTCATAATTTGCACAGTCTTATGCATCACCCTTATTCTTAAATATAGGAACCAACAAATTCTTTCTCCACTCATCTCGCATCTTTTTAGTCTTTAAAGTAACATTAAAAAAATTGTAAGCTAAGAAATTCTTTGATCTCCTAAACATTTCCACACTTCTATTAGAATATCATAAGGTCCTACTATTTTTTCACATTTCATTTTCTTTAAAGCTTCTCTAACTTAAAATTTACTAATATGATGATAAAAATAAAATTCTCTATTTTTGTTTAAGATATTAAGGTTGCAAAAATAAATTGTATTTTCAAGTCCTTCATTGAAAAGTTTATCAAAATACCTCATCCACCTATTTTCAATATCTTTTTCTAAGAAAGCATTTTATGATTTTCATCCTTAATACACGTCACTTGAATTAGATCATTACTTCTCCTATCTCTTTGGTTGGCTAACTTATATATACATCTTTCACCTTCTTTGGTATCGAATCTATTATATTAATCACTAAAGTTAATTTTTTTGCATCATATATTGATTTCTTAAAATCTCTACAGGTCAGTTTATATCTTTCCCAATTCTCTTTATTTTTCACATCTAAACTAAGTTTTATAACAATGTCACTTATTTCTTATATTTTTTTAACACATTCTGACTCCACCACCAATTATTTTTATTAAAGAAACTTTTCTTTTTTATTCTCTAAGCATATTTTTTATAACTTGTTTAATTTCACTTGCTACTTTTTTTCATATAACATTAGCTTCCTTATGAACATCCCAAATTCTAAGCTCTTGTAGCTTGCTATAAAAAATATTTTTATTAGTGTTCATTAAGTGCCCTCATCTAATCCTAGGATAATAATTTGATTTATTTTTCATCTTACAATCTTTCACCTTAAAATCTAAAATTAACATTCGATGTTAGGTACTTAAACTTTCATTCAGAATGACTTTATAATGTTTACAATCTAAACGATCTATTTTTCTTATCAGAAAATAATCAATCTGTGTTTTACTATATCCATTTTTATAAGTAATAATATTCACATCTCTTTTCTTAAATAAAGTATTAGCAACTAAAAAAATCATAGGCTAATGAAAAATCTAATATAGTCCTACCATCTTCATTAATCACTCCAAATCTATAGCTATCATGAATACTTTTAAATCTTCTACCACTCTACCAACATGTCCATTTAAATATCCTATAATAAATACTTTTTCTTCAAGATGTATCTTTTATATTAATCCCTCTAATTCATTCCTAAATTTTTCTTTTGAGCTTACATCCAAATCTAATTGAGAAGCATAAACATTTATAATATTGATAATCTTAGTATAAATAATAATCTTTAAAACTATAATTCTATCTCCAAATCTATTAATATTTATAACATTATCTTTCAAACTTTTATCTATAATCACACCTATGTCATTTCTAATTCGAATTCTACCTGAATACCAAAGTTTAAAATCTAAACTATCAATCTCCTTGGCCTTCTCCCCAACCCATTTAGTTTCTTGAATACATAAAATATTTATCTTTTTATGAACCATAATATCTATTAATTTCATTAATTTACCTATAAGAGTACATATATTTCAAGTTCCTAACCTAATTATAGTTTCATGGACTAACTTATTTGTCAGCATTCGTTCATAATGTGGGAACCCTTGCTTATTTAACACTATACTTGGGCATCGATGCAACGGCCCTTAAACTCTTTTCATTATATTTAGGCCATACATGCGCTTCTAGGGGACTACAACACACAATGTGTTAAAGGATTCATGTCGATTGTTTGACAAGTTTTACCGGTTGTCATTTGTCATCACAATCCTCCACTTTTCACATTTTGAGCTTGGGATCGGCAAAGGTAATGTTGACCAATATTTGTATATGAATTACTCACATGTCTTTGTATGTGGAGAACATTTAGAGCTTGTAAATAAAAGTGAAAATAAGGAGAAAGATTATGAAAAAAAGAAAGAATAAGGAGAAACTACGAAACCAAAAAAAATAAGAAAATTTTATGGGCTAATCTAGAATTCATATGACACAGCTTCTAGCCCTTTAATAAATATTATATATTTATATATAATTGTGATTAATAAATTTAATTTAAATCATCTGGAGGCTTTGTTAAATTAGCACTTTTATTTTAGCTCAATTTTATTATCGGGTTGAAATAAAAAAACATTCTAGAATTTGAATTCAAATAAATTATCGACGGTATACATTCGAGATATATTCAAATATTCAATCCTGGAGCTTTTTATTTAATAAAATAATAATAGAACTTTTTTTTTTTGGAGAATTTGAGAGCCTTAGCTCAATTGTATTCCAAAAAAGAGATAATTACAATGTTACAAGGTGACTTCAAATGAAATCAACAAGCAACACCAAAAGAAAAGAACAAAACCTGTAAGGAAACTATAAAGAAGAAAAAAACTGGAAAGGAACAGCATTATAGCTCTTCCCAAAAAAGAAAGCAATTGCTCAAACAGTTAGTGAATAAAACAAAATAAAGTGCCTCCCCAAGCTGAAAGACAGCACCAAAATAGATTTCTGTAGATGTATAGAGATGATTTCTGATTTCTGGACTCAGACATCGAATAATCCAAAACAAATCCAACCCGAATAGAACATATATGCAATGCAGCAGCACCATCACAGCCTTCCAGTTGGCAAAGGCAGCATCCTACCAAGGTTGCTGTGTTGTGCAACCGAGCAAAGCCAAGATCACCCCAACAAATGGGTAGGATTAGTGTCATCATCGTCCAGCGAACCCAGCATACCCAGCGCAGCACATCACCCAGCACATCCATCACAACCGCAACAGCCTCAATCAACATTAAATCAGAACTATAATGAGATCTGTTTCGCCAACCAGCAATAAGTCCAGAACCCAACAAATGGGTAAGTTTAGTGTCATCAACGTCAAAGAAACCCATCATTACGACGACCTGACACGGCCACACACGAAATAGCTTAATCAACATTAAATTAGCTCAAATATTAGTTCTGTTTCGCCAAACCAGAAATAAGTCCAGAACACTAGCCGGCCAAGAGTCATTAATCTTCCATCTTGCAACTTTAAATGCTATATGATCCCTTATAAGATCAATTAAAGCAATAGTGGAAGAAGCAGAGCAAGAGATACACCTATTGTTTCTTTCACGCCAAATACAATAGACTAAAATAGCAACTGATAAGTAGTGAAGTTTTGTAATCATTTTGTACATATTGGGTGCTAAGTTATTCAGAACTTGCTGCAAAGTAGATTGTATTAAATAAAAATTACCATTCGGAAGAATCCTTCTTATCAAGTGCATAGAGAATGGACACTCAAAGAAGAGGTGTGCATGGGTTTCAGGTTCAGTATGACAAAAATAGCAAACAGTTTGAGTGCAAATCCCTCTTTTAACAAGTAAATCAGAGGTCTTTAACCCACCCAAGTATTCCAACCAGCAATAGATAGAGTAATTAATAGCACAACGAGAACCAAATACATTTATACCAATTAGGATTTTCAAAAGGGCTCCTTTAAAATCCGAAGTTGTTGGAGAACATTTGGACTCCCATGCAATCCAATCCTCTCCTCTAGAAACAATAGTATCAAATAGCAATGGATATTCAACCCCAAGTTGTGTAGGCAAACTCCATTTACCATCCTGCATGAATGTGCAAAGCTTATTATCATAATATATGGACCAAAAATTTCTGTCATTGGAATGAGATGCTTCAATCATTGTTTTACTATCACACCAAGGATCCGATAGAAGACTAAAAGTTTTCCCATCCCCAATGTGATAGGATATTTTGTCACGGAAATGATTTGCATATATTTTCAATTCCTTCCACATTGGGGAAATTTTATGAATGGATGTACTCCAAATAGATCCATATTTCTGCTTACACCAAATAGCAAAAAGGGAGTTGTGTTTGAGTGTCTTCCACATAAGTTTGATCTTACATAAAGCATTAAGTGAAACAGCCGAGAGCAATCCAAGACCTCCTTTTTCCTTGGGCTGAGAGGTTTTGTCCCATGAGATAATTGTAAGTTTTTTTAGATCACCATTGTGATAAAAAAAATGAGAAGTAAGAGAATAAATGCTCTTTAAGACACCCTTAGGAATCACCATAGATCTAAACCAGTAAGAAATCAAGTTGTTTACCGAAGATCTAAGTAATTGTAATCTTCCTCCAAGGGACAAGAATTTGCATTTCCAACCAGCTAACCAACTTTGAAGTTTATCAAAGAGACTAGTGAAGTTTATAATTTTTGGAGAGCCCAAAGTGAGGGGAAGGCCCAAATATTTGATTGGAAAGACACCCTGAGATATATTAATAATGTTACAAAGTCTTTCCACCTCTTTAGAACCTTTGGAGAAACAAATACTAGATTTATCATGATTAACCACAAGGCTAGTGTGTCTCTTTAAGCTTTCTAGACAATATTTCAAGGATCCCACAGAACGGCAATCAGCCACACTACTCACAAGAAGGTCGTCTGCAAAGAGTAAGTGAGAAATCTTACATGTCCCAGCAATAAGAGGTCTGTATCTGAATAAATTTACTTCTCTGTCAATTAGGCATGAAAAGGTGTCTATGGCTAAAGTAAAGAGAAAAGGTGATAAAGGGCACCCTTGTCGAAGCCCATGTTTGGATGAAAAATAACCTCTAATTTCCCCATTTAGAATTATAGAGAAAGGAACATCAGTTATGCATGCCTTCACCCAATTAATAAATCTAGCTGGAAACCCAAAGGAGCAAAGCCTATGCAAAAGAGCTTCCCTATTAATAGAATCAAAAGCCTTTAGAGATCAAGTTTAGCAAAGAAAACCCTGAATTGCTATGAAACAACTCATGACATATTTCATAGGCCATGTTATATTATCGAAATGTCCCTACCTTTAATAAATGCATTGAGTGAAATTAACAAGGGAAGAACCTTCTGAGTCTAAGCAAGAGTTTTAGCAATGACTTTATAGAAAGTATTGCAAAGTGATATAGGGCATAATGAGAATGAATTGGAATGCTTAACTTTAGGGATTAAGGTAATTAGAATGTTTCAACCGATTTGGAAGCTTTTGAAAAATGATGTGTTGCCTTTAAAAAGTTTTCCGAACATCCCATGTGAGAAGAACTTTGAGTTAAACCATCGATCAGATTTGTTCTCACTATCCGTGTAGGCTAGAATTTCTGAGAATATCGCCTTCCAAGCTCAGTAAGATCAGAGAGAATTCCGATTGGGAAATCGATATGAAAGAATCGAGACTGCATTGAAAGTGTTGACAATGCAATTTTCTCGAATTGAGTCGATCATTCAACATCCCATTATCGATGTAAGCTCCCTAAGGTTGGAGCTTTCCTTAATGGAAGTAAAGAAACTTAAGATCATCATCGAGGAAGTTAACCAATGTGCCTTTCTCTCTGCTTACCCAAACAGCTCATATAGTAAGGTAAGAGTCTTTAATTTCTTTAGCTTCAACCATAAGATGAATATCATTAGGATTCCTTTCCAATTTTTCAAGTATGTCATTTTGATTCCTTTTAGCTTCATCTAACTTGATATGCAAATGAGAGTAACTTCTCATTGATTCCTTAAGAGCTCTTTTGACATTGGAAAGTTTATTTGCAAGAACAAAAATAGGATCACCTTTTACAAAGATCTTCCAAGCCAATCTAGTAACTTCCAAAAAGTCAGGTGAAAGCGCCCAATGATTTTTGAACATAAAATGGGTGATCCGAGTACTCATTTGATTTAAATAGATAACAAGGGGGGAATGATCCGAAGAGAGAGGGGGAGGAACTTTGTAAAAAGAAGAAGGATATTGTTCCACCGCCTTACATTGCATAGCTCTATTTTCAAAAAAATAGGATTATTAACTGTTGATTGGCATAAATAAACCAGACTGGGAGATCCATTAATTCACAATCTTGGATACAGCTATAAAAGGATTGTGTATTAGCATAAGATAGTGGAATTCCTCCAAATTTTTCCTTACTCAATAAACAGCAATTAAAGTCGCCAATAAGCAACCAAGGATCTCATGTTTATACTAAGAGAATCCCAAAGAGAATTAGAATGATCATTGTTGAGATGCAAGTTAAAAAAAAGAGGGGAGACCGGTGAAAGAAACAGAACCATGAATGAACTGATTAGAAACAACCCGAGGCGCAAAGTCAATACGCTCTGAACACCATTTAATCCAAATACGGCCACCCGACGCCATATCAAAGTTTGAACAGCAATATTCAGAAGGAAACATGGAGAATTTCAAGAAAGGGATTAGAAGTTTCAAGTTGATTTAGTTTCAAGGCAAACCAAATCGCCTAAATTCTTTTATGAGTCTCATGAATCCAATTTAAGGCCTCGACTAGGCCTAACATTCCAACTTCCTATGGTGAAAAGTCATTGAGAAGAAGAAGAAGAGAGGGTTTTACCCTTTTGTTTTACTTTTGATTGGAAAAGTAAAGAAGAACTTACTTTCGGATCCTCTCCATCATGGTTTGTATTAGTAGGTTGATAAGAAATTACCCTTAGAATAGGTTGTTTGTCACAGGAGAAGAAGTAGAAGATCAGTAACACCCTGAGGAACTAGGGAAGGAGTGTCCATGCACAATGTTATCTCTGAGCTGGGAGTCTACCTCATGTCGGATCGAGAGGAGAAGGAGAGGAATATGGTTTAGATCGGAGGAAGCTTACTTTGTGAAATGCCGCGGACCTCCTCTTGATGCACAATTTCTTCCTCAAGAATCGCCTTGTTCAAAAGGCAGAAATTATTAGCTAGATCCAGAGCAACTTCAGCTTGACGATTCCTACTCCTTCCCCTAATTGAGGCACGGTTGGTATTTGGCTGTTGAGTCGAAGCTTTACTCCTAGGACAAGTACTATCCGTATGTGTAAAGCATTGCACTTGGTACGCAGGCTTCCAATGTAAACAATAGGTTGGTCAATCTTCTTACCATTCAAGATTGGGATCGAAGTAAAACCGAGGAAGTATTAATCTGCACTCAGAGCCTAGCAAAGGTATAGCTGGAAGCCGTAAGATTGTCAATCAGACTCTATCATACTTCCCATTTTTGAGAAGCCGTTTTCATTCCAACAACATAGAGGATAATTTGGCAATTTGATCCATAAGGGAATATCAGTCACCTGATCTTTTGAAGGATGGAAATCCCATGTTCATTTTTGAAATATAAATGGCCGGCCGTTGAAGAAGCAAGGTCCCTCATGCAAACCGATTCATAGTCACACATGAAAACTTAAAAGGAAATAGTCACCTTCAAGGGAGAGCAACTCAAAAGTCCCCTTTAAACCTCCACTTCTTCTAACCGAAGAATGTAGTAAGGCGTTTTCTATGGCATGACCCACAAGGGATAAATTCCACTCCCTTTGACCTTCTAGCAGATCTTCCTCAGAAAATGAGACTTCTGTAGAAACCGGAGGAATGAAAGATAAAGGAAAATCCCTACTCTTCTCATTCTGAGCTAGCAACAATTCCTTCCAATTACAGTGACCATTAGGTACAGTCGATGGACCAGCAGCTGAAGTAGCAGAGGAAGAAAGGGGTGGGAACATATTACTTGTGATACCCATAGAGATAACACAAATGTCCTGTAAAAAGACTGACCCCCGGCTAGGAGCCGGAGGTCAGAGAGAAATAAGAGTGGAAGGGTTGCAAGAGGAGAGGTTGGATGCTAAGGAGAGAGCTAAGAGAGGAGGAAGGAGACGCCGGCAAGGAGCGCGAAGCCCCCTAACCACATGAAAAAAAATCATAATAGAACTTTCTATCCAACGGAACTTTTTAGATAATTCAACGGAACATAACCACACCAACCAGGAGTTGACGACGGACCAATAAAGTAGCGCAGCAGAAGTTGCTATATAAGCATATGGATAGCTGAGGCCTTCTTCAAATCAAGAACCATCATAGCATAGAGAAATGGTGCTTAAGGTGTTCGGTACGCCTGTTTCGACCTGCACGGGAAGGGTGCTGGCTTGCATCGAAGAGCTCGGCTTAAAATACGAGCTTATCCCCATCGACTTGAACACCGGCGAGCACAAGAGGCCGCCTCACACCGACAGAAATGTATGCATTTTCTTTTTCCCTTCCGCTAATAAATGATATTCCATCTTTTTTTTTTCATAAGTTCTCGAAGCCTTAGGGGAGATTTCATTCTCGTAAGCCTGTATTTATTTGATTTCTGTTATGCGTGCAGCCCTTTGGTCAGATTCCTGCACTCCAGGATGGCGATCTTGTTCTATTCGGTGAGGGATTTCTCTGTTCTTCTAAATTTAAGTTGTTTGCATAGATGAGCTTCACTTGTCTTTTTATTTTTATTTTTTGGATTCGTAGGCGTAGATTTTATATATCCTCCAAACAAGAAAGATGACTTATTTAATTCATTGAATACCTAGTATGTTTACATGAGTAACTGCAGAAAATATTTCTAGATTGTTAGAACAATTAATTAAAAGAAAAAGGTATTAATTTTCTAGAGTGGACAACCGAAAATGATTTTCTATTAGATCGAGGAACAAGAAGCAAATCAAGTTGTAATTTACAGATTATTGCTATCTTGGAACTATTTATGCTCCTACGGAAAGTGAAGAAGGAAGCAAGAAATGATGGATGCTAATCTATCTATATCTTTTCATTTGGGTAAAGTTTTGGTTCATTTTAAATGTCCACTGTAGCTTTTGTATTAGGCATGCAAATCTTTTTGTTGACGGTTGCATCTATTTTATTCTGTTGTAGTTTAATATTTTAGGCGAACAGACTTTAAAGTAGCTGATTGATTGTTAGTCGATTAACATTCCAGATCATTATAATGGATTGATTATTGATTCCTTGCTACGGGCACAAAAGAAATGGCCTGGAATACATACTCTTCAATTGCATTTATAAATATTTGTTTAGAAGGTGCTCTTTCTGAGTATTGAACTATGATATATTGGTTTGTAGAACTCTGGAACTAAAATTTGACTAGCTTACTGATTCCATTCTGTTGGTACCTGAGTATTTATCGTAGTTTATATATTATCTCTAAACGATTAACTACTCTTTAGGCTGTTTTGAATGCTTCATCGGGGAGCTATGTATTAACTCCGCTGTATATAAATTGTAAGAAAAAACTTTGATTGATTTGTTTCATGCTGCCACATAATTACAATTCTTAGCGAATGGTTTTATAGATATTAAGATCAGATTTGTCAAGAACATGCCCATGTCACCCAATCAATCATTTTATATCTTTTCTAAAAGAGATTGCCCTGTGATGCATATTAATTATTTTTTCGTGATTGCAGAATCTCGGGTGATAACTCGGTACTTGGTGCGAAAATATGGCAAGGGAAGTGATCTCCTGAAAGATCAAAGCTTTATTGACTCAGTAGCAGTGGATCAATGGATGGAAGTGGAGGTACAGCACTTCAATGGACCCACCTCAACGCTTGTCTTCCAGCATCTTTTCCTTCCAGTCTTCTTTGGAGGCAGCACTGATGAGAAGGTGGTAGCTGCGGAGGCGGAGAAGCTCGGTAAGGTGCTAGATGTTTATGAGGCCAAGCTTTCTAAGACGAAGTTCCTTGCAGGAGACTTTTATAGCCTCGCTGACCTCCACCATCTCACCTATGGCCACTACTTAACCACCACCACGCCGCATGGCTCCCTCATCCACTCCCGTCCTCATGTGAAGGCTTGGTGGGATGTCATCTCTTCCCGCCCGGCCAGCAAGAAGGTCTTAACTGCCATGTCGTTCTCCAGTTGAGCTGATAGAGAGAGTTGCAAGTGTTTTAGCTGAGTGTCTAATGAATAAGACCACCTTTGTTATTTATAGATGGTGGTTGACTGTTGCTGCTAGCTATGGCTAGCACCATGCGTCCTTTTCTTCTTCTGTTTGAACTATGTTGTTTTCCTTATTCTCGAGTCTTTTAAAACAGAGTTGTGCTAGCTACTTACGTTATTTTGGATGAAATAAAGTTGGGAGTTTATTTTATGTTTGTTGAAATTTTGTGTTGTTTTGATAAGTCTATCTTGTGTTATCTAGAAGATGAGTAACCACTTTTTCTCGTTTCTTTTGGCACCAGTGATGCTAGTAATTGATCTAATTTGACCACCTGCTTTGGACCGACTTGAAAATTTTGTGTTAGGGCTACCATATTTACTTTTTATGTTAAGTTTGGGCTAAAATGTTATCCAAATAACTCAAAATCAATTTAAATATGATCAGATTATTATTCTTGTTTAAGTTAGATAACTTTGGGTTAAATTAATCGTGATAAAAGGGCCATATTCAAGTTAATTCGACCGTGTTGATCCAAAAAGTTGCATGATTAATTTAATAAATTTGTTAGATGGGTTGGGTTCAAGTATTTTGACTCGTGTAATAAATAGTTTGGGCTTGGATCAAATATATTTGAATTTTGTTAACTTTACTTGACCTTCCTACTTAGATTGACATTATCTAATAATGTGGAATAGCATGGGAGTTTTGCCTTTCATTTGTCCTATTAAATAGGAAGAATAATGAAATTAGTCATAGATGGTGCTTTGAGTTTTAAGGCAATATGAGGTGAGAAAATCATTTCTATGTTAATCATTTATGAGCACTTGTTAACAAGTAATATATTATATTTGGTGAGAGAAGTACTATAATGATGAATATTTATGAGCAATTATTAAAGTAATATGTTACATTTGGTTGGAGAATCATTAACATGTTAGGCATTTATGAGCACTTATTAATATATTATGTTTTTAGGTAATTTGGTGATGCAAAAATGTTTCCTTCTATTCTTTGGCAGCTTTCTATTTTCTTATTTGTTGAATATATCACCATCTTAGTGAATTTTTACTTTAGCTTGTGTTGGTGATTCATGCTATAGATTATTACACAAATTTAACTTGTTCGGAGGCGACAAGCTAACTCTTAATGTCAAAAGTATGAACACTAGGTGCTCCAAATTTATTGTAACACTAGAATTCATAAATATTGGTTGTCTAAAAAGTATATATTCATTTCTTGATAACGTTAGTTAGACATTGGTCTCTACATTTTAGCTATCATCCCGACAGATAAGCACAACATTATTTTATATTGAAGTAATTTTAGACACATTAAATTTGATGGCTTAACTTTAGTTGGGTGTATTATGGTAGGTGAGGGTAGAGATGGCATAAGTTGACAATTGGGGTGAGTTATTAAATATAAATGCAAAGAGAGAGAGAGAGAGAGAGATAGTATACAATCAGCCAAATGATCAAACTTTATTATTTTTTCAAATTTGTTGGACCCAAACATAACCATGAATGCCACTTATATGGAACAATTGAGCTTTTCTTTTTAAACTCAATCATTGATGCAATAGAGATTAATCTATTTTAAAATGGTCGTGCATATAAATAATTATGATAGAATACTTCCTTATAGTAGATGCTTCAAAATGTAATGTACATCTATAATGTCTTCCAATATTAAATGGCATAGGAGTATTCATATAATAATCTTTTAAGGGATGCAATATTCAGCACATTTACATAGAAAACTAAAGAGGCAATCAAACTCATCTAGTCAATGCTATTAGGTGCTTACACCTTATACATATTTAGGATTGGGAGTAAGTACATCTAGTAAGACCAAAATTACCATACCTAAGGGAGCTTTAGGAGAAGTCTCTTGATTACATGAATATATGTTAATTTATATATGTTTCTTTTATTTCATGATCTTATTTTTTTGTAAAATTCAAATCGATATTATTATTTAGGTAAAATAAAGAATGGGTGCATGGTACTTATTGAGATATACTAGTATGTGATTTATGTTCTTCTTCAAACTAAGGAAAGCATGAAATAAAGATATGTCTTACATCATCTTAATTTATATAAAATACATTCTATTGTTCACTATTAGATAGTCATTACAATTATTTTTTGATTGCGAGGAAAATATATTAAAGGATAATGTCATAACATATTTTCATTGTGGATATGTGGTAGAATAGAATCATTAACATTTCTATATATAGGGCCATCCGGTTTTCTAAATTTAGGGCCATCAACTTTTAAAGATATAGGGTTTTGGTTGTCATTTGAGTTAATTGGAGCACTTTTAAGTGTTTGTTCTATTTTTTATGACTCAGATATAGATGCCATCAATCAAATATGATATCACTAGTTTCTAATTGTCATCCATACCATGCAAGAATATTGGTGGCACTCGAGTATAAGATAATAACTAAGGCTTACTGTTGATCTCACTTTTGGAGTGAGGATTGATTCATCCTTCTTTAGGCTTAGGAATCTTTTAGAAACTTAGATCTCCTTAGTCATAGGACACTTTTAATGATTAAGGGAACACTAAACCCAAGCCTAGAGATTTAAGAAGGCATACCCTAAACTTAGGTCATACCCTAGGGTAAATAGGTCCTACCTATCCTATGGCCTAAACTAAATCTATGCCTATCTACTCATGCAAATCCAATCTCAAATCAATACAATCAAATCCAATTGAATCCTATCTCATATCTAAGCTCTAACCTAAATCAAATTAACCCTTAATCGAAATCAATCATACCATCATCCTATGGATTTAGCCCAAAGCCTATTCAATTGAAACCAAATCCAATTGCTTTTCACCAAAGCATTCCAACTATTCAAATCTCTATTTCAAACCCTTATAATACTTACAATCAAACCAATTGAGCTAAATCAATCCAATCAACCCAAATTGACCCATTTGACCCTAAGGGCCAACTGAGTCAAAATCCAATTAAACCCAAATCAATTGCAATCAAAGCCATCAATCAACCCTAAATCAATCATCAAACTCAACCCAACCTAATGCAACCCAATTCAACTCAATTAGCCCATTTGGTTCACTTGACCCAAAGTGACCTAAAGGATCAATTTGATCCAAACTTCAATCCAACCCAAATTGGATTGAATCAACCCATCCAATCTCTTTTACAATGATTTGTTGATCACCCTTTATTGTCCAATTGCAATCAATTGGGTCAAACCAAGTTAATTTGATCACTTGACCAAAGTTGACCCAATTAGCTCACTTGAACCAAATTGAGCCAAACACCATTCTAAACTCAATTGATTGAAACCAATACCTCCAATCAATCATAAGTTGAGTATTGAATATGTTTTGACCACCAAATGGATCTAACCAAGTCCATTTGGTCTCTTTGACCTAAGTTGACCTAATTTGACCTAAAGGGCTAAATTGGGTCAAATCAAATCCTAAACCCAATTGATTGAAACCAATGCCTTTAATCAATAAAAAATTGATTATTGAACATGATCGAAGCCTCAATTGAATCCAATTATCCCTGGTGTAGAACAATGTCGACGTACACACTTAAAATTCTTATACATATGTATGTATGATATGACCAATGAATAAGAATCATAAATCAAATAAATCAAATATAACTTTTGCATGGATTTTTCTATCCTTACAGTTGTTTATACATCTATATGTATCGAAGAAAAGTGGTATATTAGTCTAGACACTCCGGGGCTATGAGGCTTTAAGTAGCCCTAAATAGGTTTTGTACTTCATGCCCCTAGGACAGAACAATGGCAACGTACTCACTTAAAATTTGTATACATGTGAATGTGTATTTAGCTAATGGATGAAAAATCTCTCTTTTCTATTAAAAAGACATGCATTCAAAATTCAATCAAAAAGAAATATTTAAATTTCAAACATACTTCTTTGCATTCATCATTTGAGTGTGCTAAGACATACATTTTATGCATAGGTATGCTTAAGATTTAATCATATGCATGATATGCATGATGGAAAGAAATGAATAAACATGTGTTATGTGATAATTCATTCTAATTAATCTTAAGATGTCTTTCTTATTGAATAAGGTCATTTAGAGTGAACCTAAACTTATGATTGATTAAAACATATAATAAGCCATTCACTAAAGGAAATTGATTAATTAACTTGCTTTAGAAATGACTTAAGGTAGGGATGAAAGAGAGATTCCATCTATTTCTTCTCTTTATAATACTTAGTTGTTAAGTGTAGGCCATATGAAATAAAATAAAATACTAAATAAATTCTTCAAAGCAATTAAATCACTTGAGGAGAAATCAACCCCTTTATAAATTAAATTCCTCTCACTCAGCAAATTACACCTCTAAAGCCTAGTTAGGACATACCACACAAACTTTAATGCACACACATTAGATTAAGTCACAACTTCTAGCTTTTATGTTATGGCAGTGCATGGTTTGATATATTCTTATTTTGTAATATTTTGTTGTAGACTGGATGTTAGGGTGCATGTGCGTAGTCTGGATGTTAGGCCGATATTAGCCTAATTATGCTTTCTGTAGGGGTTGTGCTTAAGGGGCTATTGTAATAAAAATATAAATGCTTTTGCTGTGAGGTTGCTTATGCCCCTAAGCATAACCCAAGTTAAGATAGGTAAGCTTGGTTACCCATTTGCAGGGTGCTAAGTCTAAATTATTCATATAATTTCTTGGGTTGTATGGTGTGTTTAGCTAGCATTTATTTTGTAGGTGTAGCTAGATTACTTTCTTTCTTTTAATATAATTTTACTTTAGGATTAGAATGAGTGTTATGGGGGATTAGGATGAGCATTAGTTATAAGACCAAGTCTTATGTACCATGTGATGCCTTTGGAGCAAGAACATCCAAATCAAGCCAAAAGGAAGAAATAAATGGAGCAAATCAAATGAAGAAATCAAAGATAAAGAAATGAAGAATGAAGAATAAAGAATGAAGATCCCCATAACATTCATCATTTGTAATTGTAATTATTCTCTTATAATTTTGGTTGTATGAGGGTAGAGCTCGGCTACCCGCATTTCTTTTCGGGTTGTATGGTAGTACTCGATCGCATCAGCCTTTTATTCTTTTATGATAGCTTTATAAAATTGTTTGGTATTTTGTTTAGCTTGTGCATTAGAAAAAGCATGACTTTTCATAGTTTATTTATGATTGGTGATTGTTGTATGGCCGGGATGCGATTAGGCTCCTAGGATAAAAATTAATCTTTCTACCCAAACTAATAACTCATAACTAAACCTCTAAAATAACTCATAATCTCATATAAAAGTCTAGGCATTAAATCAAGATAATAAAATATTTAGCAACCCTTTAGCTGAATGTTGTATGTTTAATATCATGCATAATTATCTTATTTCACTCTTGTTAAAAGAGGGCTTTCATCTTTGCCAAATAATAAGCACTTAGCTTTTGAGAGCTTATGATGAAAGAACACCTCTTTCCCTCTTGATTTGGCCCATAACCAACTTCTCATGCATTCAGGCATACAAAATTCCATAGCCTATGTCAAAATAAAGAGTCCCAAATTAAATAAAATTTGATAAAAATTTGCATTTGATTAAGTTACTATTCATACCACTCATGCTCTAGTCTCTTAGGGAGTGGGTTTAAGGACTTAGCTTCTTTTCTATATAATAACAACTTAACCATCTTGCAAAAGCATAAAACTTGCCTACATGGATTTAAAGCGTATGAGGAGTTAGCTGGCTGCCACTTCAGGCAGCTATAAGTCCAACAGTCAGGTGGTTTACTCTCTCTTGTGGAGGTAAACCATATACCCATTTTCACCTTAGATTTAGGTCATACTTTGGCCCTCGCCAAAGCTCCCTAGATTTAGGATCTGAGATTACTATTTCCCTTAGAGCTACAAGCATAAATTCTCATCTCTTAGACATTTCCACAATCTTGTATTGTGGAATTATAAGTCCTAGATTTCAAATAAAATTTTAGCTTAAATAAATAAATCTCCTCAACTTCAAAGATATAAAGCCCAACCATAGGATAGATTGGAGTGCTCATTAGGCATCCTAGTATCATGAGCATTCCCTACTCATCTCCTTTGATTTCGATAATAACTCTTCCCTCTTGATCCCTCCCACTTAATTTTTTAAAACACAACTAATTTATTGATAGTCCTATCTTTGAATTTTTTGGAGACAACAATAGCCTAGTTTAATCGAAAGTATTCTTAAGGGATTCATTTTTCTTAAGATGTACTTAACTGTGGGGGCTTGCCCCTATAGGAAACTTTAGAACCCGATTTAAATAAACCTTACTTTATTCATCCATGTAAAGTAGGGAAAAATCTCTAGTATATTCGAAGACTCATCATATCTTAGGAGTCCTTATTAAGTGATTAAGTCCATTGTAAGGAAGTGACTTCTATCTTTCGAGATAGTATACTATTCCTTAATGTTGTACCCGAGTACCTCAATAAGTACACCCTCGATCCAGATAGTGTCCTCCCCCACCCCATATAAAATGAATCCAAAAATAAACACCACAATGATTAATGAGTTCATCGAATATTTGAGTCATGGCCTGCTGATAGGTAGCACTGACATTTTTATGGCCGAAATGCATCACCTTATAGCAATAAATTTTGAGCGGGGTTTGAAATATAGTGTTTCTTTCATCTTCATGGGCCATCTTTATTTGGTTGTATCCAGATGAGCCATCCATTAAGGAGAAAATTGCATAAGATGAGGCAATGTCCACCATCAGTTCCAAGATTGCTAGTGGAAATTTATCTTTTGGACATGCCTTATATAAGTCTATAAAATTGACGCATAAGTGAATTTGATAATTCTTCTTCTTAACTGGGAGGACACTGTCCAACGAGGTAGGGTGTTTTTCTTCTCTGATAAAACTAGCATCAATCAATTTCTTGACTTCAGAAATGATTGATTGTTCAATATCTAATCGCATGTGTCTAGGAGCTTGCTTGATAGGGTTAGCACCAAGCTCTATTGCTAGTTTATGGACTGCTATGTCAGGAGATAAACTAGGCATATCTTTATAATTCTATGTGAAGCAGTCCTTAAACTCAATCAATAGCCTAACTAAGTCATTGGTTTTAGTTTCATTCAACAGGGAACTTATGTATGTCGGACGAGGATTGTCTTCAGTTCCTAAGTTAATTTCTTTGAGCTCGTCGATGGTTGATCTGATCTCCTCTTCAAACTCTGGTGGTGCATCTTTGACTTCAAAATCACTTGGATCATCTAAAGTTCCTAAATATACCCCGCATATGAGTTAATGTACTTTGAAAAGAACCTAACATATTCTAAATGATTGGTGATGACTAAGTAATATTCAACATCATCAACTGGACCCACTATACCAAATCCCAGTCCTGGTCTTGATTGAGAATGTCTACATTTGTTGTCACATAACCTCTTGAAGTAATCTGACCTGTGTTTAGACCAAGCATGTGGAATCAATCCTTTCTTTGCTAAATTTAAGACACACTGTGAGTGCTAATCCAAAGGTAATTTTATTAGATCTTTATATCAATCATCCTCAAGTTCTACATCAACTTCTTTACTTGAGGATGATTCTCCCAGAAAGAACCTTTGAGTCTTCACATCTATGGATGACTTAAGTGCTTCCTTAACTACCAAACCCTCAACTTTCTCTGAGGAAAGTGGGGTTAGAGCTTAGGTTCCCAACTGATGCATAATTGTTTCACATATAAACTTAGATACATTCATTCTTTACTTTAGAGGCTGATCTTCATCACTGTCTGGCTCAAGTGTCACCTCGAAAGGAATATGCTGCTGAAAAGAGCTAGCTAGTGTGTTAACTATATAAGACTCATCATCTGAACTAGATTCTAAGTCTATATAGATAGCAAGTGTACTCCTGGTAGCTGGGACATACCTCATATTGGGTGGCTAATAAGGAGGCTTTTCACCTCTAAGGCTACCTCTGAACTGTGCTCTTTCTCTGCCTAGTAGAGGTCAGGTCATCCTACCCATATGCTCGAATGGAGTAATGAACTGTGGGTGAAATCTAATGTCGGGCTCCACTTCCCCCTCCAAGTCTATTTCTTGCTCCCTTTTACTTTTTTTTTTATTTTTCATTTCATTTTCTTTTTCCTTTTCTCTTTCTTTTTTTCTTTTGTTTTTAAACTTTGGGCATGTTTGTGAGAATAGACTTCTTGATTTTGAGGGAGGTGGTATGTCGTATCATCATATAGGCTGACCTCATAACTAAATGGCTTGAGATCTCCTTTGACATAAGTGATCCCACCCCTCACAATCCTCATACACTGATGTAGAGAAGATGGAATCATATTGTTTACATGTATCCACAGTCTCCCAAGCAAAGCATTGAAAGATGTATCTGAGTCTATAATGTGAAACCTAGCTTTAGTCTTCTAATCATCTATCTCTGAAGGCAACACTATGGAGCCTAAAGCCCTCTCGCCTTGCTCATTGAATCCTCTCAACATCATCTTTTCTAATTAAGTTTGAAAATGATGATCCTTAAGAAGACAAGGATTTTTAGACTCATAATATTGGCTGATGCACCTAGGTCAACCAACACTCTTGATAACCTGAATCAACCCATGTCCACTGTAATGTGGAGGGGATGGTTATGTTTGATTGTCCCTAAAAGCAGGTCATCATCATTGAATGTGACTCTTGGGACATCCTTTGAATAGTGAACCTCCTCTAATAGCGGTCAGCTGAGTTAAGTAAATCTAAGGATCATGTAGAGCCTTATTTAGAGATTCTCTCATCTCTTTGGATAAGATAGGAGAGTCATATATGCTTAACTTAGCTGGAAACTTTCTAAGTTGAGCTAGGATGTTGTAATCATGCCACTACATAGGTTGACTTGATGACTTCATGTGGCGGTGATGAAGTTCTACCTGCTCATCGAGTATACCTACAACTTCTCTTATGGGACCCTCAGAGTCAGATGACTCCAAGTCAATATTAATGGGTGAACCGGATTGATTCAGAAAAGGAAAGTCTAATTCTGAATCATAAGAAAAAGGATCAAAATTATTTATGCTATTGTTGTTATTATTTAGACTTAGAGAGCTTTCCATTAAAATGAGATCATCAAGACTATCAAAAGTAAAGAAGCTATAAGTGAAATCTGCCTTCTTCATTGATTTCTTTCTAAATGGAGGTACATGATTGAAACCAGTAAAGTAAGTGGAGTGAGGGGATTAATGCCCTCATCCACAAATACAATACATCTGCTAGAAGAAGAGCTAGATGAAGTGGTAGTCGCTGCAATGGTGGAAGGAATGCTCACTATGGTTGTTTGCGATTAGCTAATGAGGCAAGTGAGACTATTGTCTTTTAGCTCCCACTTTCATCAAGTTATCTTTGGCAACTTGCAAACCTTGGTGTTAGGTGCGCACTTTGAGGAGAGTTTCTTGATTTTAAAAATAATTTATGACCTCCGTTGGAACTAACTACAATTATTGGGCATACCTCTCTCTCGCTTGATTCTCTAGCCTCGGGCCCTCTCCCTATGGATCTAACCAACAAATGCAGAAATCGATCTCAAATCAAATGGTGCACCAAAATCAGCATCACAGCTCCCGACACGGTGATTTGTCTAAGGACATAGGGTCTCCTCCTATCCCTAGCCGATAGCTCATAGTGAGCTAGTGGTGGAGGTGATGCAACAATCCTCCTAACATCTTCTTCTCCATTTGAATCAAGAAGGGTGGAATGTTAAAGGGGAGACCTCAGGTGGACACTTCCCAAGAATGTGGGAGGCAACGTCGATCTCCCTAGATTCTCTCTTGTAATACTGCTTGATCTTTCTACTTTTTATTGTGGCATTGGGTGCAGGAGAGCAGGGTGGTGTGAGAAATGGACCTACCACAAAGGTAGGGGAAACTATCTCAAATGCCAAGATAGCTTTCCCCTTTAAAGGGACCAAAGAGGAGGTACTAGCTCACACCGAGGTTGTAGTAATGAAAATAATAATAGACTGAACTGGTAGGTAAACCACTAGCACTAGCACTGGTGGAAGTGACACTACTGTGGGAGCCTCCACACCCTTCCTCTTTAAAGAGGGAAACTCTGAGTCAGATGAAATGTAAAATGGAGAAGTGGCTTCTATCTAGCCACCTCCTCCCTACTAATAGTGGCGAGGGCTATCCCCTCACTGGTGATCTGGACTTCCTCGAAACCATGGCTAAAGTAAATTAGATGGGTGGTATCGATCGAGGTGAGATTGGCCTAATCCAAGGCCAGATTTACACTGGAGAGGAAGGAGAAAACAAACTTGTTGGGATCCATAGCAACTGAATTGACTGAAGACTGCAAAAGAACTGATTGTGTTGATATCACAACATTCATTGAAACATAGCTGAGTCAGACCCTTGCTTTGATATTTGTCTTTAAACATTATTTTCTAATATTAACTTGGAATTTTTAACCCACATCTAACAAAATTAAGTATGCTAAGTGGGGTTCATTGAATTGGAGATATTGGAGGAGAATCTTTGCCATTGAATTTTAATTTTGATTTAGAACCTTCATTCAACAAATTTGAGTATGTCGAATGAGGTTCATTCCATTTTGGAGAGAATTTGGAGATGTATTTGTTTTGTTTATCCTTTGCTTGAAAATTTTGATTTTAAGTTTGGAGTCTTCACTTAGTGAATTTGGATATGCTAAATGATGCTCAAGTGTATGTTTGAAAATATTTTTGAAAAGATGTGTCATGTGTTTAATTTGTTTTGAAAATGGGGTTCCTACTTAGCAAATTTTAGTATGCTAAGTAGGGCCCAAAATGTGTTTGATGTATTTTGATTTGATTTGAAAAATGAGACCTTTACTTAACAAATTTAAGTATATTAAGTAAGGCTCAAGTGTCTTTGATGAATTTTTTTTATTTTAAAAAATGAGGCCTTCACTTAACAAATTTAGATATGTTAAGTGAGGCTCAAATGAGGTTCATTCTTCTTTTCTTCTTTCTTCTTCTTTTCTTCTTTCTTCTTTGGTTCCTTCTTTTGAATGGTTGGAAGGTGGATGCTCCAAAGGTTTCACATTGTGCATAAGATGAGATCTTATGACCAATGTTCATCCTAATCCTCATAACAATCATTTTAAAATCCTAATTACAAAATTTACATGAAAAAGAAAAGTTAATATAGCTAACACCTGCAAAATAAAGGTTAGCTAAACAAACCACCAAATCCCAAGCATATATATTGGACTTATGACTCCACACATGGGTGACTAAGCCCAACTGTCCAATTGGATTATGCTTAGGGGATAAGCACCTGCACAACAAAAGCATTCATATTTTTATTTATTATAGTGCCCCTTAAAAACAATCCTCTACAGAAGATAATGGTTAGACTAAGATTGCCCTACCATTCATTCTACATACATACATCCTAACATCTAGACTAAAATATATATCATAAAATAAAAGCAAGCATCAAACCATGTGCCACCCTAACCTAAAGCTAAAAGTGGTGACTTAGCCTAATGTGTGTGCTTTAGGGGTTTGTGTGGTATGCTTAGATATGGCTTTGAGTTAGAATTTTCTAATTATGAACCATGTTCAACTTAGAGGAGGGTTTCATTTAAGTGATTTAATTGTTTTGGGTTGATTTTATTTTATATTTTAATAGGTTCAATGAATCCTACAATTAATTACAAAGTTATAAAGAGAGGGAAAGAAAGGAGGACTTCTCTTTCCTTCCTTAACCTAAGTAATTTCTAAAGTGGATTCATATTTTAGTTTTATTTAGTGAATATTTTGATTAAGCATTTTAATTAATCTTAAGTTTAGATGAACTCTAAACAAACCTATTCAAAAAGAAAGGCTTTTTAAGATTAATTAAAATAAACCAAATTCACAAAACATACATCACTTCATTTCTTTTCCAACATGTATAACATGCATATGAATGAATCCTAAGCATATCTATACACATAAATTATAATGTTTAACACACTTTAAGATGCATGCTAAGTGATTCATTTAAGAGAATTTAAAAATTTATGATGCATGATTTTCATTAAGTAGCAAAGGGGTTTCTTATCCAAATTTCACATGCACATATGAATGTATGAAAGGCATATAAGTGTGACCATTAATTAAGGTGTAAGGTATAAGACCTACTTAGGGTAGCCTCATGACTTGGGGTTGTCCAGACTAATATACCACTTTCCTTAAATACAAGCATGTGTACAAAAGAAATGAATGAAAAGAAAGAATGCAAAATTTGTGTTAGTTGATTTATTTTGTTTATTTTATATATGCATGGAGTATCCTTCTTAAGTGATAGTATATGAATGAATAGGATATGGAATTAGGCAAGTGTTAGTTTCTTTTTAAATGAACCATACATCTTGCTAAATCCTATTCAAAACTATACTAAAAGAGAGGAGAAGGAAAACCTACACTAAGCAAATCCTTATAATTTACTCACATGCAAACTTATAAGTAAGATATAAGTAACACACTTTCAATTTTGATAATTGATTCATATGTTTTGAAAATAATTTGAATTTAATAGTGATAATAGCCACTCATATTCTTACTTTACCCAACACATACAATTTGACATAAAGGAAGCATTTTCATTTTGAATTTGATTTTTGAAAAGCATGGATGTATGAAACCACATGACATACATATTTAGCATGTTGGGGTAAGAACTAAAGCAATGAAAGCATGTAAACACATTCACTTCAATTAAATCCCAAAGAAAATCTTATGAAATAAGAAAGCTTAAAGTAAATCAAAGTTTATTTAATATGATTTTTGTTTGATTTTGAATTTGATTTAAATTTGATAATGTAGATTGAGTTTGCTATTCCTATCCCATTCCCACATGTGTTTGACATTTTTTTTTAATTTTTAGATGATTATATTCATTTCATATTTTGATTAGGTTAAGGTATGAAGTAAGCATGTTAATTCCTATACCACCTAAACATAGTTAACCAAATATGAGCCAATGATATGACATAAAAGCTCACAAGGAATTTAAATTTGCAATGCAACAAGGAAGAAAAGGGCCTAATGTAATTTGGCTCATGATTAATGATTAATTAAACTAAGGGGATGAACTTAAGTAATTTCAAAACACCCCTCACACACATGAGTTGAGTTTTGATTTTCTTAATTGAACTTAGGCTCTTGAACACCTAAGCATCTACCCAAATAAATTAACACTTAATTAAGAGAGGATTAAGAAAGAAAAGGGGGTTTAAGGAATAGCTTAGAGGAATATCCTAAAATTATTCTCTAAACCTTTTATTCTTTTGATCAAACCTTAATCAACTTCAATAAGGGATTAAAAAACTAATCAAACCCTTAATTATCCTTAATTACATAAAGGGTATTAGGAAAATTAGCAATTCCCCCTAATTAAGCTACCAATAAATCCCAAAAAAATTAGGGGAGGCAGAAGTCATCCCCCAAAATATAGCCAAGAAGGTTGAGATTAATCAGTGGATTAATTAAGGAGTAATTAGCAATTTAAGATTTTCAATAAAAGCCAAAATTAGAGAAAGAAAATATTCAAAATCCATTAAAACCAATTTTAGAATATTTTAGATTGAATTATCTTTTAGTGGCAATTTACCTCATATTTTTCTAGTTTTTCTTTAGAGTGATATAAATTTTTGAAGTTTAGATGGTTAATTAAAATTATTTCAAACTTAATTAATCCCTCAATCCAACTAGCCATGTAGCATTGAGTCGACGCTTTACGCATTAAGCATCATGTATAAGCATCTTATCAAATGCCGTGGTGGGCGGCTATGCGTTGATACCTACCATTCGATTAAGGATCGAACAGGCAGGAATTAATCCTTAGTTCAAAGGGATGAAATAGAATATAAAATGTGCATTTAATCTCGGTCGTCCATCTAAAAAGAGTAGATGGATGGCCAGAGATCACCCCTGTTCTTCCCTGAGGAATAATGGAGACCGTCCACTTTCAAAGGGAAGATCCGAGCTCGATCGAGCTCGGATTGGGATGAAACTTTGCACACACCATCTAACCCTAATGACAATCACATATAACGGTTGAAATTTCATGCCATTAACATTTCTTTTACAAAGTATCAACACACATGGAGTTTAGTGGCCAAAAAATGTCTAACCTCGTCAGAAGTGATCACCGACGCTCGATTCCCTTGAAGGAGATTCGCTTGGTTGAGACAAAGCTGTGGTGAAAGTATTAGCTCTTGAGGTTAAGTAGATTTCTCTGTGGACCAACCCCTCCTCAGCTCCCTTGCAGCTTTGATGGAATTAGATCTCCCCTTACCATTGGAATTTGAGAGAGAGCTTGGGTAAGCTTGACTTGTCCCTCTAGTGGAGTGTGCAAAGAGAATTGACTTGGATTGGAGTATAGAGAAAATTTGCAAGTCAATGGAGCTCCTTTGTTTTCACTTGAGGAAAACTAAGAATGGCAAATTCAAATTTCTTCTAGAGAGCTTAAGATCACTCAAGAATGGTTCCTATGACTCTCTTTTACTCAATCGATAGTGAGGTAGTGAGAATTGAAGTGAATTATCTCCCCCATGAATTAGACGATCAAAGCTTTATTTTCCATTTTGATCTAATTTCCAAGATTAAAAGGTTGTTTGAGCTGTTAGAAGTTTGCACATGGTCAATTTGGGCTAGGGAGTGGGGTGGTAACCTCCCATGTGCTTCAAAATGAGTGGGAGCATGATTCCCATATGGCCAATTTAAGCTATGTGCTTGGTTTTGGCCTTGGATCAATTTGGGATAACCTAAACTCATTGGGTTTAGTGCACCACCCTCCATAGGGTCTACTTGACCTATTAGGAAAGTATCAAGTAGGTATGAAGAGGATTTGACCAAATTCATCATGGATTTGACCAAACTTTGTTCTATGGCCTAGTGGTAGAATCATCATTTGGCTGATTTTTGAACTTGGATATGTTGGATATGCTGAGAAAATTGGTTTGGCCAAGTTTCACTGAATTTGGAATTCATTTGGTATAGATTTGGCTCATGTTGACCCCTTTAAGTCAAAACGGTTAAGTTGACCAATTGGTCAAACAAACCAAGTGTTGGGTCAAGTTCATATGACCATTTGAAATATTTTGGTGGCGTTAGTTTGATTCAATTTGGTTTAGATTTGAATTTGGTTCATATGACTTCAAGTTGACCAACTTGACCCATTTGACCTGTTTGAGCTATGTTATGGGTACTTTTAGGTTTAGTTAGTCATATGAACTAGATTGGTATCTTTCTTTTGAATCAATTTTAGTTAAGTTTGAATTTGGCTCAACATGACCCTTTAGGTCAAGTTAGGTTCAAGGTCAATTAGGCTAGGTTAGGTCTAGTTGACCAATTCAGGCTTTGGTCAACTTCAATAAATGATTTGGAATGAACTTGACCCATTGGTTTCAATCAATTTGGCTCAGATCAAGCTTTGACACATTTTGACCTTTTAGGTCAAGTGGACAATTGGGCTAGGTTAAGCTCAAATATTGACTTGATCAAGTTCAAACATAGGTCATGAATGAACTTAGATCAATGATTTCAATCAATTTAGCCTTTGGTGGATTTTGGCTATGTTAGGTTTCATTTTGGCTAAGTGTTGACTTGGTCAACCCTTAGGTTTTACGTGGTTTGACCCAATTTGATTGATTGATCATCGGATGATGAGAGGTATAGATTAGTTTGATTCAATCTAATTTGGTTAGGATTAGAATTTGGCTCATAAGGGTACTTTAGGTCACTTTGGATCAAGCGAGCCTAAGTGGGTCAAATGGCTTGGTCAAAGTTTGATTTGAGTTTGGTGAACTTGTATATGGACCTATGATTAAAATATAAATCCATTTGCAAGTAGCTTGATGTCAAATAGGTTTTGATTCATTTGATAATTTCATATTGAAAGGAAGAATATGAATGGATTTGGCTTGATTTTTGAATTGAGTTTTGATTTAGTGATTGAAGTTTATGTTTATAATTAGATTCATGATTGTAGGATTGATTGAATCATGAAGAAAAATCAAGAGTTTGGCTTGATTTGAAATTGATTTCACTAAGTTCAAGATTTTGACTTGAAAGGCTTAGGTTGGATTTTGAATGGATTTGAGTTTGATTTTTGGAGATGGTTTTAATATTTTGGATTTATATTTCATTTACATATGTGAATATAAATGGGTTATGAGAATATTTGATGAATTTGAAGAGATTTGATCATGATCTAGGCTAAGTCTTTAAGAAGAAATTTGAAGAGTTTGAGAATATTCCTGAATTCAAGACCTATTGGATCACTTCACCTATGATTTGAAAAGAATTGATCCAAATGTTGGATCAATTGAAATTTGATATACTCCTCCCCATCCAGTTTAAACCACATTGAGAGTTTCAACGAGCATCCCGAGAGCATCCTCAAACTTTCTCAAGCTCCATATTGCTAGCAAGACTAAAGAGAGTGATTTCATCCCCACTCAAATGGTGAACTTCAATTCTTCTTTATCTTCTCCAAGCTCCAACAGTCAAAAATATATTGATAAATTGATTTGAGATCACAGACCAACTCCACATTTTGTTATGACAATGTTTGATCCATAGAGCTACTGGTGGGGAGGCAACTCATGACCTTCTCAATAGGGCTTCTTCTCTTCAAGACGAAGCTACCATCTTGAGATTCGATGATGTAGTTTTCTAGTAAGTCATAGAAATCCTCTTAGGTGTTGGTGTTTTGTGGAAGAAATTTTGATTTCATGCGATTTATTGGCTAAGTAATTAGGGGAATTTGAAATTCAAACTTTAATTATCCTCATTAATTGATTTAATAATTATTGAAAATATTAAATAGTAAAAATTAGTTAATTAAACTTGATTAATCATTATTTACAGTGAAATGATGAAGGGGAATGATTGAGACCTCTTTCCTAATTATTTTCCTAAATCCATACCATTTAAGATGGTTAATTAACTTATGGATTAATTAAGGAATAATTAAATAATTAAGGATGAAATTAAATCAAATTAAAATGGTAATTAGATCAGATAACTGAAATTGAATTTGTAGGTTCCTCTTTATGTGTTCAATAATATAAAGACTTCTAAGAAAATTATGATTAACCCATGGGTGTGGAAAAATCATATAAATACTTAATTAAATTATTCTTTAATTTAATTAACCCTTTGTTGACCTCATTTTTAGAATGAGCTCTCAACCCCTCCATCTTAGGCATAGGAATTCTCTTAGACTTTTATAGTTCCTTAGTTTTAAGACACATCTAGTGATTAGGTGGACACTCCAACCTAGCCCTAGAGACTTAGAAGAGTTAGCCATACAAATAGGTTATGCCTTAGGGGTGTTAGGAAATTTTCCTACCCTTTAGCTTAAACCATTCCTCACTTTCCTTCTTTCAAGTCAAACTCTAAATCAATTCTATTTGATTTTCTCTAAATTACTCAAATTAATTCCATATTGAAATCCATGATCAAAATCCATCAAAAATTCCTAAGTTCAAATTTCCGAAGTCCTTAACCCTTTCTTAAAGACTTAGCCAAAATCATGATTCAAACATATCCAAATCTTTGAGATTTTCTCATAATCCATTTATATCCTTATTTATATTCTCATATATAAATGAAATATAAATTTAAACTCATCAAATCCAATTCAAAATTCAAAATCAATTCATAAAATTTCCTTAAGTCTCTTTAATTTTTCATTAAAGGACTTAGCCAAAATCAACACTAAATATCAAATCAACTCAAATCGGGATTTTCTCAAAACTTATTTATATCCTTATTTATATTAACATATATAAATGAAATATAAATTCAAACAATCAAAATAAACTCCAAAAATCAAACTCAAATTAATCAAATCTAAGCCTTTCAAGCCAAAATCTTGAACTTAGCCAAATCAATTCAAATCAAGCCAAACTCTTGATTTTCTCTCATATTTCAATCAATCCTACAATCATGAGCTCATATATAAATCAAACCTTAATCATTCAATCAAAAACTAAATCAAAATCAAACCCAAAACTCTTCATATTCTTCCTTTTAATAAATTTTCAAATGGATCAAAATCCATTTGACTTTAAACCACTTGTAAATGGATTTATATTTCAATCATAAATCCATATACAAGATCAGTCAACTTCAAATCAAGCTTTGACCAAGCCATTTGACCTAGTTAGGCTCACTTGACCCAAAGTGACCTAAAGTACCCTAATGAGCCAACTTTTGATCCACCAAATTGGATTGAAAACTCATATATTCCTCTCATCATGATCAACAATCATCATGGGATGATCAATCAATCAAATTGGGTCAAACCAAGTCAAACTAAGGGTTGACCAAGTCAACACTTAACTTTAAAATGAAACCTTACGCCAAAATCCACCATAGGTTAAATTGATTGAAACCATTGATCTAAGTTTACTCATGACTTATATTTGAACTTGACCAAAATAACATTTGAGCCTAACCTAGCCCAATTGGCCCACTTGACCCAAGTTGACCCATTTTGACCTAAATTGCCAAAATGTGTCAAAACTTGATCTAAGCCAAATTGATTGAAACTAATGGGTCAAGTCCATCCAAAATCACTTGTGGAACTTGACCAAGGCCTCAATTGGCCAACTAGACCCAACTTAGCCAATTGACCTTGACCCAACATGACCTAAAGGGTCATGTTGAGCCAAATGAACTAATCTAAATTGATTGGAAACAAAAATACTAATCCACTCCATATGACTAAGAAAACCTAAACCTACCCTTGACCTAACCCAAATAGGTCAAATGGGTCAGATAGATCAACTTGACCCATTTGACCTAACTGAGTCATATGAGCCAAAACCAAATCTATACTAAATTGAACCAAACTAAAGACACCAAAACATTTCAAATGGTCATATGAACTCGACCCAACCCTTACTTTGACCCAATTTGACCAATTGATCAACTTAACCCAAGTTGACCTATTTTTGACCTAAATGGGTCAACATGAGCCAAACCCTATCAAATGAATTCCAAATCCAATGAAACTTGGCCAAACCTATTTTCTCAACATACAATACCCAAAAAATTAAACAAATAGCAATATGACCATTTTACCCCTAGGCCATTAAAACAAATTTTGGCTAGCTCGGTATTTTTGGTCATACACTCTTCACAATCACTTGACTTTCCCAAAGCTCAAGGGGACTTAGTGAAGTGGTGCACCAACCAATGAGTTTGGGTCAACCCATTTGGCCTTAGACAACCCCGACTATAGCTTAAAATTCAATTTTCAAACTCCCCAAGCTCAATTTGATGCACATGGGAGGTTGGCATTCCACTCATCACTTGACCATGTGATCTAATAGCCTAAACAACTCACTCCATGTGGTCAATTGGATAAAAATGGTAACTATTATTACCATCGATTTCCATAGGGGAGATATACTCCCCCTAATTCAACAAATTTTCATTCACTTTTGATCGATTGGAGCCTAGGAATCCTTTGCAACCACCTCAGAGCATTCCTAAGCTTTCTAAGAGGGATTTGAATCTTGCATTTCTTAATTTTTTACAGTGCAAAATAGGGGAGCTCACCTCAATTCCCAATTTCCTCTACACTCAATCTCTTTCTAATTCCTCTTGCACAGTTGATCTAGCAGCTAAGTCAATTTGGCCTCAGCTTTCTCTAAAGTTCTAGAGGTAAGGAAGAGCTCAATTCAATCAATGCCACAAGGATTTGAAGAGGTGGTCCACCCATTGATCCACTCAACTCAAGGCTTGAAACTTTCAATAGGGCTTCATCTCCACTAGGAAGCTACCTCATTGATCGGCGGTGATCACCTCAGTGAGGTATGTGATTTTCTGACCACTTAGATTAGGAGGTGTTGGTCCTTTACGAAAGGAATTTTCATTGCATGTGAAATCCACCATTGGATTGGCCACTCTATTCCTCTATATGATGTGGGTTAAGTCTTGAATGATTATATGCTAAATCGGGCTCAGATCTCCCCTTGGATCATGGATAATCTCCATTAATCCTCAGGGAAGAACTTGGCTCATCTCAATCATCCATCCGCACATTTTAGATGAACGGCTGAGATTATTTGGCACATTTTAGAAATCCTTTATCTATTTTAAGCCGCGGGTTAATCCTTAACTGTCCGATGTTTGATTGGATGGCCAAGGATATTAGCGTGTGCTCTGTCAGCCACCTTCTCGATTTAACATTTAAGTGGGTGGCTCACGGCATGATGCGTGTAAAACGTGACGGTACCATCTCCCGTGGTGGTAGCGAGATAAGTTAGGGGTTTTAATTAATTCCTAATTAATTCAAAAATCTTCTAAAAATAATAACTCTCCATAGAAAAATCAAAAAAACAAAAGGAAAAATTCTATGGATAGATAATTTCATCTATAATATTTTAAAAATATTTTCAATGGATTTTGAATTCCCCTTTTTTTCTGAATTTAGGTTTCTTTAGGAATTTAATTAGTTAATTATTCTCTATTTAAGTTCGCTAATTGATCTCAAATTTCTAGGGTTCATTTTAGTGGATGACCTCTGCCTCCCCTAATTTTCTTGAGATTTATTGAGGGCTTAATTGGATAAATTGCTAGCTCATTCCAATTATCCCTTCATGTGATTAAGGGTAATTAAGGTGTGATTAGTGGATTTACCCTTTTATTAAGTTTCATTAAGGTCAGATCCAGTGAGTAGGGGTTTTATGAAATAATTTTGGGGCATTTCCCTAGCTATTCCCTAAATCCTTTTCTTTCCTTAATCCCTCTTAATTAAGGTTAATTCATTAATTATCCCTTTAATCAATTTTCAAAATTCTAAAAATTTCCAGAACTTAATTAATCTACCTTGGGTAGATGCTTAGACCTAATAGCCTAAGTCTAATTAAGGAAATTAGAACCCCTTTCATAAGTATGAAAGGGTGTTTTAAAAGTACTTAAGCTAAAACCCCTTTGCTTAATTAACTTTTAATTGTGAGCCAAATTGCATTAGGCCTTTTCATTATTAGGTGCATTGCAAATTTAAATACCTTATGGGTTTTATGTCATCTCATTGGCTCATAATTACTTAGTTAATTTTTTAAGGTGGTGTAGGTAAGGGTTAATTAAGCCACTTAATTCTTACCTTAACTTAATCAATGCTTAAAAATAAATTTAATTATCTAAAAATTAAAAAAATACAAAACACATGTGGGAATGGGTTAGGAATAGTAAACTTATCTCCTTTTTAAAATTAAATCAAACTTCAAACTAAACAAAATCATTTTGAATTTCATTTTGATTTATTCTAAATGTTCTTATTCCTTAAGAATGTCTTTAGGATTTAAGTAAAGTGAGTTTGTTTACTTGATTGCATTGCTTTGGATCTTTCCCAACATGATAAGTTGTATGTCATGTGATTCATGCATTCATAAGTTCATGTTTTAAATTCTAAAATAAAAATTGTTTACTTTATGTCAAATGTGCATGTGTTGGCTAAAGTAAAATATGAGTGGCTATTATCACTACTAAATCCAAAGTATTTTCAAAACTTATAAATAAAATATCAAATATGAAAGTATGTTATTTTTATATCTTAATTATAAGCTTGCATGTGATAGATTATAAAAGCATGTTTAGCATATGTTTCCTTTCTTCCTCATATTACAATAGTTTTGAATAGGAGTTAGTAAGATGTAGGGTTCATTTGAAAAGAACCCAACACTTACTTAATTCAAATCCTATTCATCCCTATGCTCTCACTTAAGAAAGTTTACATATTTGCATGAATAAATTGCATAAACAAAACAAATCTATTAAACAACTTTTGCATCTTCCTTTTCCATTTCATTTCTTTTATATGTATGTTGTATCTTAAGGAAAGTGGTATATTAGTCTGGACAACCCCGAGGTTATGAGGCTTTAAGTAGCTCTAAGTAGGTCTTGTACCTTACACCTCTGGTTAACAATGGCACTGTACTCACTTATGCCTTTCTTACTTTCATGTGTATGTGAAATTTTGGATAAGGAAAACCTTTTCTACTTAAGAAAAAATGCATATTCAACTTCTAAATTTTCTTAAATGGATTACTTAGCATGCATCATAAAGTGTGTTAACTATTCTTATTTGCATGTATAGATATGCTTAGGGTCCATCCATATGCATGTTATATATGTTGGAAAAGAAATGAAGTAATGTGTTATGTGAATTTTGATTCATTTTATTTAATCTTAAAATGTCTTTATTTTTGAATAGGCTTGTTTAGAGTTTATCTAAACTTAGGATTGGTTAAAAAAAATGTAATCAAAACATTCACCTAAATGAAATTAAAATGTGAACTTATCATAGAAATTACTTAAGGATTAGGGAAGGAAAGAGAAGTTCCCTTCTCTTTCCCTCTTTATAACTTAGTAATTAATTGTAGGTTTCACTTAAACCAAATTAAAAATAAAATAAAATAACCCAAAACACTTAAACAACTTAAATGAAACCCTCCTCTAAGTTGAACCTGTTCTTCACACTTAGAAAATTTGAACCTAAAGCCCTAAGCTAAGTATACCAGACAAACCTTCAAAGCACACACATTAGCCTAAGTCATCACTTCTAGCTTTACGTTAGGTCAGTGCATGGTTTGATGTTATGTTTTTTTTTTTGATGAATGTTTTAGACTGGATGTTAGGGTGTATGCTCATAGAATGAATGGTAGGATGTGATTAGTCTAACTACTCTTTTCTGCAGGGGATTGTGCTTAAGGGGGCTATCATAAATAATATTTATAAATGCTTCTTGCTTATAGGTGCTTATACCCCTAAGCATAATCCATAGGCTAGGTGGACTTAGTCACCCATGTGTGGGGTGATAAGTCCAGTATACATATTTGGGATTTATGTGGTGTGATTTAACTAACCTTTGTTTTGCAGGTGTTAGTTAGATTTATACTTTTCCTTTTCATGTAAAAATTTGTATATTTAGGATTTTGGAATGATTTATTATGGGGATTAGGATGAGCATTGATCATAAGATCCCATCTTATACACCATGTGAAGCCTTGGAGCATCCACCTTCAACCATCAAGGAGGAATCAAAGAAGAAAGAAGAAAAGAAGAAAAGAAGAGAAGAAAGAAAGAAAGAACAAAGAAGAAAGAATAATAAGGCTTGAAGACCCCCATAATAATGAATTCCTTTGCTTAAATTGTAATTCAATTCATTTATAATCTGGGTTGTATAGGGGTAGAGCTTGACTACCCACATTTGATATTTTGGGTTTGTGCTGTGGTGCCCGACTACAAACGATAATTTATTCTTTTTGTGATTAGCTTTATAAATTGATTGATGATTTGTTTAGCTTTATAGAGACATGCTTTTCCTAGTTTCTTCCTTGCTTTATGTATGGCATGGATGTGGATTAGGATCTTTAGGGAAAAATAAATCTTTTACCCAACTTAACAATTCAAATTCAAATTAAATAACTCATAACCTCACCTAAAGCTTAGGATTAAAATCAAGATAAAAGAATTAGCAAATTTGGATGAGCATTTCTTTATAATATCATGCACAAATGCATCTTATTTTACTCTTGATTGGAGGGCTTCCACCTTTGCTAGAGAACCTGATTTAACCTTTGAGGTCCGTGGTGGAAACTCACCTTCTACCTTGCTAATTTTGGCCAATAATATTCTTTCTCATGCATTAGTCATAAAAATCCTATTAGCCTGAGTCAAAATGATTGTCCAAAAATGAAATAAAATGAAATTTGAAATGCATTAGATTTAGGTCATTTGAAGCATGTCCCTTTACATGATCTAGTCTCTTTAGTGAGTTTAAGGACTTAGTCTCTTTTTTAAATAAAATAGCCTAGCTATCTTGCATAAGCATAAAGACTTGCCTACATGTATTTAAAATCATAGGAGGAGTTAGTTGGCAACCACCGCCAGGCGGTTGTAAGTCCAAGTTGTCGGGTGGTTTGTCCTCTCTTATGGAGGCAAACTAATTACCAATTTTTGCCTTAGACTTAGGTTATGCTTCTGGCCCTCACCGAAGCTCCCTAGATTTAGGTTTTGAGGTTGCTTCTTCCCTTTATGGGCCATAAGCATAATTCCTCACCTCTTAGGCATTTCCTTTTTCTTGTGTTAAGGAATCTTAAGTCCTAAAATTCTAATGAAAATATAACTCAAACAAAATAAATCACTTTCTAAAATGCAAAGCCCAATTTTAGGATAGTTTGAGATGCTCGCTAGGTTTCCTAGCAACGTGGGCATCTCCTACTTATCTTCTATTTTGGCTTCAGTAATAACTCCCTCTTTTGATCAATCGTGTTTTAATCTTCAAAAATATAAACCAATTGATTGATAGTCCTTCCTATTGAAATATTCAGAGACAACGATCATTTACTTTAATTGAAAGTTTTCATAAGGGATCCTATCCCTTAGGATGTAATTAACTATGGGGGCTTGCCCCCGTTGGAAACTTAACGAACCCAGTTTAAAATAAACTCTGCTTTACTTTTCCATGTAAAGTAAGGGAAGAATATCTGGTACATATGAAGACTCATCATCCTTAGTAGTCCTTATTGAGGTGATTGGTTCCATTAAAGGGTAGTGACTTCTATCTTTCCAGATAGTATACTATACCTTGATGACATATATGATCAGCTGAATAAGTACATCATGGATCTGTGTGGCATATTACTAAGATGAATTTCTATAAGGTCTCTTTTTTCTTTTCTCCATAGATTTGAATGGCGACTCCCTATAAGAGATTTATTCACCACACCCTTAATTATGAGTCTCATTACATTAAGTCCCTAAGTGCATTGAAATTTTATTCTTTCATTTGCATATATTGGAGGCTCATAATTAAGTGATTAATTGAATTAAAGAGACTTAGGAAAGGAAAAATTAAATTATTTGCTTAAGGAATTTAACTTAATCAATCCATAAAAGTTACTTAATTATATTTCCTTAAGTATGTTAAGTCACTAATATGGGATGAGGGAAAAATAAAAAATTAAGGGTCTCCTCTCTAAGTTTAATAATTCAAAACCAAAATCAAATTCCATAAGAAGCTTAAGATTAGCCTTAAATGATTTTATTTAATATGATTGTACTTAGGCATTAATGTAGTTAAATGAATTATGTGGAATTGTTTGATTATTCCTTTTCAATCATTATAAATTATGTATGCCATTTGATATCATCAATTCATGTTTTCAAAAAAAAAAAATCAATTGAATTTAATTATGTGTAAGTTGCATGTGTTGGATTAATCTTATTATATGTATGGATATTATCATCAATAAATTTCAAAACTACTTTCAAAATTACAAATGAAGATTTAAATAGATTTTAGTTATGAATATTCTATATGATCTACATTTTCTTATAACTTAATTATGTTGAGTATTGTTTTATCTTTTAAGATTCATGTGTGTGTTTACATATATTTGAATATTAATAAGTATATAGTTTGGACATCCTGGGAATATAAAGCTTTAAGTAGCCCCATGGAGGTCTTAGATTACCTCACTTCCCTTGTCAACAAAGGCACATACTTATTTAATTTCACTCTTATGTGTACATATACTACAATTTGGATAGAACTTTACTTTACATGAATAAATAAATTTATTAACATACATTATTTTGCATGATTCTCATTCTCATAGTTGTGTATACATTCATATGTATATAAGATAGCAAGTATATAGTCTGGACATCCCAAGAATATGAGGCTTTAAGTAGCCCCAAGGAGGTCTTAGATTATCTCACTTTATTGGTTTAACCAACAACATGTACTTGCTTAAATCTTTAATACATGTGTATGTGTATTTAACTTAAGAATGAAATTCCCTCTTTTTTACCAAAAGTATATGCATTCATAATCATCTAAATATGACAAAATACATTTCATGTATAGGTATTCTAATTTTAAAATCATATGTATATTATTAATGATGAAACAAAATGGTGCAACATTATCTATATGATGGAAATTCAAGTTCATAATCTTAAGATGCATTTCATGGTGAATAGAATTCTTTAATATTAACTCAAACATATGATTAATAAAAATATTTAATAAACCATTCACTAAGAAAACTAAAATTATAATAACATGCTTTAAAAAATAACTTAGGATAGGGATGAAAGGGGTCAAACCCCTTTCTTCTCTTTACAATACTTAGACGCTAAGTGAATATCAAATAAAACAGAGTAAAATGTAAATTAAAATTCACCAATACTTTTAATAACTTAAAATGAAACCACCTTTCATGTTTAAATTAAATAATTCTGAAACTTAGATAATTATAATTCCAAAGCTTCGCTAAGATATACCACACTAAGCCTATGCACACACATTAGAATGCTAAGTCACCACTTCTAGCTCTAAGTTAGGATGGTGTATAATATGATGTTGCATTTGATTTTTTGATGTAATATTTTAGACTGGATGTTAGGATTGTTGTGCATAGACTAGATGTTAGGCCATTAGCCTAATGATATTTTCTACAGAGGATTATGCTAATGGGACTGCTAAAATAAATATAAATGCTTTTGCTTGCAGGTTGCTTATTCTCTAATCATAATCCATGTTATGACAGGTGGGCTTGGTAACCCATGTGCAGGGTGCTAAGTCCAAATTATATAATATAATTGCTTGGGTTTGATGGATGATTTAGCTAACATCTATCTTGCACGTGTAGTTAGATTTTACTTTCCATGAATATGTAATTTTGCAATAGGAATTAAGATTAGTGTTATGGGCTTTTGGATGAGTAGTAGCTAGAAGAAAAAGTTTTGGGATGCCTTGTGAAGGCTTGGAGCAATTCAAACTAAAGGAAAGAAAGAAGGATAAAGAATGAAGACCACCATAGTATATTCCTTAATTGTAATTATAAATTTTTTTATAATCTAGGTCTATAAGGGTAAACATTCATTTTTTTTGGGGTTACGGTGTACTTTTTCACCAGTCTTTTATTATTTTATATAATCTATGAATATTTGATTATTGTGTTTATGTTTGTGCAATACAAATGGCATGATTTTTATAGGTTTCTTAAAGATTGATGATTGAATGTGTGACCATGATGCAGTAGGTTCTTTAGGGAAAACTAATTTTTCTACCCCTATTAATAACTCATAATTAAATTTTAAAATAACTCATAATCTTACTTTAAAGCTTAGGCTATAATCAAGATAATTAAAAGATTTAGCAACCCCTTAGCTGAATGTTGAATATTTTAACATCATGCATAACTGTTAACCTCACTTATGGAGTGAGTTCTCAACTTCCTCATCATAGATCTAGGACTCTTATAGACATTAAGAGCTTCATAGTCTTAAGACACTTCTAGTGATTAAGTGAACACTAAGCCTAGAGACTTAGAAGAGGCTATTGGAATAGGTTGTGCCCTAGGGACTTAGGAAGACTTGTTTACCCTATAGCTTAAACCCAATAAATGCTTTCATTCTCAAACCAAACCTCAAATTCAATTCAAACCCAACTTTAAATGATTCAATCCCATGATCAAATCCAAATGCCAAGACCCTTCCTAAACTCTTTGATTTCATCTTATGGACTTAGCCTTAACCAAATTCAAATCAACCCTAATTCAATTGACTTTCTCAAATATCAATTCAATCTCAAATCAAATCATAAATCAAATTCCAAACCAAATAAATCAATCTCAAATCAAATCCAAGATCAAATTTCCCTTATAAGTCTTCTTAACTACTCTCATAAGCTTAGCCAAATATCAATCCAAACTATCCTAAACTCAATTAATTTCTTTATAAATCAATTGTTCCTTAATTTCTAATCACAAATATAAATGAAATCCACCCTCCAATGACCAAAATCAAATCAAATTAAATAGGTTTCTTTTCTTAGCCCTTTTTGACCTACACCCATAAGCTTAGTAAAATTTGCTTCCAAACTCAAATGATTTTCTTATGAACCATTTATATTTTCATTTATATTCCCAAATATAAATGAAATATAAATCCAAATAGCCAAATCAAGTCAATTTTTCAATTTTAGCCTTTTTAGCCAATCTCTTGAACTTGGCTAAATAATACCCGAATCAATTAAAAACCCATGGATTTCTTCATGATTCAATCATTCTTTCAATCATTGTTCTAAATATAAATATAAATTACAATCACCAAACTAAAATCAAGCTAACCCAAGTCATACCCAAGTTAGCCCTTTTGACTTGAAATTATCATATGAACCAAAATCCATATGGCTTCAAAGCATTTGCAATTGGATTTATATTTTCATCTTAAATCTATTTATCAATACAACTAAACTTGAATCAAGCCATTATTAAGCCAATTGGCCCATTTGGTCCACTTGACCCAAAGTGACCTAAAAGACCTTTTTGAGCTAAGTTATAATCCAACCCAAATTGCATTGAACTAAGCCCATCCAAACCTCATATCATAACCAACAATCATCTAAGGTGACCAACTATCTTGAATTGGGTCAAACCAAGTCAACTTGGTCCTTTGTCCAAGTCAACCCTTAGTCCAAATGAAACCTAAACTAGCCAAAACACACCATATGCCAAATTGATTTAAACCTTTGATTCAAACCAATTCATAATCAATGATTGAACATGACCAAACCCTTAATTGGGCCAAACCAAGTCCAATTGGCCATTTGACCATAGTTGACCCAAATTGGCCTAAAAAGCCAAAATAGATCAAATCACAATCCAACCCAAATTGATTGCAACCAATGGTTCAAGTTCATTCCAAATTGGTTATTGAACTTGACCAAAGCCATTATTGAGCCTAATTTGACCAATTGGTTAACCTAACCTAACCTAGTCCAAATTGACCCAAAGGGTCAAAAGAGCCAAAATTAAATCCAAAGCAAACTGAACCAAACTAATGACACCAATACACTCCAAATAGTCATGTGAACTTGACCCAACCCTTGGTTTGACCCAATTTGACCAATTTGTTAACTTTACCCAACCTAACCTAAATTGACCTAAATAGGTCATATCAAGTCAAATCAAACCAAAAGAGCTCCAAATCATTTGAAATTTGGGCTAACCCACTTTTGACCCATTTCAAATCTGTCCAAATCACACATGGCAAATGACCACTTTGCCCTTGTGTCTTGGGCATCCCATGAGATAAGACACTTGCATCTTTGGTCATTTCCTTCCCTTGGTCACTTGACACCCATTCATAGGTCACCTTAGGCACCAAGAACTATGGCTAACCTAACCCAAGGGTGGTTGAGTCGGCCATGACTCATGGGGAGGTGAAATCACATCCCCATTCCCATTGGAGCATTTCAAACCACCAAGGACATCCACTACTCCCATGGCAGCCACCTCCCAGCCTTCCTCCACTCATGAGAGGCCAAGTATAGTGATTCTCTGCCCAAGCTAAGCTCCCCATCACAACCATTGATCAAAAAACTTGAAACGATCATCACCATCTAAGCCAAGGAAGTAGGGGGTATACCCCCCTCATTCTCACTCAAACATAAAGACTTACACTCAATTCAAAGATAGTAGTCAAGGAGAGACATCTCAGAGCTTCCCCTTGCATTTCTTGTGCTCCCCAAATTCTCCATTCTTAATTTTACATGAAACCGAAATAGGGGAGCAATCTAGTGATTGTCATTTCCCCATTTCACAACCAAAGTAAAATTAATTTTGCACACACCATCCTTGGACCTAGATGAGCCGAAATGAATCATTTACCAAGCTTGCCGATGATCGAAGGGTGGAGTTCGATCAAGGTTAATAACTTGCATGTCACGAGTTAGTCTTTCAAGAAAACCACACAGATCAAAGCTTGTGCGGCTCAACAGGGTTTCATTTTTACCAAATGAAGCTTCCTCAATCATTGGAACTGCCAGTCATAAGTTCTGGTGTGGTATGCCATTAAAATTGATCCTTAGCTTAAAATAGGTTGGTCCTTTGTGAAGGAAACATGCATCTTAAGCGATCTCCATCGTTAGATGTGTTTGTTGTGCTTCCCTAAAGGTGTGGGATCAATTTGATCCTCATTCGAGCTCGGGTGAGCTCGGATCAAGCGACGATCGACGAACGGTATCCATCTCTCACTGCTCGGGAGGAGATAGATCATGTATCATCCATTCCACATGATCAAAATGGACGATCCTGATCTGATCACATGAAGAACTCCTCATTTTCCCTTCAGAATTATGGGTTTAATCGTGGCCATCCGATCTTAGATCGAACGACCCACATGAAATGTGTTGCACCACCGTAAGCATTAGCATTCAACATGACAATTTAAATAACCAATCTCATCACGCCATGTGAAAATCACGCTTTGTTAGTAGCCATGTGGCACCAATGGGATTAGGGGGTTAATTAGGTTAATTAATTCTTTTTAATGATGAAACTTCTAAGATTCATAACAAATTATAGAAAAATCCAAAAAATACAAATAAGGGCTCATTTTAAAGGTATTTTAAAGGGGAATCTATTAAAATTATTATTAATTAATTTTAAATAGTAATTTTTTACTTAATTAAGGTTTAATTAAAATTTTAATTAGCTTAATTACTCTATGATTAATTATCCAATTAATTTCAAACTTTTAGAAATATTTAGGGGGATGACCTCTGCCTCTCCTATTTTTTTTGAGATTTGTTAGATAACTAATTGGGAAATCAATGGATTAAGTCTTAATTACTCACTTATCTTAATTAATGATAATTAACCAAATGAATAGTAAATTAGTCAATCAATTAAGCTTATTAACCTCTGTTAATGGTGATGAAGTTTAGGGAAATGGATTGGGACCCCCTCTTCCAATCTTTTCTTTAAGTCTTCTCCATTCCCTCTTAAATAATTAATCAATTAAAACCCATTAATAAATTAATTAATTAACAAGTTCAATCAAAATCCAAATCATACCTGAACTTTAATTAACTATTTGAAAGAGTTTAGGGATTAAGATGTAGGCTTTCTTCTTTGTCTCTTTCCCTAAGTCCATGTCATATTGTTGATTAAGGGCAGTTAAGACTTAATTAGATAATTAATGAATTTAATTAATTTGATTGAATCCATCTTCTCTAATTAACTCTTTGGTAGCTCTTTGCATGTTTAATAACCTAAAGAGAGAGCTAATGAAATTATGGTTACCTCACATGTATGAGGAAACCATAAGAGCAATTAAATGAGCTCCTTAAGCTTAATTAATTAATAATTATTAGCTAATTGCCCCTTTCATTTCATAGGAGCAATGCTATTTACTTTCCATGTGGTTACGCATCATATTAGCTCATAATTGCTTAATTGATTACCTTAAGGTGACATAGGTAAGGGTTAATTAATTGATTTAATCCATGCTTAACTTAATCAATCCATAAAATCAACATAATTGATTATTTTTATTGAAACAAATTAACTCACACATATGGGAATGGGATTAGAACCATCAAGCCTCTTTCACATTTTATAAATGAAATCAAATATAAAATTAAAAATGGCTTTAATAAACATTGGTTTATTTTAAATAAGCTTTTTTAATGTGATTGTCCTTAGGAATTAGTTGGATTGAATGAAATTACATAGTTGTGTTTCTTTGTTTCCTTTCAATCATATTAATATATTGTATGCCACTTGTAGTCATGCATTCATTCTTTTCAAAAATTAATTAAGTAAAAAATGATTTCCGCTATGCCAATTTGCATGTGTTGACTTAATTAAAAATATGTGTGGATATTATCACTACTAAGTCTCAAACATATTTTCAAAAGCTTCTTAATTAATAAGAATATGTGTTGTGACTTTAGTTATGTATATATAGAAGTGCATGTGAATATAAACTTAGTGTATGAAATGAAGTTTCTTTCTTATTTTCATATGTTTATTTGCATAAATAAGAACGTGAGCAGGTGTATTTGTCTGGACATCCCAGGGACGCAAGACTTTAATTAGCCCTAAGAAGGTTCCTACCTCACTCCCTTGGTGTAGAACAATGGCGACATACTTGCTTGATTTCATTCTTATGCATCTTTGACATAAAAAATTTAGATAAAGCTTCAATTCATTTACATAAACAAATCAATTAAATTGAATCCAACTTTTGTATAGTTTTCATTTTTATAGTTGCTTGTACATTCACATATATATAACAATAGTGGGTATATTAGTCTGGACATCTCAGGGACTCCCGGCTTTAAGTAACCCTAAGAGGTTCCCACCTCCGGTGTGAAATAATGGCGCATTACTCTTAAATTCCTTATATATATATATATATATATATATATATATATATATTTATATATGTGTGTGTGTGTGTGTGTGTGTGTGTGTGTGTGTGTGATACAACTAGTGGATGAAAACCATAATTTAATCAAATCAAGTCTACTTTTGCATGATACATCCATATATATCTGAGGATAGTGGGTGGTATATTAGTATGGATATCCCAGGGATGCACGGCTTTAAGTAGCCCTATGGAGGTTCCTACCTCACTCCCTTAATGCGAAACAATGGCATTGTACCTACTTAAAATTCATGTATATATATATATATATATATATATATATATATATATATATATATATATATATATATATATATATATATATATATATATATATATATATATATATATATATATAATATATATATATATATATATTATATATATATATATATATATATATATATATATATATATATATATATATATATATATATATTATTGATAGAAGTGGATACCATAATTTAATCAAATCAATTTTACTTTTCATGATTCTCATTCTTATAGTTGCTTATACATCCTATGTATCGAGGGATTGTAGGTATAATCTAGATATTCAGAAAGACTTTAAGTAAACAGAAGGTTCCTAACTTACTCCTTTGGTGTAGAAAATGGCAACATACTTGCTTAAAACTCTTATACATTTATGTGTACATTTGGTTAAAGAATGAAAATACATTTTTCTATTAAAAGAAACATGCATTCATACTTTGTTCAAGTGGTTGAATTGATTAATCATATAATTTGAACTTTCCTTATGCTTTTGTATAAGAATTTAGATAGAGCTTTAAAATAATATGAGAAAATAATTTAACCAAATGAAATATCAATTCCAAATACATTTGTTTACATTTATCATTCAAGTATGCTAAAGTATAAATTGCATGTATATGTTTCTTAACCATATGCGTGATATATATGATGGAAAGAAATAAACAAACATGTGTTATGTAATAATAATTCATCTCAATTAACCTTAAGATGTCTTTATTATTGAATGAGTTTATTTAAAATTAACTTAAACTTAGGATTAATTAAAAATATGTAATAAGCCATTCACTAAAAAAATTTTGATTAATTAATTTGCTTTAGATGTGGCTTTAGGTAGGGATAAAAGAGAGAGAGAACCTCTCTTTTCTTCTCCTTATAATATTTTGTTGTTTGGTGTAGGTCAAATGAAACAAAAGAAAATATTAAGTAAAATTTGCAAATAAATTAAACCATTTAAAGTGAAACCACCCTTTATAATTAAATATCCTTCATACTTAGGAAACTATAACTTTAAAGCTTAGTTAGGACATACCACACAAACCTTAATACACACACATTAGATTAAGTCACCACTTCTAGCTTTATGTTAGGGCGGTGCATGATTTGATGTATATTTTGTTTTATGATGTATTATTTTAGATTGGATGTTAGGGTGTATGCCTCGTAGACTGGATCTTACATCGTGATTAGCCTAATCATATTTTCTTCAAGAGATTGTGCTTAAGGGATGCTTAAAATAAATATAAATGCTCTTGTTTGCAGGTTGCTTAACCCCTAAGCATAATCTAAATTAGGACAAGTGAACTTGGTTACCCATGTGCAGGGTGCTAAGTCCAAATTATACATATAATTGCTTAAGTTGTATGGTATGTTTAGCTAACACTTGTCTTGCTGGTGGAGTTAGATTTACTTTTCCATTCTTTTAATGTAATTGTGCATTAGGAATTTGGTTAAGTGTCATGGGGGTTAAGGATGAATATTGGACAGAAGGTTTAATCTTGGGGTTCCATGTGATGCTTAGAAGCCTACCAAATCAAATGAAGTAAATCAAATGAAGAAATGGAGGGAGCATGAAGACATGAAGACCCCCCATAACATTTATCAATTGTAATGTAATTATTCTTTTGTCTGGGTTATATAAGGGTAGAACTTTACCCATCACTCTTTTAGGTTGTCTGGCACACTTGACCGGCCTTTTATTCTTTTACGGTAGCTATAAAATATTTGATGTTATGTTTATCTTGCGCATTGGAAATTGCATGCCTCTTCTAGTTTCTTTTTGAATGATGATTTAATGTGTGGCTATTGACCTCACTTTTGGAGTGAGCTTTCAATCTCCTCTTCTTAGACTTAGGACTCTTAGACACTAGAACTCTTTAGTTATAAGACACTTCTAGTGATTAGGTGAACACTTAGCTTAAGTTTAGAGACCTAGAAGGGTTAATCATATGATTAGGTTATGCCTTAAGACTTAAGAAAATCACCTATCCTTTAGCATAAACCCAATCTAGATACACTTTCTCAAATAAAACCCAGATTCAAATCTCAAACCAAACTTCAAATTTAAATCCAAATTCCAAATCCATATCCCAAATTTGACTCCAAATGATTGAAACCCAAAATCAAGTTCAAATCCCAAGACCCTTCCTAAGCCATATGAACCACATTCATAAGCTTAGCCAAAACTCCTTTTAGATCAAATCAAATTTCTTTATAAATCAATTTTCCTTCATTTATATTCACAAATGTAAATGAAATCTAAACTCAAATGACCAAAATTAAATACAAACCCAATCTAAGCCCTTTGAGCCAATTCTTTGGACTTAGCCAAATTCTATCCAGATCAAGTCAAAACCAATGGATTTTCTCTTGAATCATCATTCATTCAATTATCTACCCAAATATAAATGAAACACAATCATCAAATCAAATTGAAACCCAACCCAAGTCAAACCCAACTAGCCCTCTTGACTTAAAATTTCAAATGAGCTAAAATCCTTTAGACTCAAATTATCGTTGAATTTATATTTCAATCCGCTCATATAAGTTCAATTAAACTCAATCAAACCAAAACCAAACTAATTGACTTAGGTCCATGTAACTTAAAGTGACCTAAAGGACCCATTTGAGCCATCTTCCAATCCAACCTAAATTAGTTTGAACCAAGCTCACCAAAACCTTCCCCTTGATTGATCACCCTAGGATGATCAATTGCAATCATTACCAAGTCAACTTAGACATTTGACCAAGTCAACCCTTAATCCAAATGAACCAAAACTAGCCATCCTACATTAAATTGATTAAAACCAATGATTTGAATCAACCCAAAATTAATATTTAAATATGACCACCAATTGCCAAACCAAGCTCAATTGTCCATTTGATCCAAGTTGACCCAAATTGGCCTAAAGGACCAAATTGGGTCAAATCATGATCTAACCCAAATTGATTGCAACCAATGACTCAAGTTCATTCCAACCAAAGCCATAATTAAACCCAATTTGATCAATCAAGGCCAATTGAGCCATTTAGCCCAAATTGGCCTAAAGGGTCAATTTGGCTTAAATCCAAATTAAATCCAAATTGATTGAACCAAATACATTATTATTAATTGAACATGAATCAACCCATAACCCAATTTGGCCAATTTTGGTCAAATTGGTCAACTTGACCCATTTCATTGATTAAATGAGCCAAAATCAATTCTAAACCAAATTAAATCAAATTGATCATACCAAAACTCTTCAAATTATCATTTGAACCTAATAGTTTGACCCAATTTGACCAAATGGTCAACTAACGATATGACCAATACTCCATATGAAATTGAGCCAAATCCCTTGAAACCAAGCCATGACCCATTAGGGTTGATCAAACCTGACCCAAACCCATTTGGGATCAGCCAAAATCAACTCAATTAAATCTCTCATGGATCCTCCCTCACATAAGATTCCTTCATTTAATTCTCCATCACATGCATTCAACTCCCCCCCCCATCTATGGCATTCAATGGAGCTGATCATATGGTAGCAGAGAGGACTTTGGAGCAAAATCCAAAGTTCTCAATCAATCCATCCATCCAACCATCCAAGCAAAATGACAACACTTTGGAGCCAAAAAATTCAAAAGGTGGATTTTTACCTCTAAAGGAGGGAAATGAGGCTTCATTCCTCTTTCTTTCTTTTTTAGCACCTAAGAGCTCCCCAAAATAACCATTTTCCCATCTCTCTTAGTCTAGAAACACCAAAACCAAGTTAATTTTGGCAAAAATGGCAAGCATTAAGATACATCATTTTTGAAGTGAAAGATCCAAACTCATTCAAACCTCTTCCCCACTCATAAGTGCTTGGGTCATCACCCATCATCCCTGAGGTAACTTTCAAAAAACCATAGCCATCCTTAGAATCCTTCATTTGTGATGAATGTTTGCATGATTTTAGGAATTAATCTTAGATAATCCTACATTATATTTTATATCATCCAATTAAAATAGAAGTTTTTTAGTGTGAATCGATGTGAAAACGAGTCCATTTAGACATGTTTTCATTTAGAATTCCCTTTTTTTTTCAAAAAACACTTCTGTTTCGACTAGTAGCGATCGATCCCGTGGTTCATAGGATTGGACGACTCGGATCGTGCGATCCTGACCTTCGGATCATCGGATGCATTCTGACCATCGATCCGGTTTCGATCGAGCGGCTCGATCATATGCCGTGCATATGGCCTCTAGATCATGCAATTTGATCGGGTCGTCGATCGGACTATCGTCAAACATGTAATGATCTCACTGTGCACCATATTTTCCCGCTCACGTCGGCGACACGGCACTCACTGTGCATGGCGCTGCCACGCATCCAATCACGCGTGCCGTGTTTAGCGTCGATGCAAGCGGTCTTGTTAAATAGAAAAGAAATCAATTTTTCTGATTTTAAAAATTACTTAAATCACCTAAAACTTCAAAAATTCATAAAAATAAAATACTTAGCAAACAATTACAAATAAGGGCTCATTGGATCCATCTTTCTGAGAGGAATCCAACAAATCAAAAATCTCCAAATTCCAATGAATGATTTGAGCTTAATTTAAGTTTTAGTGAAAATCAAATTTCATTAATTACTCTAAAAATACAAGTTTGATTGAAGTGAAATTTTTAGAGATTGAAACAAGAGTTAAAATACACATACCATAAAAATCTCAAGTGAAAAGGACTTCTGGATTGGGAGAAATTAAATTTTGAAGTTCAGATTGTCCATTTTAAATAAAATAAATCAAATAAAAATCCAAAAATTTATAAAAATCTTCAAAATGGCTTAAATCACTTCAGTTTCTAGGACTCTTAAGAAAATAATGTGATTTTTTGAATCCTAATGAACCCCAAACAAACACTTAAGATTAGAGTTTAATCAATTCAAGAATTAATTAAAACATAATCTAAAAATAATTTAAATACCAAATCAAAATCAGAAATGATGTAATACCCAAATTATTGGTAATCAAACCTTAAGTTAGAAACATATCATGTATCCCTCAAATAAAATTGAATTTAAACATAATTAAACCTAATTGAGTTAATGAAATTCAATTAAATGATTAGATTTTTAAATTAAACTCATAATTAAATAAATCAATGAAACTTTAATGTAAAATCAAACTAACCATTTGGAATAAGATAATTAATTAGTCATTAATACATAAATCTAACAACTAAATCAAACATGAATGAAATCTAATTAAATACAACTAAATAAATTGAAAATCAAACCAATTTATGATTATGAATAATCAAGTTTAATTGAAATAAAAATAAATAATTAAATCATTTAATCTAATCAAATGATAATAAAATAACCCTTTGTCAATAAAATTTATAAATGTTTGATAAAACTATCAAATCAAATAAGTTGTATGGGTAATTAAGTCATTAATCTATGGTTAAACAAACCTTTAATTAATCTAATGATTTAAAATTTAATTACCTTAATCAAACTTAATTAATTAAATATCTAATTAATGCAAACTTAATGAATTAATCCATCATCTTAATGTATCACTAATTAATTTAAATAAATTAAATAAGCATTAAAAATCAAACTAATTAAATTTAATAATTAATCACATCCTTGGTAAACTAATTAAGTTAATTAAATTAATCATATTAAACCAAAGCTTAATCAAACAAAAATGCAATTAAGTACCAATCAAATCCTAAATTAAACATAAATCATTAAGTCATTAATTACATAATTAAATAAATAATAAAATTAAAAATTAAATAAATCTTTATTTAATTTAATAATTAACTTAAACACACTTCTTAATTAAACTAATTACCCTTAAGCTAATCCAATGGAATAAACACCTAATTAATGCAAGCTTAATGAATTAGTCCATCATCTTAATGAACCAAATTAACTTTTTAAATCAAATTCAACACTTAATTAATCAACTAATTAGTTTGATCACACATCTTAACTAAGTTAATTAAGTTAGTCAAGTTAATTATATTAAACTTAAACTTAATCAAACATAAATGCAATTAAATACTAATCAAAACCTAAATTAAACCTAAATTATTAATTCATTAATTACATCAAATTAAATAAATATGAAATCAAATTGAAAATTAAATAAATCTTTATAATTAATAAATACACTTCTTAATTAAACTAATTACATAATCACGTTGAACCCAAACCCATAAACTAAAGAAAATCAAATCAAATCAAATTAAAATCAAATTAATTTAAGAAAGACTCTCATCAATTTAATATGTAATCAAATCAAATCTCATTCAACCTACTTAAATAAGATAAACTAATTAACTATCCAATGTATGAAATCAAAATACAAACTAAACTTTGATAAACATGGCAAATGGATGAGATTAAAAATAAAATTGTAATTACAAAGAATCAAACTCAATTAAAAATCAAAATAAAATCTCAATTAATCTAATCAATCAAACTATAAATAAATGAATCATGATAAACATAAAATTAAATCACATAACTATAATCAAAGAAAAGAATTAGATATTAATTTAAAAGGATATTGAATTATCAAGATTTAATTAAACCAAAACATCTAATCTAAAATTAATCAATCAAAGACGCATGAATTTAAACAAACTTAAACTTTATTAGAGATTAAGGATATTGAATTATCAAGATTTAAGTAAACCTAAACATCTAATCTAAAATTAATCAATCAAAAATACATGAATTTAAACAAACTTAAACTTCATTAGAGATTAAGGATATTAAATTATCAAGATTTAATTAAACCAAAACATATAATCCAAAATCAATTAGTAAAATACTTAAACAAACTCAAATTCTAAATTCTAAATCAAATCAAATGAATTGCACAAATTCAAATGGGCTAATTAAGATACTTAAGGATTTTAGTTAGACTCTTTAGAAGTTAGGATGTAAAATAGGGTATCTTCTGTCTACAAAAGGAATTCATTCTACTCTTCATTCTTGAAAACCTAAAGATCAATTTAACCAAATAAAAATGAAAAATAAATTATTAAATCATTTAAATTAAAATCATCCAAAGGTAAAATTTAAACAAATTCAAACTCCAAATCAAAATTTAAACTAAAGAAGCCTTGTAAAGTCTTGCCACACAAGCCTTAAGCACACACATTAGAATACTATGTCACCACTTCTAGTGCTAAGTTAGGGCGTTGTATGGATGATGTTGTGTTTTTTTTGTGATGTAATATTTTAGACTTGATGTTAGGGTGTATACCTACGGATGGTAGAATAGCTAATCATATTTTCTATAGTTGTGCTTAGATGTATATATATATATATATATATATATATATATATATATATATATATATAATATATATAGACATATATATATGTGAGATGCTAAGTCAAAATAATTCATATAATTTCTTGTTATATAATGTGTTTAGCATTTATTTTGTAGCTAATTTACTTTTCCTATTTTTAATGTAATTTTTTGTATTAGATAAGATTAGTGTTATGAGGGATTAAGATGAGCTAGAAGGCTTAGTCCTTGGGTGCCTGTGATGCCTTTGGAGCAAATCAAATCAAAGAAAGAGATGGAAGAAATGAAGAAAGAAGATATGTATTATTTTTTGTAATAGTTGAATAAGGGTAGCTCATACCCATCTTTTCTCTTTTTGTACATGAACTCACCTGGCCTTTTATTCTTTTATTTGAGTCTATAAAATTATTTGATGTTGTATTTAAATTGCTCACTAGAATAGTATGCTTTTCATAGTTTCTTTTTGATTGATGTTTGAATGTGTGGCTAGAATCTGGTAATCTTAGGATAAAATTAATTTTCTACCCTAATTAATAACTAATTAAAATTTAAAATAACTCATAACCTCAAATGCCTAGAATTATTCAAGATAATAAAATTTTAGCAACTCCTTAGGATGAATGAATGTATAATATCATGCATGTCATATTCTTCCACTCTAGGGGGCTTCCATATGTGCCATAGAATGAAGGCTTACTCTGTGAGAGCCTTTGATGGAAGAACACCCCTTTCTTTGATTTGGCCCATAATCAAGTTTTCATGCATTTAGGCATACAAAATCCCATAGCCTGTGTCAAAATAAAGAGTCTAAAAGAATCAAATAAATTTGATAAAATTTGCATTAGATTAAGTCATGAATTCATACCACTCATGCTCTAGTCTTTTAGGGAGTGAGTTTAAGGACTTAGTCTCTTTATAAATAATAACTACCCTAGCCATCTTATACATAAGACTTAGCCACATGGATTTAAAATGTAGGAGGTATTATTTGGCCCATACTCATTTTATTCTCTCTTGTGGAGGTAAACCATATACTCATTTTCACCTTAGATTTAGGATGTGCTTGTGGTTTGTACCAAAGCTCCCTAGCATAGGATCTGAGGTAGCTATTTTCTTGGGCTACAAGCATAAATCCTTATCTCTTAGGCATTTTGCAATCTTATGTTATGGAATTATAAGTCCTAGTATTCTAATAAAATGTCAACTCAAACAATTAACTCTTCAATTTCAAAAATATAAAGCCCAACCATAGGATAGATTGGATTGCTCACTAGGCTTCCTAGTATCATGAGCATTTCCTACTTTATTCCTTTGGATTCCAAAAATAAGTCTTCTCCTTGATTTATCCCATTTGATTTTCTAAAATAGCCAATATTTTGATAGTCTTGCCTTGAAATCTTTGGAGATCATGATTGTCTACTTAATCGAGAGTGTTCTTAAGGAATCCCATTCCTTATGATGTAATTAACTATGGAGGCTTGCCTCCATAGAACTTAACAAACCCAGCTTAAAATAAACCCTACTTTACGTTTCCATGTAAAGTAGGGGAAAGATCTCTAGTACATTCGAAGACCCATCATGACTTAGGAATCCTTATTAGGTGATTAGGTCCATTATAGGGTGGTGATTTCTATCTTTTGAGATAGTACATCATTCCTTAATGTCATACCCAATCACTTTAATAAGTATCTCCTAAGATCTATGTGGTGTCCCACATCCTCAAAAATAAACACCACAGTGTCCTGGATCATTTAGGCTCTTAGGGAAAAATAAAATTTTTACCCCAATCATAACTCATAACTAAATTTTACAAAATAACTCATAAACTTACCTAAAGCCTAGGCATTAAATCAAGATAATAAAATATTTAGTAACCCTTTAGTTGAATGTTGTATGTTTAACACCATGCATATCATCTTGTTCTGCTCTTGAAAATGAAGGGTCTCCATCCATTGCACATCAAGGGAATGCTTAACCTGTGAGGGCATCCCTTGGGGGTAGAGAACACCTACTTCTATCTGATTTGGCCCATAATCAACTTCATCATACATTTAGGCATATAAAATCCTATGGCCTATATACATCAAGGTAGATTGATATATATTCAACTAGATTTTCCTTAACATTATGTTATGGTTTGTTTAGATCTGGGTTCTACTTTTTATGGATGCAAGCCTCCATAGTTAATTACCCCTCTTATTGCAAAGAAAAGGGATCTCTCGATTAAGGTTGGAAATAGACATATCTTAGTGATATGTGATGGTGTCTTAGAGATGTTTATGGCATAGATGACTGTCATGTAAAATATGCATAGCGAATAAAGAGATTGGGCTTACATCCCCTTGGAATGCCAAAATATAATTTAAAATATTCACATAATGAAAAATATGAGCATTTAATGGGTAGTATATAATGAATAATGAGCAATTACATTATATAACTTAAAAGCATATGTTGGGAGAAATGATGACATGCCTGATCAAGATCCCATTGTCTATCATCTCGGCTTATTGTGGTCCCTAGTCTACTTAGTCAAGGAAATTATTCTTGATCAAAAAATCATTGTCAGTAGCCATGGGTTGAATAGTCCAAGGTGTTCTTATAGACCTAGAGTGATATTTATATAAGAAGATAAATTAAAGTCAACCTTAGCTAACATAAGACCTTTTACCTATTAAATATATTTCATGATTCATAGCTTAAGGGGTAAAGCCATTAAAAAACTATATGTGCTACTATTATGACAGAAATATAGTGGAGCTGTATAGATGCCAAGCCATCCGATCAGAGGGTTCTAGTCATATTGCATTTCCTATGGTGCCATTTGACAACATAACCATGCAGCCAGAGGACACAAGTCACTTTCTTATTGACATGAGATTATTTGAGTATGTGCATAAATATATTTTGTTAACATAGGTTCTTTTGTGAGCAAAGGTTTTTTAGCTTATCATCTCTGATAAATAATGATGGATGGATTGATGATTATTTGCTTTAAGTTATATTGAATGTGATGAATTTATCCAATAGCACATGTAACTGAAAATAAATTTTATAATTGGCACGACCATCATTAGGGAAAGATTAGCTTATCGAAACCCAAACCCACTCATAGGACCCAACTAGGGATTATCTTGCATAGCATCCTCAGACACTAGAGTTAGAATTTTTATACATATGTCGGGGCACATGCAAGAAATTCAAGCTTATTTTCAACTCTCGCAACATCCTCAGGTAGAAAGTTTAAGTGATTGTAATTGTTCTGGGCCCATGTAGCTTATTCATGCTTTTCTCAAGCATAACGCCTTAGCACTGTAAATATAGTGCCTTAGCACTGTAAATATAGTGCCTTGGCACTGTAGCTCCAACGTCATGGTGCTACATGGTCAGGGTCATGGCACTGATGTCATTTACCCTGTTGATAACTTTACTAGCACCTCAGTTCCATTAATGTAGCGCCACAGTGCTGGTCAAAAGTCAATTTATGATAATTGATAGATGTTCAAGCTAATTACTGATAAGAGAAAACTTTTTGATTGGCACCGTGACACTATGTTGGAGTGCCACAATGCTACATCAATGTGACACGTGATTTTATGTTTAAGAATTTATGTTAATTAATGTCCCTTTTTGACTAACGTAATAACCCCCTTGACCATCTAACTAGTGTCAAAGTGCTGGTCTATTATTTTAGAAACCAAGTGGTTAGTCTTTGTGCTACAAAGGTAGTGCGATCTTGTCCGGTTATAAATAGACCCCTTGGGCAGCCAAAATTTTCACTCTGCATTCCTTTTTGAGCCTTTCCTTAAAGTTTTTTTTCTCTCTCTCTTTCTTCTAATTTATACTTTCTCATACACCATGCTAGTAAAATATGTCGGTAAGGGCAAGAAGAGGGTGATCGTTAGTGACACTAACATATTTATTAGTCTAGAGGCCGAGGAGAGGTACCACCATGCCCTCATACATAAGCATTTGATCCCGAGAGGAGCTTCTACAATCTGGGTTGGCTCATGAAGAGCATCATTATTGAGTGAGGCTACATGACATTGGCATATGATAATAGATTTGGTGTCGTCCCCGCGGTGCGAGTTCTTTGCCAATGCAAAGGAGCACTACAATAATCAAGTTTTCATCCTAAGAAAACTAGTATGTTTTTCCAGTACTGCCATTAACACATATTATGGTCTACCGAATGTAGATTATAGATAGTATATTTTTATCATAATGATCATGCTGACTTTGATTAAATCCTTAATTTCCTCATTATCAGAAATTCCAATACCTAGGGAAAATGCGGGAAGAGAAAATTATCAATTTTCTTTTAACTAGCCTCACTGTTGAAGCTAAATCTTAGCACTACTTTATTTTTGCAAAGCTGATGCTCACTAGGAATATTTGTGAGGTAACTAAGGATAGGGTTGTTTTCAATTTTGCAATTTAAAAGGGCTTTACTATGGATGTAGGAAAGATTATTTATAATTCTATTTATAATATTCCTGAGGGTAGTACTACAATAGGCTTTGGTCATCCTTCTTTTATTTATGCTTTTTGTGTTGAGGAGGGCGCAGTAGGGGATCCTGATGAGGAAGTCTTTATATAAAAGGCTCCCCTGACCAAAAAGGTCATTGAGGGGTTTAGTTCTAGGACTGAGGTGGGGGAAAGCTCACGCGCCTCTCAATCTAATGCCAGATACTCTAAAACTCTAAATGAGAATCTCCATAAAATTGGAGGACAAGTTTTAGACCTAAGGAAAAAAGGTCAATGAGACTAGTCAGTACGAGTAGGAATTGGAGATAAAATTTGACCATCACATGGATCAGCAGCAACAATAATTTTCATACATGGCTAAGTTTAATACCTCACTTGTTCACATGTTTAAAAACTTTGATTTTTATGTGGGTCCTGGTGAGGTTTCTTTTCCTGTGGCACCTCATTATCAACCCTATGTTAGTGCACCACTGGAGTCGAAGGAAGAAGAGGAGGAGGATGACTAGGACTACTAGTTTTTCCCCTCTTTTTTATATTTCTTTTCTTTCTTTTTTAATAATTTATTTAACCCCTCTTATTTTTTTATATCAATGAATACATCATATTTTTTGTTTTTACATTTCTCTATGTGTATGTTTTCTTATTATTTGGAAACTCAAGATTAAAATAATAAAATTTCTTCACTTTAAGAGAATTACATCAGAGGGGTAGTACTATAGCTCTATAGTTGCAGCACACCGGCACTCCATACAGTAGGGGCTAACCTTAGAATCTGAGAGTACGATGGCTCAGCGCCTGATATTCAGTGTCAAGGTGCCCTCTATGGGTTCATTTCTGCTTATTTATGAGAGACGGTGACGTCTCGGTGCTCAATGTTCAACATTATGGTGCCATCATAGAGTGTATTTTTTTTGTTTTATAGAGTGCAGCTCCTCAACGCTATAGTTCCAACACCTCAGTGTTGTTATCCTATAAGACTTAGGCTTAGGCTTATAACCCAAGAGGGCTACGTTGACATAAACAAAACTCATATGTTTATTTTCTAAATTGGATGTCTAATATTTTATAAAAGTGTTAAAATATCACAGCACCATGGCATTCAATATACAACGCTGAAGTACTTATAATATTTTTTACATGGGCTAAACCCAAGAGTATAGCGTCGCGATGCTCCGGGTATAGCATCAAGGTGTTGTTCACTTAATGTCTAAAATTGAAAATTTTGGTGGTGTAACACCATAGTAGTGCTAGATTTTTTTATATGTTCACTACAAGTCACTCTTTCTTTTATTCTGGATCTAAGATCAATGGAGGGAGAGTTTTATTTCATACTGGAACTAAGTTAGATGGCGGAACATGTCATAGGGCATGGTGCCTCGGTACTGAAGGAATGGTGTTGTGGCATGTTGTGATCTAGATCAAGTGCAAGAGACCCGACTGCATGGCGCCTCGGTGTCATATAGTTGGCACTGTGGGGTTATAGGTTAGAGCCACATGACTATATTTTCCAAGAGTGTGGCACCTTGGCATTGGGCTTTGGCATCGTGATGTTGTTAGTCAGGAATGCACAGTTTGAAGAAATTCTTGCAGAATCTAGCAAATTTTATAAAATTTGGACATAGTAACATTTTAGTAATATTAAGTTCTCGTATTTCGGTATCATCTCCCTTATTCTGGATCTAAGATTAACGGGGAGGTTTCTTTTTTTCTTGCATCGGAACTAAGTTAAACCTGAGGTTCATTGATAAAAACTCATGCAAAGAGATAAAAGTAAGGTAAAAGAATGATATAAGTGTTATTATAGTGAATCTTTTATCTTTATTAGGCGAGAGATGATTTTCGTAAGAGCGAGAATTGATCTTGCAGCAAACATAGGTTCCCAAAAGAAAGAACTACTAGAAAAATGAGAGAGAATCAATTAAAGTGGAGAGGGGAAAGTGGGGTTGAAGTAATTTTTCCTCCATTTTATAGTGTTCTTTCCACTAGTGGGGCAGTTTTTCTCCCCAAAATCATTGCCTCTGCTCCCCTAGTTAGCAATTATGAGGAGGGAATGATAGTTCTTTCTTGCTTCTTTAAACTGCAAATCATGGTCCCAGCAGTGCAGTGCCAAGCTATTGGTTCACGAACTGAACTAACAGTCATCCTTCTAGAAGGACTATTTTAGTGCAGCTACGCCACACTCACAATGCCACGGTGTTATGGCCAAAAAATTTATTATTTGCATTTTTTTTATGAAAACAAAATTTCCCCCCAACGAATGTGTCAAGTTGATTAGTCATAATACATTCGTTGCATATCTATTTATTCATTATATAACAAACAGAGATAAATCATGAGCTTTAATCATTTTCATTCATCATGTAAGGCAATGATATAATAGAGATTATAGCTACAAATAATTAGTCTGAATTTCTCTAATACAGACAAAAGCTGCATGAGCCATATAGGCCATAATAGATTGCCTCTCTCGTGCTTCATGGAGATGTTGGGCAGTAGCCTCTTGGTCATTGACCAACGAGGAAAGGTCATGCTCAAGTTTAGTTACTTGAGTGTCTGCTTATGAGCAATCATCTTCTATGGTTGTAACAACTTGCTTGATTATAACTCTCCTTTCAAGTAAATATTGACTCCTTAGTTGTAATTTTATATTCAGCTGATATATCTAGGAGCTCAAAATGCATTGTAGAAAGCTCCCTCTGGTAGTTTCTCATGGCTTTGAGACTATGCTCAAGATCTTGACGAACTAGGGAGACTTGGTGTGAGGTAGCACTAAGTAAGGTCCCTGTAGTAGTAATGTTATCTGAAAAAACCTCCTTATAGGTAGTGCATAATGAGAATATGTCAAACTCAACATCTCTACATAGGAATTCCTGAAGTTATAGTTCTCCTACTTTAGGACCCAGGGTAGCCACACAATTTAATAAAAAGTTTGCCTCTCCATGGAAGCTATGAAGCCTAGGCAAAACCTCTGTGTCAATGCTTAGCAGTAGGTGACTATTGACCTCATTTTTGAAATGAGCTCTCAACCCCACCATCTTAGACATAGGACTTCTTTTGTATAATTTAAGAATTCTATGTCTTAAAACACATCTAGTGATTAGGTGGACACTCAACCTAACCCTAGAGACTTATAAGAGTTAGCCATAAGAATAGGTCATGACTTAGGGGTGTTAGGAAAATTTGCTTACCCTATAGCTTGAACCAAAATCCTCACTTCCTCCCTTCAAGTCAAACTCAAATAAATTCCAACTTGATTGATTTTATCGAAACTCTTAACAACTCCAACTCTATCTCAAACCTTGAACCAATTCAATGGATTTACTCAAATCATGAATCAATTACAAATAATTGAAACTTATGATTGAAGCCCATGATTGGATTCCAAACTCAAAATATTTCCTAAGTCCTTTGATTCTCATGGACTTAGCTAAATCAAATCAAATCAATTCAAATTCAAGAAATTTTCTCATAACCCATTTATATTCTCATTTATATTCACAAATATAAATGAAATATAAATTCAAATACCCAAAACTAAATCCAAAACTCAAATCCAAATTCAACTTGAGCCTTTCAAGTCAAATTCTTGGAACTTAGCCAAATCCAACTGAAATCAAGTCAAACCCTTGATTTTTTCTTTATGATTCAATCAATTCTTCAATCATGAAACCAAATATAAACACAAGCTTCAATCATCAAACCAAAACTAAATTCAAAACTCAAATCCAAATTCAATCAAAATTCAACCTAAGCCTTTCAAGTCAAATTCTTGAACTTGGCCAAATAAAACTCAAATTAAGCCAAACTCTTGATTTTTCTTCATGATTCAATCAATCCTTCAATCACAAAACCAAATATAAACATAAACTTCAATCCTAAAACCAAAACTAAATTCAAAAATCAAACCTAAGTCAAACTCATGTTCACCCTTTGAACTTGAAATTGTCAAGTGAATCAAAACTCATTTGACTTCAAACCACTTACAAATGGATTTATATTTCAATCATAAGTCCATATGTGAGTTCAATCAAACTCAAATCAAGCTTTGACCAAGCCAATTGACCCACTTAGGTTGACCCAAAGTGACCTAAAGTACCTTATGAGCCAAATTCTAATCCTACCCAAATTGGATTGAACTAATCCCACCTAAGCCTCACATTGTGAGCAATCATGAGATGATCAATTCTCTCAAATTGGGTCAAACCAAGTCAAACTGGGTTGACAAATTCAACACTTGGCCAATGAAATAAACTAGCCAAAATCCACCATGGGCCAAATTGATTGAAACCATTGATCAAAACCAATTCATGATCAATATTTGAACTTGACCAAATCATCATTTGAGCCTAACCTAGCCAAATTTATCACGACCCAAGTTGACCCAACTTGACCTAAAAAGTCAAAATGTGTCAAATCTTGATCTAACCCAAATTGATTGCAACCAATGGGTCAAATTTATTCTAAACCACTTATTGAACTTGACCAAATCCTCAATTGGCCAACTAGACCCAACCTAGTCCAATTGATCATGAACCGAACTAGACCTAAAAGGTCAAATTGAGCCAAAATCAAATTAAACCAAAATTGATTATAATCGAAGATACCAATACATTTCAAATGACCAATGAAACCTAAACCAACCCATGACCTAACCCAATTAGGTCAAATAGGTCAAATTGGTCAACTTGACCCATTTGACCTAAATGAAATCAAATGAACCAAAACCAAATATAAAAAACAACCAAACCAATGATGCCAACACATTTCAAATGGTCCTATGAACTTGACCCAACCCTTGGTTTGACCAAATTTGACCAATTGGTCAACTTGACCCAAGTTGACCCATTTTGACCTAAATGGGTCAACATGAGCCAAATCATATCAAACCAACTCCAAATTCAATGAAACTTAGCCTAACCCATTTTCAATCATACCAAACATATTCAAAATGAAATCCAAGCTAAATGACCATTTTACCCCTAGGACATAGGGTAACCTAAAATCAAAACTACTTGGAATTGGTCAATTCTTTTTCATGGACACTTGGCATCCTCTTAGTGGACCAAATGGTCACTAATGGACATGGTGCACATGACCCAATGGGTTTGGGTTAGCCCAACTAAACCTAAGGCTAAAACCAACCACCCCCATGGACATGAGCGCATGGGAATCCTTCCTTTACCTTGCTTTGCACATGGCAACTTCTTCACTACCCCCTTTGGCCAAACCTGAACCACATGCAACTCTAAATGGCCAAAATAACCCATTGAATAGGGTGTTTTGGATCAAAAATAAAGCTCTTCATGACCATCTAATTCACCTAGGGGGAGATATATTCCCCCTAATTCAATTTGAATCCAACAGAGCAACACTCAATTGAGCTAAGGGAACTCAGAGCTAACATTTGAAAGTCTCCCCAAGCTTCCTAGAGTGAATTGGAATTCTCCATTTTCATTTTTCCTTAGATTGAAAATAGGGGAGCTCCTCCATTTTTCCAACTTTTCCAATACCTAAAATCAATCCAAATCCTCCTTCGAGCACCCTCAGAGAGCCTGGTCAAACTCATCCCAAGCTTCTTCCAAGCTCCAAAGGCAAGGGAGGTTAGAATTTGATCAAGGCTGAGCCCAATTGAAGGAGAGCTTGGTACATAGAAAGATCCACTCAACCAAATCACCTCAATATTCATAGGGCTTTGTCTCCACTAGACGAAGCTACCTCAATGGATTGAGCACCCGGTGATAACCTCAGCCTTCCGAGCTTAAAGTAGACATGGTGTGGTCCTTTGTGAAAGAAATTCTCACCTCATGAGAACTTGACCGTTAGATCTCCTCCACTTTACTACTAGATGGTGTGGGTAAAATTTGAGTTCAATCTGAGCTCAATCGAGCTTGGATCATGCCATGGAAGGTGAAAAGTTCCCTCTCCCACAGGGAAACTCAGTGACGAATCATGGGCCGTCCATCCACGCATTTTGGATGAACGACTATGATCAAGAAGCATAGAAATATCTGATTAATTCTTTAATACTGTGGGCTTTATCTCAGCTGACTAATCTTAGATTGGATGGTTGAGAAGAAAGCGTGTAGCATCATTGCTGATGCGACGTTATGATGTGACAACTTAAGTGGTCTGTCCCATCACGCCACATAGAAAATGCGTGTCACATCAGCCTCCACGTGATGATTATCTATTTAATTTAATTAATTATCCTTAATCATGAATCTTCAAAATAACACTAATTCGCAAAATCATAAAAATACAAGGTAAAATGCATTGTAAAGATAATTCAGAGGAGAATATTCTAAAATTACTTTTAATGGATTTTAATATTCTAATTTCCTTAATTAAGGTTTTAATAAAAACTTAATAACTATAATTACTCCTTAATTACCCCACTGATTAATTCCAAACTTATCATGTGCATTTAGTGGGATGACTTCTACCGTCCTTCATTTTCTTGGGATTTATTGATGGGTTAATTATAGAGATCAATTAATGAATCCTTAATTACTCTCTTTATGTAATTAAGGGTAATTAAACATATGAACAGTGGTTTAATCCCTTTATTAAGTTAATTAAGCCTTGCTTAAGTAGAGAAGAGGTTTATGGAATGGATTTGGAGAATTTTTCCTAAGCCATTCCCTAAACCCCTTTCCTTCCTTAATCTAAACTTAATTAAGGGCTAATCTTGTAATGACTTGCTTAATTACTTTGATAAAATTTTCAAAACATTCTAGAACTTAATCAATTCTTCTTGGGTAGGTGCTTAGGTGTTCAATAACTTAAGTAGCTTAAGGAAATCAAAATCCAACCCACTTGTGTGGAAAGATTTATGAAAGTACTTAAACTAAACCCTTTAACTTAATTAATCACTAATTGTGAGCCAATTGCATTAGGTACCCTTTCTTTCCTTAGTACATTGCTGGTTTAAATTCCTTGTGCAATTTTATGTCATAAATTGGCTCATAATTATGTGATTAAATATGTTAAAGTGTTGTAGGTTAGGGGTAATTAACACACTTAATTCACACCTTAACTTAACCAAAGAATAAAATTGATCTAATTACCTAAAAATTGAACTTAAATAGCTCACACATGGGGGAATGGGTTAGGACCAGCAAACTCTTCTCACATTTCTCAAATTGAAATCAAACTCAAACAAAATCCAAACTCTCCTTAAAATAAATTTGATTGATTTTAAATAATCTTATTCATAGGATTGTCTTTAGGAATTTATTAGGATGAATAAATTTACATTGCTTTCATTACTTTATTTCATTCTTAGCATGCTAAATGTGTATGCCATATGCAAATCAAGCATTCATACTTTTTAAAAATCAAATTAATAATGAAATGTTTCCTTTATGTCAAATTGTATGTTTTGACTAAAAGTAATAATATGAAAGGCTATAATCACTATTAAATTCAAAATTATTTTCAATATTTATAAATCCAATATCAAAACTGAAATGTGTGCTACTTATAATTATTTATAAGCTTGCATGCGAATATAAATATAAAGATGTTCATAGTGGGGCTTTCCTTCTTTATTCTTTTAGCATAGTTTTGAATAGGGTTTGGTAAAGTGCATAGTTCATTTGAAAAGAACACAACACTTGCTTCAATTCATTCTTATTTATTTCTATGTTATTACTTAAGAAGGACATCTACACTTACACATATAAATTGCATAAATAAATCAAACAAACAAACACAAACTTTTGAATCTTTCTTTTTTCCATTCATTTCTTTTATACATGCATATATATTTAAGGAAAGTGGTATATTAGTCTAGACAATCCCGAGGTTGCGAGGCTTTAAGTAGCCCTAAGTTGGTCTTATACCTTATACCCCTGGTGCTAACAATGGTGTCTTACTCACTTATGCCTTTCATACATATAAATGTGCATGTGAAAAATGGATAAAAGAATCACCCTTTTCTACTAAACAAAATCATGCATATGCATACATGTGGTGAAAATATTCCCGCCTTCATCTATCCTCTTGAAGAGGATAAATGAAAATAGAAATATATGCCTTTTGTTTTGGACACCATGGAGATCCACAGATGTTCTTATTATGGTGATCAGGTTTGACATTGAGGAGAGGTGTACTATCTCAAAAGGCAGAAGTCACCACCCTACAATGGACCTAATCACCTCAATAAAGACTCCTAAGGATAATGGGTCTGCATATGTACCAGAGATGCTTCCCCTAATTTACATAAAAAAAAAGTAAAGTACAATTTATTTTAAACCAAGTTCTTTAAGTTCCATAGTTAATTACGTCCTAAGGAAGGAGATTCCTTAGGAATACTCTCGATTAAGGTAAATGATCATTGTCTCCAAAGATTTCAATAGGTAGGACTATCAATCGATTAGTTTATTTTTAGCAAATCAAGTGGGATCGATCAAAATGAGGGAGTTCTTATCGAAGCCAAATGGAGGTGAGTAGGGGACATTTAGGATACTAGGAAGCCTAGTAAACATCCCAAACTATCCTATGGTTGGGCTTTACATTTTTGAAATTGATGAGAATTATTTGTTTGAGTTGAATTTTTATTAGAAATTTAAGGCTTATAATTCCATGATGCAAGGTCATGGAAATGCCTAAGAGATGAAGATTTATGCTTATGGCCCATGGAAGGGAGAAGTAATCTCAAAACCTAAATCTAGGGAGCTTTGGAAAGGGCCAAAAGCACGACCTAAATCTAAGGCAAAAAATGGATATTTGATTTGCCTCCACAAGAGAGGGCAAACCATCTGACTGCTTGGACTTACAACCGCCTGGGGGTGGCCACCAACTAACTCCTCCTACGATTTTAAACTCATGTAGGAAAGTCATATGCTTTATGCAAGATAGCTGGGCTATTATTTATTTGGAAAAATACTAAGTACTTAAACTCACTCTCTAAAGAGACTAGATCATGTAAGGGCATGCTTCAAATGACCTAAATCTAATGCAAATCATATTACATGTTATTTTCATTTTTTGGACAAATAATTTGACACATGCTTTAGGATTTTTTTATGCCTAATGCATGAGAAATTATATTATAGGCCAAAATCAGTAAGATGGGAGGTGTGTTTTCACCATGGCTTTCAAAGGTCAAGCCAAGTTCTATGGCGCTGTTGGAAGCCCTTCAAATCAAGAGTGAATCAATATGCTATTGTGCATGATGTTGTAAAAGAAATACTCATCCAGCTAAGGGGTTGCCAATTCTTTTATCTTGATTTTAACTTAGGCTTTAAATGAGGTTATGAGTTGCATATTTTTAATTTTAAGTTGATTAATTTGGTAGAAGAATTATTTTTCCTTAAGAGCCTAATCGTCATCCAAGTCATACATCAAAGCAAGGAAGAAACTAGGAAAACATGCCATTTCTAATGCACAGGTCAAACAAGATATCAAACATTTTATAAAGCTAACACAAAAGAATAAAAGGCCAAGTGTGGTCAGGCACCACTGCACAAACCCAAAAAATAAATTGGGTAGCAGAGCTATACCCTTATACAACCCAGATTACAAATGAATTAATTACAATTAAGCAAGGAATTCATGTTATGGGGGTCTTAAAGCTTTATTTCTTCTTTTCTTCTTTCTTCTTCTTCTCTTCTTTCTTCTTTAGTTCCTTATTTTGAATGGTTGGAAGTTGGATGCTCCAAAGGCTTCACAGGATACATAAGGCATGGCCTTATAACCAATGCTCATCCTAATCCCCATAATAATCATTCCAAAATCCTAATTGTAAAATTACATGAAAAGGGAAAAAAGTAAATCTAACTAAAACCTACAAAATAGAGATTAGCTAAACAAACCACACATTCTCAAGCATGTATATAAACAAATTGGACTTAGCACTCTACACATGGGTAACTAAGTCCACCTGGCCTATTTTGGATTATGCTTAAGGGTATAAGCCACATGCACAGCAAAAATAGTTATATTTTTATTATAACACCCCTTAAGCACAATCCCTACAAGATAATGATTAGACTAAATCATCCCACCATTCAATCTACACATACACCCTAACATCCAGACTGAAACATCACATCACAAAATAAAATAAACATCAAACCATGCACCGCCCTAACATAGGACTAGAAGTGGTGACTTAGCCTAATGTGTGCGCCATGTAAGGTTTGTGTGGTATGCTTAGCTAGGCTTTAAGGTTAGGATTTTCCAAGTGTGAAAAGGTTCAACTTAGAAGGGTGGTCTCATTTAAGTTGTTTAGTTGATATGGGTTAATTTTATTTGATGATTTGATTTGGTTTGAATGAACTAACTTAATTACTAAAGATTGTAAAGAGAGGAAAAGAGAAGAGAACCTCTCTTTCCTCCCTACATTAAGTGATTTCTAAGATAGATTCATTAAAGATTTTTTTAGTGAATATTTTATTATGTATTTTAATTAATCCTAAGTTTAGATTTTCTCTAAACAAACCTATTCAAAAAGAAAGGCATTTTAAGATTAAGTAAAGTGAATTACTATAATAAAACACATAACATTTTATTTCTTTCCCACATATTATCATGCATATGAATGAATCCTAAGCAATCTACACATGCAATACAAGTATTTAGCACATTTTAATAATGAATGCTAAGAGAGGTTGCTTAAGGAAACTAGTAATGTTTTTATGCATGCGTAATTTTGTTAAGTAGAAGAGAGTGATTCTTTTATCCATTTTTCATATGCACATTTACAAGTATAAAAGACATAAGTGAGAACGATGCCATTGTTAACCAGGTGGTAAGGTACAAGACCTACTTAAGGATACTTAAAGCCTCACAACCCTGGGGTTGTCCAAACTAATAAACCACTTTTCTTAAGTAGATGTGCATGTACAAAAAGAAATGCATGGAAAGAGAATACTAAGTGAGTTACTTAAGAAATTTTGAATGCTTTATGATGCATAATTTTCATTAAGTAGAGAAGAGGTTTTCTTATCCACTTTCATATGCACACATGTATGTATGAAAGACATAAGTGAGTACGACATCATTGTTAACCAGGGGTGTAAGGTATAAGACCTACTTAGGGCTACTTAAAGCCTCACAACTTTAGGGCTGTCCAGACTAATATACCACTTTCCTTAAATATAAGCATATGTACTAAAGAAATGAATGGAAAAGAAGGATGCAAAAATTTGTACTTATGTTTGGACTTGGTTATGTAATTTATATGTGTAAGTGTAAGGATCTTTCTTAAGTCATAACATGGAAGATGATAAGAATAGATTTAAGCAAGTATTATGTTCTTTTAAAAGAATAATACACTTTGCAAATCTTATTCAAATCAATATTAAGGGGAAAGAAAGGAAGCAAACATAAGACACATTTTTATATTCACATGCAAGCTTATAAACAAAATTATAAGTAGCACACTTTCAATTTTAGGTATTTGATTTATAGATTTTTTGAAATAGTTTTGAATTTAATAGTGATAATAGCCACTCATATTTTTTACTTTAGCCAAAACATGCAATTTGACATAAAGAAAATATTTCATTTTGAATTTAATTTTAGAAAAGAATGAATGCATGATTTTCATATGACATACACATTTAGCATGCTAGGAAATAAATAAAGTGATGTAAGCAAGTAATTTCATTCACTCTAATTAATTCCTAAAGACAACCTTATGAAGTAAGATCATTTAAAGAGAATCATATGTTGTTTAAAGACACTTTCATTTTTACTTTGAGTTTGATTTGAATTAGGAAAATGTGAGAAGGTTTGCTGCTCCTTACCTATTCCCAAATGTGTGTATTTTAATTTAATTTTTAGGTGATTAGATTAATTTTATGCTTTGGTTAGGTTAAGGTGTAGATTAAGTTCATTAATTACCCCTTACTTATACCACTTTAACATATTTAATCAAATAATTATGAGCTAATGGATGACATAAAACCACAAGGAATTTAAATCAATGCATCCTAGGAAAGAAAGGTACCTAATTCAAGTGGCTCACAATTAATGATTAATTAAGCTAAAGGGTTTAATTTAATTATTTTCATAACCTTTCCCACACATATGGGTTAGGTATGATTTCCTTAAGTTTACTTAGGTTATTGAATACCTAAGTATCTACTCAAGAAGGATTGATTAAGTTTCTAGATTAATTTTGAATTTGAGAATTTGATTTGATTAATTAAGTAGATCATTAGTGGATTAACCCTTAATTAGATTTGGATTTAAGGAAGAAAGGGGGTTTAGGGAATAGCTTAATAAAAATATCCCAAAATCATTCCATAAACCTCCTAAACACTTAAACAAAGTTTAATTATCTTAATCAAGGAATTAAACCACTATTCACATGCTTAATTAACCTTAATTATATTAAGAGGGTGATTAGGGGTTCATTAATTAATTTTCATAACTGACTAATTAATAAATTCTAAGAAAATTAGGGGAGGTAGAAGTCATCCCCCTAAACATGCTTGAGAAGTTTGGCATTAATTTATGTAGTCGTTAGGGAGTAATTATGGTTATTAAGTTTTTAAATAAATCATAATTAAGGAAAATATATTATTCAAATTCATTAAGAAACAATTTTATTAGATTCTACTCTGAATTATTTTTGAAATTAGCCCTTATCATATTTTTCTGATTTTTCTATATTTAATTATGTATTTTTGAAGTTTCAATTGATTTAAGTGATTTTTAGGAATTCTGCTAATTTATTTTATTAAAATAAACCACTTGACACTCAAAATTTAATATCTTTTAATCCATAGGTCATTTTGACTTAAATTTTTATGGTTAGTGTACGTTAACATCAGTTTTAATCTCTAAAAATTTTAACTTAATTTAACATTTATTTTTGGTTTAATTAAACAAATTTGATTTTTACTAAAACTTAAATTAAGCTCAAAATACTTAGTGAAATTTGGAGATTTTAGATTTATTGGATTCCTCTCGAAATGAATCCAACGAGCTTTATTTGTAATTTTTATTTAAGTATTTTATTTTCTATGAATTTTTGAGTTTTAGATAATTTAAATTAATTTTTTAAAATGGAAAATCGTGCGACGCTGATGTGGCAATGCGGAGCCACGTGGTGCATGATTGGATGGGAAAGACCAGGTCATCCCATGGAGAGACTTGGATCATTAGGACGACCATCGATCGAATGATCCGGTCGTCAGGCGATCATCAAGATCGTTGACGTGCAATCAAAGCCATCTCATAGTGCAAACCACGCAATTAGACGGTCTAGATCGCATGATTTATACGATCCTAGTCGATCCTGAACAATGGATTGATAGATCCCATTGAACAGTAAAATCTGGTTTTTTAAAATGAAAAATAGGGTTTTTAAGTAAAAACTTGCCTAAATGGACTCATTTTTGCATCAATTCATATAAGAAAATTTCTATTTTCTAATTTGGATGATTTAAAGTAAAAAATGTGGGATTATCTAGGATAGATTCCTAAAAATGGCCCAAAATCCATCACAAAATGAATGATCCTAAGGCTGACTACGGTTCTTGAAGGTTACCTCATTGGGGATGATTTTCGGTGGTGGTGGGGACACAAGCATGCTGTCGAGAGAGGGAAGAAGGCTTGGACTGAGCTTAGATCCTCGCCTTCATGTCGAAATGAAGTTTCCTCTAGTGATCATCATTTCCTCACTGAAATCCCTTTAGTTTTGGAGTATTTATCTCCAAAATGAAGTGGATGATTGCTAAAGGCTTTGGGAGCTTTAGGAGGAGGAGAATGAGAGGAATCGGGGTTTTCTTCAGCCATTAAAGCCTTAGAATGAAAAGTGAAGTGAAATGAACCATTTTCCACTTTTTGTTTAAAATTTTGGCTCCAAACTCATGTCACTTGGCTTGGGATGGTTGGGAATGGAAGTGAATCATCATAAATGGCTCCTTATGGTAGGCTAAGGTATGGAAAGTGGTTGCCATTAAGGACAAGTGGGTGTCCTAGCCAAGGGGAGGTGAGTGTCCTTCATGCCAAGTGTTATAATGGGAGTGGTGAGGTGATTTCACCTCTCCATGAGTCATGGCTGCCCCAACCACTCCTTGGGTCAGAAAATTAGTGTCTTGGGGCCTATGTAGACCAATGGAAGAGTACCAAGTGGCCAAGGATGAGAAATGACCACTTGGGAAAGTGCCTTTCTCATGGGATGCCCTTGACCCAAGGGCAAAGTGGTCATTTGGCCTTAGAGTTGATTTGGGCAGCTTTTAAATGAGTCAAAAGTAAGTTAGACCAAAATTCATGTCATTTGAAGTTCATTTGGTTTAATTTGGGTTAATTTGACCCATTTGGGTCAAATCGGGTCAAAATGGGTTAGGTTGACCAATTGGTCAAATTGGGTCAAACCAAGAATTGGGTCAAGTTCAAATGAATATTTGGAGCATATTGGTTCAATTGGTTTCAATTAATTTGATTTAATTTGGATTTAATTTGGGGTTTGGCCAATTTGATCCTTTAGATCAATTTGGGCTAAGTTGACCAATTTGATTGACCAAATTAAATTTTGAATTATGGTTTTGGTTTTGGATGATCATTTGAAATGGATTTTTTTTTTCCATTCAATTTGGTTTATATTTGATTTTGATTTAACCTTTAGTCAGTTCATGGTCAATTGGGCTAGATTGGGTATAGTTCAAAATTGGGTTTAATTTAGGCTTTGTTCAACAATCAATTTGAGTGAACTTGAACCATTGATTGAAATCAATTTGGTTTAAGTTGCAATTTTTAGTTTTAAAGGTGACTTGGTCAAAGAGTCGATTTGGTTTGACCCAATTCATAATTGATTAACCTATGATGATCAAAAAATATGACATAAAGTTTAGATTGGATTAATTCACTTTGATTTGGATTGAATTGAATTTTGATTCATGTAAGTCAAATTGAACACTTTGGGTCAAGTGGGGATTGGGCTTAGTTGGCTTGATCAAGGCTTGATTCAAGTTTGGCTGAACTCACATATGGACTTGTGATTGAAATGTAAATCCATTTGCAAGAGATTTGGAGTCAAATGGGTTTTGATTATTTCAAATTGATTTATGATTTAAGAAAATACATTGAAATTGATTCAAGGTTTGATTTGGAGTTGAAGTTGATATGAGTTTGGAGTTGATTTGAATTTGACTTGAAGAAAGGAGGTGAGGAGTTAGTTCAAGCTATAGGGTAGGAAAATTTTTCTAACACCCCTAAGGCATGAACTATTCCTATGGCTAAGTCTTCTAAGTCTCTAGGGCTAGGTTGAGTGTCCACCTAATCACTAAATGTGTCTTAAGACTAAGGAACTCTTAAAGTCTAAGAGAAGTTCTATATTTAAGATGGAGGGGTTGAGAGCTCATTCCAAAAATGAGGTCAAGAAAGGGCGCCTAATAGGTGTGGTGTGATTAACAAGGAACATCACATGTATTGGTGTTGACCGAAATGATCAACAACACCAAACGATCACAAGCACTAATAAAGACAATCTACTTCTAACATGAAGTGTAGAAGGGACCTAAAGCTTAGTGAAATGTGGCTCTACTCATGTCAAAGACATAAAAGAAAGAAAGAGGAATCCACTCGGGATAGAGTATGTGAACCTTTCACTAGGGAAGAAGGTTCAAATCATTCATAAGTGGATGAGAGGTTTGATTTGATTTGAGTCTTGCTAGGGAGAAATTTGATTTAATTTGTTAAGTTCCGCTGGGGAAGAGGGTTGAATTTGTTTCAATTTATTATTTGTTTAATTGTGTTTATTTTGACTCCACTAGGGATAGACAAGTAAACTCTCCATTGGGGAGGCAAGTTCAAGTCATCCACAAGGGAGGAAAGGTTGTGAAATCCACTGGGATTAGAATTCTCGATCCACTGGGAGCTAGAAAGATTTGTGTCTCACTGAGGAGGAGCAAAAGGTTTGATTTGGATTGATTGATTATTTTGTTTATTTATTTCAACTTTTTAATTTTGGATTTTGAAATGGACCTTGTTGGTTTGCGATGGATCGCACTGAGTAGGAACCATGGACAAACCTAGCTTAGATTTACCAATTCAAAGGGGTAGTCTACCAAGCACATAGTAGGACTAGCCAACCAAAGGGAATGCCTTTCGATATGCAGCAACTGTACTAGAAGAAAGCATAGTAGACTTACATCCTCCAAAGTAGGGACCAGTTGTTGGGGTGATCCAATGGTGAGGCAATAGATTGAACCCAACATAAGGCTGACTACTGAGTGAATGCCATTGGGGGATTTAGATCGACTCGAAGATAGTCAAAATTAATTTCATTTTAAATTTGTTTTGAGGGTCCCATCAGTTTGCAATGGACTGCACTAAGCAGGGGCCATGGAGGCCTAGACCTAACTCAGAGTTACTAATCCAAAGAGTGTAGTCTACCAACCACAAGGTAAGACTAACCAACCAGAGGGATGCCTTTCGTGCAATGATCAAGTTAAGAAAAATACGTGAGGACTCATATCTTCCAAAATAAGGAACCACTGGGGTGATCGGTTGCTTTAGGCAACAAATCAAACCCGACCTAGGGCTAACTATTGAGTGAATGTCACTGGGCAACTTAATCAACAGGATAGTCAAGATTAATTTCATTTTATATTTATTTATTTTTATGTATTCCATTGGTTTGCGATGGATCACATTGAAAGGGCATATATCAGCCTAGACCTATCTCAGATTTATTGAACTAAAGGAGTAGCTTCTCGGCCGATGGAGAACTATCCGACCAAAGAAGTATCTTTTGGTTTGCAATGATCAATTTGAGGGAAGAAAGCTCAGAGACTCACATCTTCCTCTACAAAAGACCACTCGGGTGATCAGTTGCTTTGGGCAACAAATCAAACCCAACCTAGGGCTACCCATCGGTATCATAGTCTTATATCTTTCAAAGCGGAGGACTGTCGGGGTAACATGCTTGTTTGAAGCCAACCTAAAGGTGACTACAGAGTGAGTATCGACCCAAGGATTTTTCTCAACTCTAGTAAATTCCTAGGAAGTTCATTGACACGCCCTAGATAGGATGCCTGCTTGGAAAAAGGGGCCCTTTGACTGCTTAAATTTCTAATCCACAAGAGAATTAATTAATTTATTTTGTTTAGTTATTTGTTTATTATGGACCCTATTAGTTTGCGAGGGATCAAACTAAGAAGGACCTTATATCAGCCTAGACCTATCTGAGATTTACTTAACCAAGGGAGAATCTGCGCATCCGCTGAACAAATTCTCAAGCCACAGGGGTGGCTATTAGGAAAAGGGGACTATCCAATCCAAGAGTAACTCGGGTAGTTTCTAAATGGGGTCGCAAAGGATGTGATCCAAATAGAGCACTCGTAGGGGATGGGGACACTAAAGGCTTAATCTAAAACCCTGGAGATGATGACATGGCTAGTGATATATCAAATAGGTATTTGATAGCCAACTCAAGGAGAAAGTGCAGGGACTCACATCTGCCAAGAGTGGTGCATCCATTGGGTGAGTCACTATTAGCATAGGAACATTAACCAACTTAAGGTGCATGTCAGTTTGTAACAATCAGCCTAGAAGAAATGTTGGAGACTCACATCCTCCAATAGCTGAACTGATTATTGGGATAGTCTATCTTCAGCTTGATAGGTGCCATCCGACCTAGGGCGACTACTGAGCGAATACCACTGGAGGACTTATATCAACTCAAATGTAGTCAAGAGAAAAGGAGCCTCTGGGGAACTTATCCTAAACCTCAAATATACTCAACCTAGTTAGACCATGATGATTAGTTCAAGAGGAAAGCGGGGACTCACAACTTCTTAAACAACATCAACACAAGGTAGCTTACTAGCTGGGCGGTAAAGTCTACCATACTAACAATGAGCTCGCTAGTTTGCACTAGTCAAGTTAGGAAGAAAGCGTTAGGACTCACATCTTCCAAACAAGGAACCACTTGGGTGACATACTAGCGAGGTAGCATGTAAACCTGACTTAGAGCAACTAATGAGTGAGTGTCACAGGGGGCTTGCTCTCACATCAATGTAGCCCGAGACAAAAGATATATGTTTATTTTTGTACTTGTGTTAAAGGGAATAAGATGCCTCTTGGTTCTCTTACACTTACCATAAACATGCTAGAGAATTTGATGAAATGGTGTCGTGGATGGTAAAAAGGGATTCCCCCTAAGAAAGGATGTCACTTGATTCTCTCACACCTAACTTAGTTGTGCTAATCGAAATAGGATGCCTCTCAGGCTCTCTTACACCTATTCTAATAATGTCAGGAGATTATGTTTATGCTATGAAAGAGAGATGGGATGCCATTGGGGACTATTGCACCTATCCTTAAAATGTCATGGCAGATTCACAAGATAAGCAAACAATGCTTTGAAAGAAGAGAAGATTTTGATGAAATGGAATCAATTTTTTTAATGATAGAATAATTTTCAAACATGATTTTTATGGGTAATATTTTTTCAAATATATCCCATTAATTGGAAGCATCGAGTGTTCCCCTTCATAATCAATAAGCTGATAAGATCCTCCTTGGTAGACCTTCTCTATCCAGCTTGTTGTGAGCTTGAATCATTTTGGCCTTATACAACTCGAGGTTCTGGTAGGCTCGTAGGCGACTCTCCTCCAAATCTTCAAGCTCTTCTAACCATAACTTTGCATTCTACTCTGTAGTGATCTTGCTACCCAATGCTATCCTTAGTGACAAGAGTTGAACTTCTAAAGGTAGAATGGCTTCGAACCCATACACAAAGGAAAAGGGGGTAGATTGAGTTGAAGTTTTGTATGTGGTGCGGTAGGCCCACAAGGCTTCGACCAACTGCTCATTCCACTGTCACTTGTTGTCATCAAGAGTCTTCTTTAGTATTTGAATGAGAGTTTTGTTGAATGCTTTCGCTAAGCCATTTGCTCTGGGGTAGTAGATGGTGGAGTATCTCCAATCTATATTGTGTCATATGGCGAAGCTGTTGATCTTGGTGTTTTTGAATGCAGTACCATTATCAGATATAATTTGTTGAGGCACCTAAAACATATATACGATATGGTTCCCAAAAAACTGAAGGACATGCTGAGCTGTGACCTCTCTGAGTAAGATTACCTCCACCCACTTGAAAAAGTAGTTAATGACCCTTGGAAGAAGGAGGATCGATAGGACCCACAATGTCGGTACCCCAACACTCAAATGACCATGAGGCCAATGTAGGGTGTAGAATGGTTGATGGACCACACTGTACGATATTGATGGCATCTCCTAGCTACATCCATGTAGTCCATAATCATCAAGGCTAGTAGTATCCTAGTCTCTTAATCATCATCTTCATCTTCGAACCAAATTGATACACTTAGCATAGAACTGAATGTACCTCGATTATAATGCCATGAACTTTGTGTTTGTCTAAATAGTGTAACCATATTTGGTCAAAGGACCGTCGGTACAGGGTGCCATCAACAAAAGCATAGGAGAGAGCTCTCTATTTCACCTGATGGGCTTGTGACTTTTCTTGAGGTAGTTTATCGGTGTTCAAATAATCTATGAACGGTTGCCTCCAATCTAACTCCTTGTCCATTTTGGTAACGATAACCTCTCATTCAAGAGAAAGTCTCTCGATGAGATCAACATCAATCAGGGATAGAACTTATCTATTTTGGACTCTTATTAGTATGGAATCATCTTCCAGACATGCCAATTCTTTGGCATGTTTGGCCAAAGCATCTGCTACTATCTACTTGAGAACCTTGTAGATGGTGACTTTAGGGATTTGGGCCAACAACTTCATGGTATACTCATGGTAATGATGAAGCTTGGGTTTGAGAACCTTGCAGGACCTGACAATATGATTGATGACCAACTGAGAATCCCTAAAAATGTTGATACTCTTGACACTGATTGTGATGGCTAACTCTAGACTGACAATCAAAGCCTCATACTTAGCTTCATTGTTGGTGCAGGGGTTAGAAAGATAGTATGAGAATCTCATCACATCATGGTCCAAAGTTAGAGAAATATTCCTACCCTTACCTTTCCTGAAAGAGTATATTATTGTGCTTCCCCTTTATGAAAAGAAGCTGCACCATCAAAATACATCTCCCATTGGCGGTTGCTGGCCTCCCCTAAGTCCATGATTTGTTCATCGAAGATATTATCACTAAGCGGAGAATCAATAGGTAGTGGGTGTGCTAAAAATCACTCACCGTCTTTACTTGAGAGGTACAAATGTGATATCAATGCAAGAGTATCATGGACCAATCATTGCTAGCCTGGCCTTATCATGAGATACTGCAGTGGATTTGTTCTAGAGATCAAGTTCACCTTATGAGAAAGTATATAATATCATAGCTTTTGGGAAGCAAAGATCAAAGCTAGGCAATGTTTCTCAATAGGTGGATAGTTCACTTCAAGAATTAGACAATGGTTGAGGTAGTAGAGAGCATTCTCCTTTCCTTCATCATTGGCTTGGAAAAACAGAGAGCCAAGAGAGTCATCCAATGCAGCAATGTAAAGAATGAGTGGCCTGCCCAGGATAGGGGCTGCTAGAATTGGCAGCTTCACCAAATACAGCTTGATATCTTCAAAGGCATGCTGACACTTGACATCCCACTTGAACTTGGAATTTTTTTTGACAAGTGCTGAAAACAACTTGCATCTCCCTGATAGGTTAGAGCTAAAGTGTCTTAGACATGCCAGCCATCCTTGAAAGGATCTGAGTTGAGTTAAACTCTTAGGTAGTGGCATTTCTAAGATAGCTTTAATCTTTTCTAGATCTATTTCTATTTCCTAGGGTCAAACAAACCCAAGGAATTTTTCCAAAGCTACTCCAAATGCATACTTCAGGGGATTTATTTTGAGGTAATATCATCTTAACCATTTGAAAACTACTCTCAAGTCAAAGAGATGGCCTTCCTTTTCTTTGCTTGACTACTAGATCATCAACATACCACTCAACCTTATGATGGATGAGTTCATTGAAGAACTGAGTCATGGCTCATTGGTATGTAGCACCAGCATTTTTTAGGCCGAAAGGCATGACCCTATAATAATAGATTCCGATCAGGGTATGAAAAGTAGTGTTTCTATCATCGTGGTGAGCCATCTTGATTTGGTTGTAGCCAGATGACCCATCCATGAAAAAGAAAACTGCATGAGATGAGGTGATGTCCACCATTAATTCTGGTATAGGAAGAGGAAACTCATCCTTAGGACATGCCTTATTTAAATCCTTGAAATTAACACATATGCAAATTTGGCCATTCTTCTTCTTAACTGGTACGACATTGGCTAACCAGGTAGAGTATTTTTTTCCCTGAAGAAACCAGCATAAATCAATTTCTTTACTTCACAAATGACCAATTGTTCGATTTCTAATTGCATGCCTAGGAGCTTGCTTGATAGGGTTAGTGCGAAGATCTATTGCTAGTTTGTGTATTACTACATCAGGAGATAATCTAGGCATCTCTTCATAACTCCATGCAAAGTAGTCCTTAAACTCAGTTAATAGCCTAACTAAGTCATTGGTTTCTTCTTCATTCAACAACGAACTAATGTATGTCAGGCGTGGATTTTCTTCTATCTCGAGGTTAATTTCTTTAAGTTTGTCAATTATTGAATGGATCTCCTTTTCAAATTTTGGTGGTGCATCTTTGATTTGGAGATCATCTAAATCATCTAAGATTTCTAAACACACATTCTCATAAGAGTTTATGTTTTGTGAAAAGAACCTATCAGACTCTAACTTATTGGTAACAACTAAGTAGTAATCATCATCATCGACTGGACCAACTGTACCAAATCCTAGTCCTGCTCTTGATTGTGCTTCCCCGCCTGTATTATTCCATAGCTTTTCAATGTACTCTGACCTATGCCTAGATCATGTGTGAGGAAGCAAACCTTTCTATATAAGATTATGAACACAAGGTGAGTAAAAGTCAAATGATAATTCCATTAATTCTTTAAATGTATCCACCTTAGGTTCTACATCAACTTCAGGACTTGAGGATGATAATCCCAAAAAGAATCTCTTTGGCTTCATATCACTGGAAGACTTAGGGGCTTCCTTAACTACTAAACTTTTTTACTTTTTAGGGGTGAAAGTGAGGTTAGAGCTAAGGTTCCCATTGTTGCCTAATAGCCTCACACAAACTTGATTTGAATACTTTGCTTTATCTGGAGGTCTGGTCTTCATCACTGTCTGGCTCAAGTGTCACCTCCAATGAAACCCACTAAGAGGGCTTGGCTGGTATGCTAACCACATTAGACTCATCCTCTGAATCAGATTCCAAGTTTATATGAATAGTAGGGGTACTCCTATGAACTTGAACCCCTATCGATAACGAGGGTCTTCCACCTCGGCCTCTATTTCTACCTCAGAGGTGGAGGTTATTCTACCCACATGTCCATATGATGGATCATTTTTCTTTAATTCACCTTTCTTGTTCACTTGGATTTTACTTTTTATTTTCTTATTCTTTTTCCTTTTCTTTTTCTTTTTCTTCATTTTCTTTTTGCTTTTGAATTTGAGTTTGAATTTTTTCAAGTTCATGAAAAAGGGTGTTTTGAGGAAGATAGTAGGTCGCATCAAATATCTCAACCTCTCTACCTGAAAATGGCTTTTCATCTCCTTTGACAATAATTTCAATCCCAAAAACTTCATGCACTAATGGAGGAAGGATGGAATTATGTTATTCTACCCAAGCAAAGTGAGTATTGAATCAATTATGAAAACTTAGCCCTTCCAATCACATCTCCAAAGGTAACACTATGGAACTTTAAGCTCGCTAACCTTGTTCATTGAATCCTCTCAACATCATTCGATCTTCTCAGAGGGTGGAGATATCGATCTTCAAATATGCAAGGGCCTTTAAACTCATAATGTTAACCACCGATTGCAAACAACCGCCCTCAAGTGCAATATGTCGCTCTTTCCAGTCAAAAAATGCTTGAATGAAGGTGGCACGAAACCCTTAGGATATTGTATTACATCAAATTCTCTCGGGTAGGTTCTACCCTTTGGAACTGATGATCCTCCTCAGGCTGGAGCCAATGCTTCATTCACTTGTTGCTTGATATTGGACTTGATATCATTTTTTTGTGTGGAGTTACTATCCACTACCTTCATATACATGCTGGTGTTACCTTACTCTACTGGAGGTAAAGTCTTGGCTAGGTCCAATACATGCACCAACTCTGACTAGTCTCATTATATGATGGCTAGTTCTACAATACTAAGTTAGTCGCTAATCTCGAGCCTCTTCTCTCATCCTTCGCTTGATATATACTATGGTGTTGTGGGTATGGTCTTCTCTCGTCTCAACACCTTACATAGTCTGATACTCTTTGAGGAGGGATCCTCTGCACCATACCATTGAAGTCTCCCAACAGTCTCTTGGGATCAAAGTTTCTCCTCTTCATCCGACCAATCATCATACCCCAAAATTTCCTTCTTCAGTACAAGATAATGTGCTATTATCTCCTTGAGAGAATGATCAATCTGAATGGGAAGAAATGATCTCAGCTGACCGGTGTAATCACTATCATGCACTAAGAGGCACACGCTCGCCGCTAAAGAGTCAATCCTATGTAATTTTAGATGAGTGACACTCCAGACTACCACTAGCTATGAGAGGTGTAACTATCCTAGGATGTTCAACTATCACTAGTGCAGTTGGACTATCATCTACAATCTCTAAAATGACTATCACCATCTCCACACCCTACTGTATTGGCAGAGATGGTGAAGGGACGACCATGATGCTTCGGGGTCTCCACTCCTTTCGCACCACCACTAGGGTAGAAGGTTGAGTAGGAGAGCTTGGCCCTGCCACAATAGGTGGTGTAGAAGGGTAGATCCTCACCATCAAATCACCAATGGGGTTCAGATATGGCCTTCATGGCCTTTGCTGGAATAGGAGATGATGTAACCTAAATTGGTAATGGCGGATGAGGGGTAGAGCAGTGTGGTGGAGATACCACCAACTCTCTATGCATAAGAGCCATCCTCCTATGGTGACTAGTCCTAGTAATAAGGATACTGTCGGTATGGTCAACACGGGTATCGCACCACTGGAAAATCAATAAGAGTGAAAGCTGCTTACTAGCGTTGAACCTCCTCCCCCTGCTGGTAATATGTGTTGTATGGGCCTCTTAAGCTTTCTCCTGGTGAATAAGCTTCCCCAAACTATGGGGGATGATGGATTAGAGACCAGACTGTGCTCCAAACTCTGAGCATCCATAAGCTCTGCCTACCTAGCATAAAATAGTCGAGGCTGTACACCTGCTCCCGGTGGCTCAGATGCACCACCGTGGAGGAGTTGATGAGTGGATCCTCCTAACATCCTCTCTATTTTACCCAGAGAGAGGATGGAACTGGCTTTCTGTAACCAGTGGTGAAGTAAGAATAAGGTACACCTAAATAGCTAAATGAGTGGTTGCCTCCATCTCCTTTGCATTCTTGGTGTGATACCACTTGATCATGCAGTTCTTATTCCTACGTTGTGCATGGTAGAGATGAGGAGTAAGAGCAAGGCCCATACTCAAAAAGTAGAGGCAAGCCCTAAGACTAGGGGAGACTTACTCTTAGAGGGTACAGATGAGAGGGTGCTAGCCCTCACTAGGGCAACATGAGAAACCATGGGGTGTAATGAACATGGGGCTAACACTATTAGTATTGCTGGTACTGTCATAATTGAAGCCTGTGGGATTCCACTGCCTTCCTCTTTAGTGAGGAGATTTTAGAGTCGGAGGGTAAATCAATCCAGATGACCAGCTTCTACCTGGTCACCGTGGCCTTACTAATTATAGTGAGGAGGGTGCCCTCACAAGTGATCCTGGCTCCCTCCAATCCCCTACCAAAGTGGATTAGATGTGTATGGTCCAGTCAGGGGAAGTTGGCTTGGTCTAAAGCCAAATCCATACCATGAGGGAAGGTGAAAATGAACTTCTATGAACCGAACAATTCAGATCAAAAGTAGAAGACAAAAAACTGAACTGTCAATGTACTGCAACTGACTATAAGAATCTGTAATAGGAAATGAGTTTGTAATAGATTTTTGTCTTTATAGATTTTTGAATTTTGAATTTGAAAATTTGAACCCACATCCAACAACTTGAAAGTAATAAGTGGGGTTCAAATAGATTTGAGAAGATTGATTGAAAGGGGAATTTTGAATATGAATCCAACTTCAACAAATTTGGGTATGTTGAAATATGGATTCAAAATTTTTTAGAAGGATGCTTCCATAGGTTCATGTTTGTTTGAATTTGAATTTTGGATTTGAGGACCCTTTCCTTTAATAAATCTGGGTATGCTAAAGTAAGGGTCAATTGATTTTATTTTTGTTTGATTGATTTTGGAATTTCACTTACTTAGCAAATTTGGGTATACTAAGTGAAGTGTTTTAGAAAGTGATTGTTTCTTTTTGTGAATTTTTATTTTGATTTTGGAAATTTGGAATTCCTACTTAGCAAATTTAAGTATGTTAAGTGAAGAATCCAAGTGTGTTTTGTTTGATTTTTGAAGATAGGATTCTTAGCAAATTTAGGTATGCTAAGAAAATCCTAAATGTTTCATTTATTTTTTTTTATGTTTGATTTTTTTTGAAAAAGTAGGATCCTTAGCAAATTTAGGTATGCTAAGGAAATACAAAGTGTTTAATTTTTTGTTTTGATTTGATTGAAAGTGGAGACTTAACTTTAGCATATTTGGTATGCTAAGGATAAAGTCCCACTTAGTTTTGTGAAATGGAAAATTGACTTAGCAAATTTATGTATGCGAAATGAAACTCCAAAAGATGTGTTCAAAATTTTTGATTTAGTTTGGTTTTGAAAATAGAAACTTTTCCTTAGAAAATTTGGTATGCTAAAGAATGAAGTTCCAAAAGGTGCTTGAAGATTTTTGGTTTTGACTTTGGAGACTTCACTTAGCAAATTTAAGTATGCTAAATGAAGTTCCAAAATGTGTTTGAAAATTTTGGATTTTAGATTTGAAAGCTTTACTTAACAAATTTGAGTATGCTAAATGAAGTTCCAAATGTGTTTGAAAATTTTTGATTTTGGATTTGGAGACTTCACTTAGCAAATTTAAGTATGTTAAATGAAGTTCCAAAATGTGTTTGAAATTTTTTTGAAGATATGATTGTTAAGTTTCAATTTTTGAGAAGAGGACTTCGATTCAACAAATTTGGGTATGTAGGAATGGGAATCAATCTTATTTTTTAAATGTAAAAATTTTGTTTTGTGTGTGATTATTGCTTTTTTTTTTGAAAGAGAGGAATTCCAACTTAATCATATGTGAGATATGTTTAAGTGGGATTTCCAAATGATATTATTTTTAGTTGGGAATGAAATATTCATTTAATAAATTTGAGTATATTAAATGAGGATGTTCATATATGCTTTTGAAAAAATTAATTTTATTTGGAAATGAAACTTTCATTCAATAGGTATGAGTGTATTAAATGAAATGATTCATGTGTGCTTTTTTGAAAAATTTAATTTTTTGATTTTGATTTTGACTTTTTGGAAAGACAATTGTTCATTTTATTTTGAAAGATGAAATCTTCATCAAAGTGAATTGAAACAAGATATCCATTTGTGCTTTTGGAAAATATTTTGTTAGTTTTATTTGAAAATGATTCTTCCATTCAATAGGTGTGAGTGTATTGAATGGAAAGATTCATATGTGCTTTTCAGAAACTTTATTTTTGATTTAGAAAGATGATTGTTCATTTTATGTTGAAAATGAAATCTTCATCAAAATGAATTGAAGGAAGATGTTCATTTGTGCTTTTGGAAAAATTTTGTTAGTTTTCTTTCTTTAAAAATTCCTACATGTAACAATTATGAGAATTGTTAAATGAGGGTGATAAAATTTTGTAGAAAATATTTGATTATGTGCATTTTTTGAAAAAGTGCTTATTGAAAAGTAAAGTTCTTATGGAAAATTTATTTTGTCTTTGATATTTTAGAATGAACTTTTCCTTATCATAAAAATGATAAGGAGGAAGTCTTTAATTATTTTTCTTTTATTTAGATCTTTTTATTTTTACCCATTGGAGAACCCAACAAGGGTTTTAAGACCAACACAGAGTGAGGTCCTAAAACCTAAGGATATTGGCTAACTCAACTTAAGAATGAAATAAGCTAAGTGCCAACAGAAAGAAAGATAGTCTCAGATTCATACAAAATACAAACCCACTATCGATACTTGAAGACAAAGATCATTTACCAAAGATGTAGAGAGGAACCATCTCCAGCAGAGCCGCTAGAAGAATCTATGGTGAAAATATTCCCACCTTCATCTATCCTTTTGAAGAGGATAAATGAAAATAGAAATATGCACCTTTTGGTTTTGACACCACTTAGATCTGCAGATGTTCTTATTAGGGTGATTGGGTATGATATTAAGAAGAGGTGTACTATCTCAAAAGGTAGAAGTCACCACCCTACAATGGACCTAATCACCTCAATAAGGACTCCTAAGAACAATGGGTCTACATATGTACCTAGAGATTCTTACATGAAAAGTATTTATTTTAAATCAGGTTCATTAAGTTCCTTACAAAGGCAAGCCGCCATAGTTAATTACATCCTAAGGAAGGGGATTCCTTAGGAATACTCTCAATTAAGGTAAATGATCATTGTCTCCAAAGATTTCAATAGGTAGGACTATCAATCGATTAGTTTATTTTGGCAAATCAAGTGGGATCAATCAAGAGAGGAGTTCTTATCGAGCCAAATGGAGGTTAGTAGGGACATTTAGGATACTAGGAAGCCTAGTAAACATTCCAAACTATCCTATGGTTGGGCTTTACATTTTGAAATTGAATTATTTGTTTGAGTTGAATTTTTTAGAAATTTAGGCTTATAATTCCATAATGCAAGGTATGGAAATGCCTAAGAGGTGAGGGATTCTTATGGCCCATGGAAGGAGAAGCAACCTCAGAACCTAAATCTAGGGAGCTTTGGTGAGGGGCAAAAAAGCATCCTAAATCTAAGGCAAAATGGGTATTTGATTTGCCTCCAGAGAGGAAAACCACCCGTTGTTTGGACTTACAACCTGGGTGGTACTAACTCCTTCTAGGATTTTAAACTCATGTAGGCAAGTCATATGCTTTATGCAAGATAGCTGGGCTATTATTTATTTGGAAAGAGACTAAGTCCTTAAACTCACTCCTTAAAGAGACTAGATCATGTAAGGGCATGCTTCAAATGACCTAAATCTAATGCAAATCATATTGAATGGTATTGTTATTTTTTGGACAAATCATTTGACATAGAATTTAGGATTTTTTATGCCTAATGCATGATAAATTATATTATGGGCCAAAATCAGCATGATGGGAGGTGTGTTTCCACCATGGCTCTCAAAGATCAAGCCAAGTTCTCTGGCATGGATGGAAGCCCTCCAAATCAAGAGTGAATCAATATATTTGATGCATGATGTAAAGAAATACTCATCCAATAAGGGTTGCTAATTCTTTTATCTTAATTTTAACTTAGGCTTTAAATGAGGTTATGAGTTGCTTATTTTTAATTTTGAGTTGATTAATTGGTAGAAGATTTATTTTTTCCTAAGAGTCTAATCATCATCCAGGCCATACATCAAGCAAAAGAAACTAGGAAAATATGTCATTTCTAATGCACAAGCTAAACAAAAATATCAAATATTTTATAAAGCTAAGCATAAAAAGAATAAAAGAAGTGTGGTTGGGCACCACACACAAACCAAAAATAAATTGGGTAGTAGCTCTACCCTTATACAACCAGTTACAAATGAATTATTACAATTAAGCAAGGAATTCATGGGGGTCTTCAAGCTTCATTTCTTCATTTCTTCTTCTTCTTCTTTGGTTCCGGAAGGTGGATGCTCCAAAGGCTTCACATGGTACATAAGGCATGTTCTTATAACCAATGCTCATCCTAATCCCCATAACAATCATTTCAAAATTTTAATTACAAAATTACATGAAAAGAAAAAAATAGTAAATCTAACTAAAACCTACAAAATAGAGATTAGTTAAATAAACCACACATTCCCAGGCATGTATATAAATAAATTGGACTTAGCACCCCACACATGGGTAACCTAGTCCCCCTGACCTATTTTGGAATATGCTTATGGGTATAATCCACTTGCACAGCAAAAGCAGTTATATTTTTATTATAGCACCCCTTAAGCACAATCCCCTACAGAAGATAATGATTAGACTAAATCGTCCTGCCATTCATTCTACGCACATACACCTTAACATTCAGACTAAAACTTCACATACAAAATAAAATAAACATCAAATCATGCACCGTCCTAACATTGGACTAGAAGTGGTGACTTAGCCTAATGTGTGTGACATGTAAGGTTTGTATGGTATGCTTAGCTAGGCTTTAAGGTTAGGATTTTTAAGTGTGAAAAGGTTCAACTTAGAATGGTGGTCTCATTAAAGTTGTTTAGTTGATATGGGTTAATTTTATTTGATGATTTGATTAGGTTTGAATGAACTTACTTAATTACTAAAGGATGTAAAGAGTGGAAAAGAGAAGAGAACTTCTCTTTCCTCCCTACCTTAAGTGATTTCTAAGGTAGATTCATTAAGGATTTTTTTAGTGAATGTTTTATTATGTATTTTAATTAATCCTAAGTTTAGATTTTCTCTAAACAAACCTATTCAAAAGAAAGACATTTTAAGAATAAGTAAAATAAATTACTATCACAAAACACACAACATTTTATTTCTTTCCCACATATGTATCATGCACATGAATGAATCCTAAGCTTATCTATACATGCAATGTAAGTATTTAGCACATCTTAATAATGAATGCTAAGAGAGGTTGCTTAAGAAAACTTGGAATGTTTTTATACATGCATAATTTTGTTAAGTAGAAAAGAGTGATTCTTTTGTCCATTTTTCATATGCACATTTACAAGTATAAAAGACATAAGCAAGTACGACGCCATTGTTAACAAGGGAGTAAGGTACAAGACAACTTATGGCTACTTAAAGTCTTGCAACCCCAGGGTTGTCCAAACTAATATACCACTTTTCTTACATACATTTGCATGTACAAAAAGAAATGCATGGAAAGAGAATGTTAAGTGAGTTAAGAAAATTTGAATGTTTATGATGCATGATTTTCATTAAGTAGAGAAGAGGTTTTCTTATTCACTTTCATATGCACACATGTATGTATGAAAGGCATAAGTGAGTACGATGCCATTGTTAATCAGGGGTGTAAGGTACAAGACCTGCTTTGGGCTACTTAAAGCCTTGTAACCCCATGGTCCAGACTAATATACCACTTTCCTTAAATATAGGCATATGTACAAAAGAAATGAATGGAAAAGAAGGATGCAAAAATTTGTACTTATGTTTGGGCTTGGCTATGCAATTTATATGTGTAAGTGTAAGGATCTTTCTTAAGTCATAACATGGAAGAGGATAAGAACAGATTTAAGCAAGTATTATGTTCTTTTAAAAGAACTATACACTTTGCAAATCTTATTCAAATCCATATTAAGAGGAAAGAAAGGAAGCAAATATAAGACACAATTTTATATTCACATGCAAGCTTATAAAAAAATTAGTAAGTATCACACTTTTAGTTTTAGGTCTTTAATTTATAGATTTTTTAAAATAGTTTTGAATTTAATAGTTATAATAGCCACTCATATTTTTTACTTTAGCCAAAACATGCAATTTGACATAAAGAAAATATTTCATTTTGAATTTGATTTTTGAAAAGCATGAATGCATGATTTTCATATGACATACACATTTAGCATGCTAGGAAAGAAATAAAGTGATGTAAGCATGTAATTTCATTCACTCTAATTAATTATTAAAGACAATCTTATGAAGTAAGATCATTTAAAGAGAATCATATGTTGTTTAAAGACACTTTCATTTTTGCTTGAGTTTAATTTGAATTAGAAAATATGAGAAGGTTTGCTGGTCCTTACCCATTCCCAAATGTGTGTATTATTTTAATTTAATTTTTAGGTGATTAGATTAATTTTATGCTTTGGTTAGGTTAAGGTGTAGATTAAGTTCATTAATTATCCCTTACCTATACTACTTTAACATATTTAATCAATTAATTATGAGCCATGGATGACATAAAACCACAAGGAGTTTAATTCAGCAATGCATCCTAGGAAAGAAAGGTACCTAATGCAATTGGCTCACATTTAATGATTAATTAAGCTAAAGGGTTTAATTTAAGTACTTTCATAACCTTTCACACACATATGGGTTAGGTATGATTTCCTTAAGTTTACTTACTTTATTGAACACCTAAGTATCTACCCAAGAAGGATTGATTAAGTTTCTGGATTAATTTTAAATTTGAGAATTTGATTTGATTAATTAAGTAGATCATTAGTGGATTAACCCTTAGTTAAATTTGGATTTAAGGAGAAAAGGGGTTTAGGGAATATCATAAGAAAAATATCCCAAAATCATTCCATAAACCTCATAATCACATAAATAAGGTTAATTATCTTAATCAAGGAATTAAACCATTATTCACATGCTTAATTAACCTTAATTACATTAAAAGCGTGATTAGGGGTTCATTAATTAATTTCCCTAACTGACTCATTAATAAATTCCAAGAAAATTAGGAAGGCAAAAGTCATCCCCCTAAACATGCTTGAGAAGTTTGGAATTAATTAATGAAGTCAAAAGAAGTAATTAGGGTTATTAAGTTTCAAATAAACCCTAATTAAGGAAAATCTACTATTAAAATTCAATTAGAAAATATTTTATTAGATTTCGCTCTGAATTATCTTTAAAATGAGCCTTCATTCATATTTTTGATTTTTCTACATTTAGTTATGTATTTTTGAAGTTTCAATTGATTTAAGTGATTTTTAAGAATTCTGCTAATTTATTTTATTAAAATAAATCACTTGACACTCAAAATTTAATATCTTTTAATCTAGAGTCATTTTGACTTAAAAGTTTTAGTAAGTGTACTTTAGCATCAATTTTAATCTCTGAAAATTTCAACTTAATCTGACATGTATTTTTGGTTTAATTAAAGAGATTTGATTTTTTACTAAACCTTAAATTAAGCTCAAAATACTTGGTGAAATTTGGGGATTTTGGGTTTATTGGATTTCTATCGGAAAGACAAATCCAACGAGCCCTTATTTGTAATTTTTGGTTAAGTATTTTATTTTTTATGAATTTTTAAACTTTTAAGTAATTTAAATTAATTTTTTTAAATCAAAAAACTATGCGGCATTGACGTGGTAACGCGACAGCATGTGACGTTGTACGATTGGATGGGTGGTGCCACTTGGCGACGCACAGACGCCGCTTGGCATGCACGCGCGTGCGGTGCATCGCAGCTGGAAAGACGGGTCAACTCACTGAGAGTGACCGATTGCTGGACCATCGACGCCGATCGAATGGTCCGTGATCGCGCATGATCAGATGGGGATCGCGCGGATAGGCAATCGATATGAGCCCGTCGATCCAATGGATCCACGACGCTATACCCCGCCGATGGTGAGCAAAATCTAGTATTTAAAAAAAATGAAAAATAGGATTTTCTAAGTGAAAACTTGTCCAAATGTACTCATTTTTGCGTCAATTCACATCAAAAAAATTCTATTTACTAATTGGGATGATTTAAAGTAAAAATGCGAGATTATCTAGGGTAGATTCCTAAAAATCACACAAAATCTATCACAAAATGAAAGGTACTTAGTCCAGCTTTGGTTCTTGAAGGTTACTTCACCGGGATGATTTCTGATGGTGGTGGTGACTTGAGAGCACTGTAGAGTGAGGGAAGAAGCCTTGGACTGAGCTTAGATCCTCACCTTTACATCAAAATGAAGTTTCCTCCATTGATCATCATTTTCTCACCAAAATCTCCTTAATTTTGAAGTATTTCTCTCATGGATGATAGATAAAGGCTTTTGGGAGCTCTAAAAGGAGGAGAATGAGAGGAATCAGGGTTCCCTTCAGTCACTAAAGCCATAGAATGAAAAGTGAAGTGAAATGAACCTTTTCCCACTTTTTATTTAAAATTTTGGCTCCAAACTGATGTCACTTGGATTGGGGTGGTTGGGAATGGAAGAGAATCATCCTAGGTGGGTCCCTATGGTTGGCTAAGGCATGGAAAGTGGCTGCCATGAAGGACAAGTGGGTGTCCTAGCCAAGGGGAGGTGAGTGCTCTTCATGCCAAGTGTTCTAATGGGAGAGGTGAGGTGATTTTATCTCCCCACGAGTCATGGCTGCCCCAACCACTCCTTGAGTTAGAAAATCAGTGTCCTTGGTGCCTATGTGGACTAATGGAAGAGTGCAAGAGGCCAAGGAAAAGAAATGACCACTTGGAAAAGTGCCTTTTCTCATAGGATGCCCTTGACTTGAGGGAAAAGTGGTCATTTGTCTTTGGATTTGATTTGGGCAGATTTGAAATGAGTCAAAAGTAAGTTGGACCAAATTTCATGTCATTTGAAGTTCATTTGGTTTAATTTGGGTTAATTTGACCCATTTGGGTCAAATCGAGTCAAAATGAGTTAGGTTCACCAATTGGTCAAATTGGGTCAAACCAAAGTTGGGTCAAGTTCAAATGACTATTTGGAGCATATTATTTCAATTGGTTTCAATTAATTTGGTTTAATTTAGATTTAATTTGGATTTTGGCCAATTTGATCCTTTAGGTCAATTTGGGCTAAGATGACAAATTTGACCCAATTGACCAAATTGGTTGACCATTTGAAATGGATTGGTATCTTCATTTTAAATCAATTTGGTTTATATTTGATTTTGGCTTGATTGACCTTTTAAGTCAAGTTGGGTTCATGGTCAATTGAGTTAGGTTGGGTCTAGTTGGCCAGTTGGTCAAATTGGGTATAATTTAGGCTTTTGTCAAGTTCAATAATCAATTTGGAGTGAACTTGACCCATTGGTTACAATCAATTTGGTTTAGGTTGCAATTTGGCTAGTTTGGGTTCATGTGGATTAAAGGGTTGACATGGTCAATGAGCTAGGTCGACTTGGTTTGACCCAATTCATGACAATTGATTAATCTATGATGATTAAAAAATATGAAATGAAGTTTAGATTGGATTAATTCACTTTGATTTGGATTGAATTGGATTTTGATTCATGTAGGTCAAATTGTCCACTTTGGGTCAAGTGAGTGTTGGGTTTTGATCAAGGCTTGATTCAAGTTTGGTTGAACTCACATATGGACTTGTGATTGAATATAAATCTATTTGCAAGAGATTTAGAGTCAAATGGGTTTTGATTATTTAGAATTGATTTATGATTTGAGAAAATCCATTGAAATTGATTCAAGGTTTGTTTTGGAGTTGAAGTTGATATGAGTTTGAGTTGATTTGAATTTGACTTGAAGGAAGGAAGTGAGGAGTTGGTTCAAGCTATAGGATAAGAAAATTTTCCTAACACCCCTAAGGCATGACCTATTCCTATGACTAACTCTTCTAAGTATCTAGGGCTAAGTTGAGTGTCCACCTAATCAGTAGACGTGTCTTAAGACTAAGGAACTCTTAAAGTCTAAGAGAAGTCATATGTCTAAGATGGAGGGGTTGAGAGCTCATTCCAAAAATGAGGTAAACATATGAACATTGGTCATGAGATCTCATCTTATGTACCATGTGAAGCCTTTGGAGCATCCACATTCCAACCAACCAAAAGAGGAAAGAAGAAAGAAAAAATGAAGAATGAAGACTCCCATAACTTTAATTCTTGCTTAATTGTAATTAATTCATTAGTAATTTGGGTTGTATAAGGGTAGAGCTCGGCTACCCAATTTATTTTTTTAGGTTTGTACGATGGAACCCAACCACAAATGGCTTTTTATTCTTATGCGCTACTTTAATAAATTGATTGATGTTTGTTTAACTTGCGCATTAAGATGGCATCTTTTTTTAGTTTTTTCCTTGCTTTGATGTATGGCCTGGATGCCGATTAGGCTCTTAGGAAAATAAATTTTCTATCTAATTAAATAAATCAAATTAAAAATAAATAACTCATAACCTCACCTAGAGCTTAGGTTATAAAAAAAGTTAAAAGAATTAGCAACCCCTTAGCTGGATGTTGCCTTACTTTTCTAACATCATGCATAAAAAGCATATTATTTCACTCTTTATTGGAGGGCTTCCACCTTGGCCAGAGAACTTGGATTGACCTATGAGAGCCATGGTGGAAACACACCTTCTTATCTTGCTGATTTTGGCCTATAATCTAATTTCTCATGCATTAGACATATAAATCCTAAAGCTTATGTCAAATTGATTGTACAAAATAAAAATAAAAATAAATTATAATAAAATCTGCATTAAATTTAAGTCATTAAAGCATGCCCTACATGATCTAGTCTCTTAGGGAGTGTGTTTAAGAACTTAAGTCTCTTTCTAAATAAACAACAGTTAGCTATCTTGCAAAAGCATTTGACTTGCCAACATGAATTTAAAATTGTAGGAGGAGTTAGTTGGTGGGCACCCCCAGGTGGTTATAAGTCCAATAGTTGGGTGGTTTATCCTCTCTTGTGGAGGTAAACAAAATACCCCTTTTTTCCATAGATTTAGGTCATGCTTTTGGCCCTAGTCTAAAGCTCCCTAGATTTAGGTTTAGAGGTTGCTACTTCCTTTTGCAGCTATGAGCATAAATCCTCACCTCTTAGGCATTTTCATGACCTTGTATCATGGAATTGTAAGCCCTAACTTTCTAATAAAAAAATCCAACTCAAACAAATTAATTTAATTTCAAAAAACTATAAAGCCCAACCATGGTAGTTTGGGATGATTACTAGGCTTCTTAGTATCTTAAGTATCTCATACTTGTTTTCATTTGGCTTCGATAAGAACTCCCTCCTCTTGATCAATCCCATTTGACTTTCTAAAAATAAACCAATCGATTGATAGTCCTACCTTTTCAAAATCTTTGGAGACAATGATTATTTATCTTAATCGAGAGTATTCCTATGGAATCCTATTCCTTAGGACATAATTAACTATGGGGGTTGCCCCTGTAGGGAACTTAATGAACCAAGTTTAAAATAAACCACTTTTTTTTTCATGTAAAGTAGGGGAAGAATCTCGGTATATTCAAAGACCCATAGTCCTGGAGTTTTATTGAGGTGATTAGGTCATTTGTAGGGTGACTTCTATCTCTCAAGATAGTACACCTTTCCTCAATACCATACCCGATCACCCTAATAAGAAAATCTGTGGATCTTCGTGGCATCCCAACAAAGTGTATATTTCTTTTTTTCATTTATCCTCTCCAAAAGGGGATAGATGAAGGCAGGAATATATTTTTCACCATAGTGATGTAATGTCATTACTATATGAGTTAAGCTCTTAAAAAAGTCACACTGTAATCGACATGAATGCCTAAAATGTATCTTTGAGATAAAGCATGAATTTTTTAGGCTAGATAACTATTCTAAATTGTATAGCTAAGATTAGGCGTAGGATGACTCTCTACATAAGAGTCCAGGAGGAACCACACTGAGTATTACTCACTATTACCCAAGTTAAGTTGAGTAAGAGTAGTTCATGACTAGCCATTTGCGTGCCAGATTCCATTGTATATAGACCTTCTCCAGTATGTAGATGATCACCACTAGTGGGCTGAGTAGAGGCTGGGGAAGCTGCACTAGCATCTATTGATAGTACCAATGTGACATTACTCCTTGTCTGCTCTACTGGTGGTTGGACAGCTGCTAGTAACTTGACCACTGCTAGCAGCTCAACCACTATTGATGAGATGGTAATATATGTAAAATCATCAATCCCTGGAGTTCCCATGCCCTGATCAACTCATGAAGGGCTATGAATATTTTTATTTTCTCTCTCCTGAGTAGATGAAGTCCTTCATCATCATTTTCTATTTCCACTCTACTCCTTTGATGATATTTTAGAAGACTAAGTTATGTGTCAGGAGAAATGTAAATATTGAGCTAGTTTAACACTCCCTAGTCAATGACTATATATGTATAAACTTAACTCCAACAAAGAAAAGAAGGTATGGTATCCACAATAATCATAGGTGACTAATCCTTGTGTAAGCCTTATGTGGAGCTATATAGAAGCCTAAACCATCCTATGTGAAGTATCAAAGTCCAAAGTGTAGTAGCTCTATAAGGAGAACATACAATAGTATTGTCCAAAGGGAGTGAGTATCTAGCACATTCCATATCAGTGGTAGTCCGTATATAAGCATGCCTATGTGAACCCATACTACCTAGTGTGGTGTTTATTTTTGAGATCTATATGGGGGAGACCAAATATATATGAGGGGGTACTTATTGAAGTGATTGGGTACAATATTGAGGTATGATGTACTATCTCAAAAGATAGAGACATCACCCTTCAATGGACCTAATCACTTAATAAGTACACCTAAGGCATGATACGTCTTCGAATATACCAGAGATTTTTCCCCTGCTTTACATGGATGAATAAAGCAGGGTTTATATTAAACCAAGTTCTAAAGTTCCCTATGGGCCAAGGCCCCATAGTTAATTAGATCCAAAGGAAGGTGAATTCCTTAGGAATACTATCGATTAAAGTAGATAATTGTTGTCTCCAAAGATTTCAAAGTTAAGATAATCAAAGGATTGGTTATGTTGGAAAATCAAATGTGAAAGATCAAGGAGAAGACTTGTTTTTGGAAGCCAAAGGGAATAAGTAGGGAATGCTCATAATACTAAGAAGCCTTGTGAGCATTTCAATCTATCCTATGGTTGGGCTTTATAATTTGAAATTAAAGAGATTAATTTTGTTGAAATTGACATTTTATTAGAAAGCTAGGACTTATAATCCAATGACACAAGGTTGTGGAAATGCCTAAGAGGTGAGGATTTATGCTAGTAGCCCAAAGGAAATAGTAACCTCGGACTAAATCTAGGGAGCTTTGGCATAAGCCAATGCACGACCTAAGTCTAAGTGAAGATGGGTATATAGATTATCTCACAAGAGAGGATAAACCACCTGACTGCTGGACTTACAACCACCTAAAGTGGCAGCCGGCTAACTCTCTGATGCTTTTAAGCCATGTGGTGTGGTCATATAATTTTGCAAGATAGTTGGGTTGTTATTTTCTTAGAAAGAAACTAAAGTCCTTAAACCCACTCCTTAAGAGACTATAGCATGAGTGGTATGAGTAATGACTTAATATACAAATGCAAATCTTTTAAAATTGTATTTGATTTTTGACACTTCATTTTTGACAAAGGCTTTAGGATTCTTATATGCCTAAATGTATGATGAAGTAGAGTTGTTGGCCAAATCAAAAGGGAAAGAGGTTGAAGCTCCATTAGTAGAGGTTGCTCTCATAAGTCAAGAAATTATTGTGCATGTAAGGATGGAGGCCCTCATTTTGCAAGAGTGATTCAAGATGCATGCATGATGTGAAACAAACAACATTCAGCTAATGGGTTACTAAATCTTTTAATTATCTTGATTTAATGCCTAGGCTTTATTGTGAGGTTATGAGCTACTTAAAATTTTAGTTATGAGTTACTTAAAATTTTAGTTATGAGTTACTTAAAATTTTAGTTATGAGTTGTAGTTGGGTAAAAGATTTATTTTTTATCCTAAGAGCCTAATCGCATCCGTGCATACAACAAACACCAATCATAAAGAAACTATGAAAAGGCATGCAATTTCTAATGCACAAGCTAAACAAATCATCAACCACTTTTTATAACTATCGTGAAAGAATAAAAGGCCGATGCGGTCGGGTACCGTCGTATAACCCAAAAAAGAAAGATGGGTAGCCATGCTCTACCCTTATACAACCTAGAATTATAATATAATAATTACAATTTATAATGATGAATGCTATGGGAGTCTTCATTCTTCATTCTTCATGTCTCCATTTCTTTCCTTTGATTTGATTTACTCCACTTCAAAGGCATCATATGGCCTCCAAGGACAAACCCTTCTAGCCAATGCTCATCCTTATCCCCCATAGCACTAATCCTAATTCTTAATGCAAAATTATATTAAAAGTAGGAAAATTAAATCTAACTACACCTATAAAATAGAGATTAGTTAAACATACATACATTCCCAAGCAGTTATATTTATAATTTGGACTTAGCACCCTGCATATGGGTAGCCAAGCCCACCTGTCCTAACTTGGATTATGCTTAGGGGCTTAAGCAACCTGTAAAGGAAGCATTTATATTTATTTTTAAGTGACCCCTTTAAGCATATTCCCCTATAAAAAACATGATTGGCCTAATCACACCTAACATCCAGTCTATGAAATATACACCCTAACATCTAGTCTAAAATAATACATCACAAAATAAAGCATATATCATATCATGCACTGTCATAACATAAAGCTAGAAGTGGTGACTTAATTCTAATATATGTGCATTAAGGCCTATGTGGTATATCTTAACTAGGCATTAAGTTTATGATATTCTAAGTGTAGAAATGATGTTTAATCATAAGAGGTTGATTTCACTTAAAGTGATTTAATTAATTTGAGAATTTTAATTTGTATTTTTTTGTTTCATATGATTACACTTAGCAACTAAGTGTTATAAAGAGAACCAAAAGGATTGTCCTATTTCATCCCTACCTTAAGACACTTTCTAAAGCATGTTAATTTAATTTATTTCCCTTTAGTAAATGGCTTATTATCAATTTTAAATTAATCCTAAGTTTAGGTTTGCTTTAAATGATTCCATTTAACATGAAAGGCATCTTAAGATTAATTTGATTGAATTGTTATCACATGACATATGTTCAATTATTTCTTTTCATCACATGTAACATGCATATGATATTAAATCTTAAGTATACTTACACATGCAATATATTTTTTTAACACACTTTAAGTGAAAGATGCATATGTGTATTTCATAGAAAATGGGACTTTCACTCATTAGCTAACACACATTCAAGTGTAACAATTTTAAGCAAGTACTTTGCCATTGTTAACCAGGGGACTGAGGAAAAGACCTCCTTGGGACTACTTAAAGCCTTGCATCCCCAAAATATACAGACAAGATATACCCACTATTCTTGAATACACATGAATGTACAAATGACTACAAGAATGAAAAACCATGCAAAAGTTATATTTTCTTCAATTTAATTATTATACATGTGAGTTAAAGTCAAAAAGAGATTTTCATTCATTATCTAAATGCACATACAGTGTATAAAAGTTTTAATTAGATACTTTGCCATTGTTAACCGGGAGTGAGGTAAAGACTAATTTGGGACTACTTAAAGCCTCGTGTCCCTGGAATGTCTAGATTAGATATACCCACTATTTTTGAATACACATGAATGTACAAATGACTACAAGAATGGAAAATCATGCAAAAGTTGTATTTCTTTCAATTGAATTATTTATACATGTGAGCTAAAGTTTTATGTAAATTCTAACATAGAAATACATAAGAATGAATTCAAATAAATGTTGTGTCCTTTTCAATGGACTATACACTTGTGAACATTCAAATCTTATGTAAATCCATATAGACTAAAGAAAGAGAACTCCATATCACATGTTCTAAGCCATAGACACATGCAAGCTTATAAACATTTATAACTATTATCACTCCAAATATTATAGTTGACTTATAAACTTTTGAAAATAACTTTGAGTTAATAGTGATAATAGCCACACATATTATAAATTTAATTCAACACATGCAAGCTAAACATAGAGAAAATTCATTTCAATTTAAATATTTTGAAAACATGAAGACATAAAACACATGTTTCATTCAATCAAACTAATTCATAAGGACAACCATCTCAAATAGAAGCAATTAAAGAAGGCCAAGGCTTTTTAATCATCATTTTAAGTTTATATTTGGATTTGATTTAAATAATGAGGGAAAGTTTGCTGATTTTAACTCATTCCCATGTTTGTAAATTAATTTCGTTTAATGAAAAGTAACAAAATTGATTTTATGGGTTAATTAAGTTATGATATAGATTAAATCAATTAATTAACCCTTACTTATGGCACCTTAAGATAATTAACTAAATAATTATGAGCCAACATGATTTGCAAATACATTTGAAAATTAAATTAATAATGCTCCAAAGAAAGGAGAGGGGCTTAATATAATTGGCTCACTATTAATAGTTAATTAAGTTTAAGGAACTCAATTAGGTACACTTATGATTTTCCCACACATGTGAGCTAGTAATTTTCTTACGATTTTCATAGGTTATTGAACACCTAAGAGTCTACCTGAGAAACTTAATTAGATGAGATCTAAATGATTATGATTTCTACTTGATTAATTAAGCCATTTAATTAATGAATTAACCCATTAATTAATATCAAACTAATTAATTTCCATTCAAGTGAAATGAACTTTGGGAAAAGATTGGAAAAGAGGTTCCAATCTCTTTCGCCATGGCCATTCACTATTCTACAATGATTGGCAAGGTTAATTAATGGTTTCCCTACTATTTAAAATGTTGATTAATCACTTAATTAATTAAGAAAGTGATTAAGACTAAGATAACTAATTTTTCTAATTAACCAAATAATAAATCCCAAGAAAATTATGGGAGGAAAAGTTCATCCCATTAATCAACCTCAGAAAGTTTGGAATTAATTACTTGGATAATTAGAGAGTAATTAAGATAATTAAGTTTTCAATTAAACCTAAATTAACCTTAATTACTATTCAAAATTCAATTAGGAATAATTTTAAATTAATCTCCTTTGAAATAACTTTAAAATGAGTATTTATTTAAAATTTTTTAATTTTTCTACAATTCATTATGAATTAATGAAGTTTTTAGCCTTTAAAATGCATTTAATTAATCTTAATTAACCTTAATCCCGCGGTAATGGTGCTTGTTGCATACAGATTGGTTCTTTAAGTTGTCACATCCGCGGGCTGACTCATCGGCGATGGGACGTGCTTTCCCATGTGCCATTCGATCTAAAGATCAGATGATCATGATCAATGTCACAGTTTAATAGGATTACTCAAATTAATCTGCCATGATTTGATTAGGACCAGTCCATTCTGATCACATGGAATGGATGATCTGTGATCTATCTCTTCCTGAGCGGTGAGAGATAGAGACTATCCATCCTTCATCACTTAATCTGAGCTCACCCAAGCTCGAATGAAGATCAAAACGATCCCACACCATCAGGGAAGTAAAACAAAGAGATCCAATGGTGGAAATCTCGTGACATGCAACTTTTATTCACAAAGGACCAAACCATTTTAAGCTAGAGGTCAATTTTAATGGCATATCTCACCGAAGCTTAAGATCGGTGGCTCTGACGATTGAGGAAGCTTCATCTAGTAGAGATGAAGCCCTATTGAGCAGCATGAGCTTTGATTTAGTGTAGTTTGCTCGAAAGACCAAAGAACGGGACATAGCTATCTGCTTTGATCGAATCCCACTTTCAACGGTCAAAGGTGATGGGAAATGATTCATTCTTGCTCATCTAGCTCCAAGGAAGGTGTGTGCAAAGTTAATTGCACTTTGGTGGCTATTTGAGCAAATGGGACTCAAAGGTGGTATTTGGCCATTTTGATCAAGTGGCTATCATGGGGAGCTCAATTTGGGCAGGGAATCACCTTAGGTGACTTCACTTGAGTGGAGAGGGTGTGAGAATGCAGCCAAGGCAAGGGGAGTGGGAGTCCTTGCTTGCCACATGCTCAAATAGAAATGGGGAGATGATTTCACCTCCCATGGGTCATGGCTGACCCAACCATCCCCTGGGTCAGGTTAGCCAGTGTCCTATGTGTTTAGGTGCAGTAATAGAAGAGTACCAAGTGGCTAAGGAATAGAAATGACCATTCCCCCCAAGTGATTTCCTCATGTAATACCCTTAGCCCAAGGATAGAGTGGTCATTTGGCATTGTATTTGATTTAGGCAGATTTAAAATTAATCAAAAGTGGGTTGGGACAAATTTCATGTCATTTGTTCATTTGATTCAATTTGACTGAATTTGACCCATTTGGGTCAAATGGGGTCAAATCAGGTTAGGTTGACCAATTGGTCAAATTGAGTCAAACTAAGGGTTGGGCTAAGTTCACATGACCATTTTGAGTGTATTGGTGTCATTGGTTTGGTTCAATTTGCTTTGGATTTTATTTTGCCCAATTTGAGTTCATTTAGGTCAAATGGGCCAAGTTGACCAATTTGACCCAGTTGACCAAATTGGCTTGGGTCATGGCTTGGTTTGGGTTTGGTTGATCATTTGGAATGTATTGCAGTCTTTGGTTCAAAATAATCTTGATTTGACTGGGTTTTAGGTTGATTTGACCCTTTAGGTCAAGTTGGGTTCAATGGGTTTTGGGTCTAGTGAGTCAATTAGGCCCAATCAAGGCTTTGGTCAAGTTCAATGATCGCTTTAGAATGAACTTGAGCCATTGATTGCAATAAATTTGATTTAGATTTTAATTTGACCCCTTTTTGCCTTTTAGGTCAACTTGGGGCAAGAGGGCCAATTAGGTTAGATTTGGCTCAATTGAATGTCAAGTCATGTTGAAATTCTGATTTTAGGTTGATATGAATCATTGGTTTCAATAGATTTGGCTTAGGTTGTAATTTGGATAGTTTTGGTTCATGTGGGTTAAAGGGTTGACTTGCTAAAAGGGCTATGTGGAATTGGTTTAACCCAATTTATATAAATTGATCACCCTAGGATGATCAACAATGAAGTTTGGATTGAATTGGATTTTGGTTCAAGTAGGGCAAATTAGTCACTTTGGGTCAAGTGGATCAATTGGATTTAGTCGACTTAATTTTGAGTTGAGTTTGATTTAGTTGAGTTTATATATGGATTTGAGATTGACATATAAATTCAATTGCAATTAGTTTGGGTTCAAATGCGTTTTGATTCATTTGGAAATCTCAAGTCAAATGGGCTAAGTAGGGTTTGACTTGAGTTGAATTTGGTTTAGCTTGATGATTGTAGATTTCATATATATTTAGTAGTGTTCACTTAATCATTAGAAGTGTCTTATGACTAAGGAAATCTTAGTGTCTGGAAGACTATTAAGTCTAAGATGAGGAGATGGAGAACTCACTCCAAAAGTGAGGTCAACAAAAGGACCCCCAATAGGTGTGGTCTAATTGACAAGGTACACCACATATTGGCATTGACTGAGATGATCAATAATGTCTTGAAGATTGCAAGCACTAACAAAATTGATCTATACCAAAAATTGAAAGGTAGATAGGATCATGATCATAGTTTAATGCAACTCAACTTATGCTAAGGGCATAAGAGAGCTAGAAGGAATCTATGGGGATTGAGTACATGAACCTTCCACTAGGGAAGCAGGTTCAAGCTATTAGCTTGGGGATAAGTATTTGAGTTTAATTATGAATATGATTTTTTGGGTGTTTATCCGATGGGGATAATAATCTATAATCTGCTATGGATAAAGATTGAATTAATTTGGATATGTTCTACCTTAATTGATGTAGAGGCATATCTCCTAGGGATATGGATTTGAATCCGCTTGGGATTGGGTATGTGAACCTTCCACTAGGGAAGTAGGTTCAGGCTATCCATTGAGGATAAGAATTTGAAATATGATTTGTTTAGGGATGTATCCACTGGGGATAAAAGTTTGATTGAATTTCTTTGATTTAAACTCCACTAGGGAGGTTGGTTTAATTTGTTATGGCTCCACTAAGGAGGATGGTTAAATTGAGGGCATATTCACTAGGGATATACACCGATTAGATTTATTTGATTTAGAGCTCCACTAGGGAGGCTAATTTGATTTGCACCTTGTTGGGGAGTTTGATTGTTGATATATTTGATTTGACTTGACTTCACTGAGGAGGTTGGTTTTGAATTTGATTTATTATGGACCCTGTTGGTGTGCGATGGACCATACTAAGAAGGAGCCATAGAGGCCTTGGCTTATCTTATATTTACAAGTCCAAAGGGGTAATCCACCTGCCATCCGGTAAGCTATCCGACCTATGGGTTGCCTTTCGGTGTACGAATGCTATGTTAAGAAGAAAGTGTAGCATACTTACATCTTCCAAAGCAGGGAAAAGTCATTAGGGTGATCTGTTGGATGCGCAATAAATCAAACTCGACCTAAGGCGACTACTAAGAGAGTGCCACTGGGGATCTTACCTCAACTCAAGAGCAAACAAAATTAATCTAATTTTAATTTTATTTGATTTAATATAATTTAATTTGATTTAATTTGGTGTGTTTTGTTGTGGACCCTATCGGCGTGCGATGGACCCACTAAGAAGGGGTTATGTCGGCCTTGACTTATCTTAGATTTACAAGCCCAAAGGAGTAGTCTACCAGCCACAAGGTAGGCTATCCAACCTAAAGGTTGTATTTCGGTGTGAACTGACTGTGTTAAGGAGAAAGTGTAGTATACTTACATTTTCTAAAGTGGGGAACAACTGTTGGGGTGACTTGTTGATGGTGCAATAAATCAAACCCGACCTAAGGCAACTACTGAGTGAATGCCACCGGGGACTTATGCCAGCTCAAAAATAGTCAAAATTAATTTTATTTTAATTTGATAGACCTTATTAGTGTGTGATGGATCACTAAGAAGGTGCTATTTTGGCCTTGACCTATCTTAGATTTACAGATCCAAAAGAGTAGTCTACCCGTAAGGTAGGACTATCCAACTTAAGGGGTGCCTTTCAGTGTGCAACAGCTATGCTAAGAAGAAAGTGTAGCAGACTTACATCTTCCTGAGTAAGGACCAGCCATTGGGGTGACCCGTTAATCTACAATAGATCAAACCTGACCTAGGGTTGCCTCGTCGGTGTGCAGTGGTCATGCTTGAAAGAATGCATAGTAAACTTACATCTTCCAAAGTAAGATGACTGCCGGGGTGACCTGTTGGTGGCACAACAAGTCGAAGCTGACTTAAGGGCGAGTACTGAGAGAGTACCACTTGGGACTTATCTCAACTCAAGAGTAATCAAGCGATTCCTATTGGGAGTTTTGTTAACACTATCCTAAAGATAGGATATCTGCTTGGGAAAGGAGCCACTAGGGGTGTTAATTCCTAATCCATAAGCAAATATATATTTTGTTTGTTTGTTATCATGGACCTTTGGTGTGAGGGACCATACTAAGGAGGGGCTATGTCGCCCTTGACCTATCTCAAATTTACTAGACCAAAGGAGAATCTGTGCATCTACAGAATATAATCTCCAATCATAGGGTGGTTACTAGGAAAGGTGGACTGTCTAATCCACTAGTAACCTGGATAGTGTCTAAATGAGGTCGCAAAGGATGTGATCCAAATAGAGTGTCCATAAGGGAGGTTCCATTAGGAGTGTTATTTTGGACCCTGTGAATAAGAAAGCTTGTAGGTATTTAGTGGCCAACCCAAAGATAAGGCATAGTAGTCTTACATCTTCAAGAGTGGTGTATCCACGGGGTGGGTGTATAGCAAACACCAACCAACCTAAGGTGCACATCCGTGTGTAACAATCAGTCTAGAAAGAAGGTGTGTAGACTTACATCTTCCTAAAGCAGAACTGATTTTTGAGATAGTTTGTCTTCAGCTCGACAGGTGCTATCCAACCTAAGGTTGCCCGTAAATGTGTAACGACTATACTTAAGAAGAAAGCATAGCAAACTTACATCTTCCAAAATTAGGGATTAATCACTGGGGTGACCTGTTGATGGCACAATAGATCATCCCGACCTAAGGGCGACTACTAAGTAAGGAGTCTCAAAGAAGGACTGGACCCAAACTTGAAGTAATCAAGAGGAAAGGAGCCTCTAGGGGACGTACCCTAATCCTCAATTATACTCGACCTAGTCAGTATATGAAGGGTAGTTCAAGAGAAAAGTATAGCGACTTACATCCTCTTGATCAGAGCCAACATGAGGGTAGCTTACCGACCGTGCAGTAAGGCCTACCAAAATAATAGGTCACTCTTTGGTGTGCAGTGGCCAAGTAAGGAAGGAAAGCATAACAGACTTACATCCTCCAAAATAAGAATACCACTACGTGACACACTAGTAGGGGCAGCGTCACCACCTAGAGAAGCATGAGTGCCACTAGGGGTGTTATCCCAAGTCAAAGTATCCTGAGATAAAAGATATGTATTTATTTGATATGTGTTTGTGTGTAGTTTGTGTTTGTATTATGTTGATGAAGGATAGGATGTCAATTGGGTTCTCTTACACCTACCCTAAACACATCGAAGAATGGATGAAATGGTGCCACAGGGGCAATGTGACTCCACCAAGAAAGGATGCAGCTCAAGTTGCTTACACCTAACTTAAGTCAAAATAAGATGTCTATTGGGTTCTCTTACACTTATCCTAATAACACTGAAGATAATGATTGAGTTTTAGATGTAAGTTTGAAAGAATAATTAGATTGATGAGAAATTTTGAAGGGTGATTATAGATTGATATTATTATTATTATTATTATTTGAATTTGGACTCAATCAATGTAGACGTGAAAACATAACTTTACTAAGGAATTGATTTTGAATTTTTTTTGAAATTTCTTTAGGTGTGTGCAAATGGAATAAGAACAACTAAAACTAGTGTTCTTTCTCCAAAATCTTTGGGACCTAGTCAAAGTAATTGACCATCCTTAGTGAAAGAAATTCACCAAGGCTTCTCAAATATTATTCTCTAATTATATTTGAATGAAAGAAATTTCTCATTCAAATAACTTGAATTATTCTCCAAATTTGAATTTTGATTTTGAGTGCAATGGCTTTTGAGGTAGTGTTTGTTGACTAGAAATACAAGACACTCTCCTATCATAGTGATTTAAACTACTTTCCATCCTTCGAAGCACCAAAGTAGGCATTTTAATGATCAAAAACAAAATCTTGATTTGGAGAGTTTTTGAGATAGACTAATTTTGAAAGAGTTTAAACCATTTACATTCAACATTAATTGAAGTCCCTTTTTTTTATTATTTTTATTTTTATTTGCAAGACCTTCAAGCTTTTCAATTTCTCTTTTCTCTTTTTTTTGAAGGTTGCATCTCTAATATCACTTTAATATATTTTTTAGATCAATTTTTTTTGTTATCCCATGATGTTTTACTACAAGCCCTAAAAACTTCACTAAAGTCATCTTAATTGTATACTTTAGGGGATTCATAGTGTCATAACTAGTCGAAGACAACTACTCATATCGTAAGATGGTCTTCCTTTTCTTCACTTTTGACCACGAGATCATTGACAAGCATTCTTATTGATGAATGAGTTAGTCAAGGATTTGAGTCATGGCCCACTGGTATATGGTGCTAGCATTTTTAAGGTTGAAAGGCATGACTTTATAGTAATAAATTTCAATAGAAATCATAAATGCAGATGACTTCTCATTCTCCGGCATCATTTGTCCCATCCTTGAATGAGGAGATTGCATGCAAAGAGTCTATGTCCACTATTAAATTTGATATAGATAATGTGAATTCTTCTTCAAGACATGCCTGACTTAGATCTTCAAAATTGATGTATGTGTGTATTTAAATGTTCTTCCATTCGATTTTGAATAATGTTGGATAATCATGATAGTATCTTTATTCTTTGATAAGGTTGACTGCAAACTTTGATAATCTTCTAGGTTCAAATGTTCACGTTAAAAGTTTGTAAAAACAAATAGCATAATAGGTTCAATTATGAGTTTGTAGTATGCTACCTTTGAGATATATTGGGCACTTTATTATGGTCTTATGTAAACCAGTCTTTAAACTACAAAAGTAACCTAACCAAGTCGTTAGAATTTTCCTTCTGACATATCATATATGGATGTTGGGAGGTTGGGCGGACTCTTTATGTTCTAAGATTAATTTTTTGAAACTTATTGGTTAATGATATAATTTTTTCCTCAACTTTAGGGAGTGCATCTTCTACTTGAAAGTCTTCAAAATTCTTTGAGCAAAGTAGGTAGATTAGGCAAAAGATGATTTTATTATTTCATTTGAAGGTTTATCCATGAGCGTTGAATCCTCTTTCGAGCTTGAAGAAAGAGATATAAGTGAAAATTTGATATCTCATAAATATATATATATATATATACATATATATATATATATATATATATATATATATATATATATATATATATATATATATATATATATATATATATATATATATATATATATATATATATATATTTAGAGGTCAACTCTTAACTTCCAATCCTATAATAATATCATTAGATAGTAGAATTAGAGTCAATGAGCTCACATACCTACTAAGTTTCTATTCATATCATACACGAATCATCCTTTTATAATTTTTTTTATTGCTATTTAACTCGAGAGACTTGTCAAAATTTGACTCAAAATTTATTTCATATATTCTTTTCTCTTTTTCCTTGAATTTACACCTTGTATATATGGTTCAACCTTTGGATTCCAAATCAATGTGTATTATTGGTGCTTTACTTTTCTCTTTTTCTTATTCTCTTTTTCTTTTTTTTTGAGTCTTTGTTTATATTATGTTCTCTCGAGGAGATTGCTTGTCTTTCTTTTCCATTGGATATTCTATGTTAAGTCTGACTTGAGGAGGTTACCACTAACTAAGCAAGGAAGAATCAAGTTAAGTTTCAATCAAACACTTTTCTATCTCTTTAGAGAATGTGAGAGTGCACTTATTATTTAGCTTAGTGGCAACCTTCCAAGATAGTTTAGGAACTTAAGATTAATCTTCAGAATAGTTTGATGCCCTTATTTTGGATTCTGAGGGTTATCTTAAGAGGATTTAGAGTTTGATTATATCCAACGACTGGTTTGCTTCTTCCTATGGTGTTGATCAAAGTGGTAGGACTCTACCACTACAATAATTGACTTATGTGATATCTTCCGAAAGAGAGGTATAATTGATGTCTACCTACTCTTTTTGGAGCCCAAAGTTTATCCTATTAGACCTTTAAAATAATGATTACAACTCTTTATTGATAGTGACACCATGGGGGCTATCTCAACTTGAGTTGGAATCATTAAAGACATCAAGTCCATCAATACTATTATTTTATGGATTACGATTGTTATTTTGAGAGTTATCTTCTTTTGGGAATTAGTAGTCAAGTCATTTGAGTCATACTTATCTAGAATAGATAAGACATACTAAAAATGCTTATTAGTTTTATTCTAGGCCCCTAAAGGAACCTCCATGGCCTTTCTCCTTTATGGTGAGAATCCACATTTTGGGTTTAAGTCGAATTCCAACATAAATTTTTTTTTTATTAACCATAACTTTATGACCAATAATACTGAATATCGAACCACCATAAGTCATCTTAAGATTCTCAAGCTTTATGTAGAATTTGATTTGGACATTTTTGATAGATTTAAAGAATTTGGACCCACCTTATCAAATTTGAATATGATAAGGGGGTTCAAATAATTAGATTCTAATTTGGAGAGATTTTGAAGAGAATTTCTTAGAACCTCATTAGTCAAATGTTGATATGACTATAGGTTTAGAGCTCTTTGACTGGGAGTTAAGAAATTTTGGAACCTTACTTTTTTTTTAAAATGGAACTCTCACTTAACAAATTTGGGTATGTTAAATGAAGTTCAATTGTATGTTGGTATTGATTGTTGTGTGTTGATATATGATTTTGTTTTGATTTTTGAAAAGGAAACTCTTATTCAACAAATTTATGTATGTTAAATGGAGTTAATTTTATTTAAAAATATGTTTTGAAATTTTGTTTGGAGAATGTCTTGACATTTTTAAGAAGAATTTTTTGTTTGTTGTATTTTTTGTTTGATTTTGATTTTAAAAAAGAACTCACATTTAACATATTTGGGTATGTTAAATGGGGTGGATTAATTTTGTGTGAAAAAGGGGTTTGACATTTATTTTTGAAGAAGAGGTTTTATTTGATTTAGTCTTGATTTTGAAAATGAACCTTCACATAACAAATTTGGGTATGCTAAGTGGGGTTCAATTAATTTTATTTTGAAAGGGGATTGAAAATTTTTGGAGAAAATATTTTTTTATCTTTATTTAATTTTGATTTTAAATAAAGAACCTCCATTTATTGGATTATGTTAAATGGGGTTCATATGATTTTTATTTTGAAAAGACTTTTGAAATTTTTTGTAAAAGATGTTTTTATTTTACTTTTGGATTTTATTAAAATTTTGTTAAGTGTGGGATGAACTTTGCTTCACCAAGCTAGTGGTAAGAGGTTCTAACTTTTATGTTTCATTATTTTTCTTTTCTTTAGTTAAATTATTTTTACCTATTGGGAGAGGGTTCTAAGACCTACATGGAGTGAGGTCCTAAAAACCTAAAGGAGAGCTAAGTGCTAACGGAAAGATAGTTTTGGGCTTATATAAAATATAAGTCCTCTATCGATGCTTGGAGATAATAATGTCTACTAAAGATGGAGAGAGAGGAACCCTCCCTAGTGGAGTTACCAAAAAAATCTGTGGTGTTTATTTTTGAGATGTATATGGGGGACACCATGCAGATCTAACGGGGTACTTATTGAAATGATCGAGTATGATATTGATGTATGATATACTATCTCGAAAGATAGATGCATCACCCTTCAATGGACCTAATCACTTAATAAGGACTCCTAAGGCATGATGGGTCTTCAAATATACCAAAGATTTTTCTCCTGCTTTATATGAATGAATAAAGCAAGGTTTATATTAAGCCAGGTTCTAAAGTTTCCTATGGGGGCAAGCCCCCATAGTTAATTACATCTTAAGGAAGATGAATTCCTTAGCAATAATCTGGATTAAGTCGGCAATTATTGTCTCCAAAGATTTCAAAGTTAAGACTATCAAATGATTGGTTATGTCAGAAAATCAAATGGGAAAGATTAAGGAGAAGACTTATTTTTGGAAGCCAGAGGGAATAAGTAGAGAATGCTTATGATACTAGGAAGCCTAGAAAGCATTCCAATCTATCCTATGGTCGGGCTTTATAATTTGAAATTGAAGATATTAGTTTTGTTGAAATTAACATTTTATTAGAAAGCTAGGACTTATAATCCAACGATATAAGGTTGTGGAAATGCCTTAGAGGTGAGGATTTATGCTAATAGCTCGAAGAAAATAACTACCTTGGGTCCTAAATTTAAGGAGCTTTGGCATAAGCCAAAGAATGACCTAAGTCTAAGTGAAAATGGGTATATAGTTTACCTCCACAAGAGAGAAAAAACCACTCGACTGTTGGACTTACAACCACTTGGAGTGGCATCCAGCTAGCTCCTCCTACACTTTAAATCCATGTAATTTAGTCATATGATTTTGAAAGATAATTAGATGTTATTTACTTAAAAAGAGACTAAAGTCTTTAAACCTGCTCTCTAAGAGACTAGAGCATGAGTGATATGAGTAATGACTAAATCTATAAATGTAAATCTTTTCAAATTTTATTTACTTTTTGACAATTCATTTTGACAAAGCTTTGGGATTCTTATATGCCTAAATGCATGATGAAGTAGAGTTGTTGGCTAATCAAAAGCCAAAGAGGGTGAAGCTCCGTCAATAGGGGTTGCTCTCTAAGCACCTATCCAACTTGGATTATGCTTGCTTAAGCAACCGAGGAGCATTTATATTTATTTTTAAGCGGCACCTTTAAGCATAATCCTTACAAAAAATATGATTAGCAAATCACATCCTAACATCCAGTCTATGAAATATACACACTAACATCCAGTCTATAATAATACATCACTAAACAAAACATATATCACACCATGCACCGTCATAATATAAAGCTAGAAGTTGTGACTTAATTCTAATGTGTGTGCATTAAGGCCTATGTGGTATGTCTTAACTAGGAATTAAGGTCAAGATTTTTTAAGTGTATAAATGATGTTTAATCATAAGAGGTTGATTTCATTTAAAGTGATTTAATTAATTTAAGAATTTTAATTTGTATTTTTTTTATTTCATATGATTTCACTTAGCAACTAAGTATTATAAAGAGAAGCAAGAGGATTGCCCGCTTTTATCCCTACCTTAAACCACTTTCTAAAGCATGTTCATTTAATTTATTTCTCTTTAGTGAATGGCTTATTACCCATTTTAAATGAATCCTAAGTTTAAGTTCACTTTAAATGATTCCATTCAATATGAAAGGCATTCTTAAGATTAATTTGATTGATTTTCTATCACATGGCATATGTTCAATCATTCCTTTCCATCACATGTAACATGCATATGATATTAAATCCTAAGTATACCTACACATGCAATATATATGTTTTAGCACACTTTAAGTGAAAGATTCATATGTGTATTTTATAGAAAATTAGATTTTCACTCATTAGCTAAATACACATTCAAGTTTATAATAGTTTTAAGTAAGTACTTTTCCATTGTTAACCAGAGGAGTGAGGTAAAGACCTCCTTGGGACTACTTAAATCCTCGCATCCTCGGAATGTCCAGACTAGATATACCCACTATTCTTGAATACACATGAATGTACAAATGGCTACAAGAATGGAAAATCATGCAAAAGTTGTATTTCTTTCAATTGAATTATTTGTACATTTGAGTTAAAGTTGAAAAGGAGATTTTCATTCATTAGCTAAATGCACATACAAGTGTATAAAATTTTTAAGTGGATACTTCACCATTATTAACCAGGGGAGTGAGATAAAGACCTCCTTGGGGCTACTTAGAGTCTCGCATCCCCAGAATATCCAGACTATATATACCCACTATTCTTGAATACACATGAATGTACAAATGACTACAAGAATGGAAAATCATGCAAAAGTTGTATTTCTTTCAATTGAATTATTTATACATGTGAGCTAAAGTTTTATCTAAATTAAAACATAGAAATACATAGGAATGAATTCAAATAAATGTTGTGTCCTTTTCAATGGACTATACACTTGTGAACATTCAAATCTTATGTAAATCCATATAGACTAAAGAAAGAGAACTCCATATCACATGTTCTAAGCCATAGACACATGCAAGCTTATAAACATTTATAACTATTATCACTCCAAATATTATAGTTGACTTATAAACTTTTGAAAATAACTTTGAGTTAATAGTGATAATAGCCACACATATTATAAATTTAATTCAACACATGCAAACTAAACATAGAGAAAATTCATTTCAATTTAAATATTTTGAAAGCATGAATGCATGAAATCACATGACACACAACATTTAATATGATTGGAAAGGAATATTAAGACATAAAACACATATTTCATTCAATCAAACTAATTCCTAAGGACAATCATCTCAAATAGAAGCATTTAAAGAAGGCCAAAGCTTTTTAATCATCATTTTTAGTTTATATTTTGATTTGATTTAAAGAAATGAGGAAAAGTTTGCTAATCTTAGCCCATTCCCATGTTTGTAAATTAATTTGGTTTAATGAAAAGTGATTAAGTTTATTTTATGGGTTAATTAAGTTATTATATGGCTTAAATCAATTAATTAACCCTTACCTGTGGCACGACATCTTAAGATAATTAACTAAATAATTATGAGCCAACATGATATGCAAATACTTTTGGAAATTAAATTAGCAATGATCCTTAGAAATGAAAGCAACATAATACAATTGGGTCACAATTAATAGTTAATAAGTTTAAGAAACTCAATTAAGTACACTTATGGTTTTCCCACACATGTGAGCAAACCATAATTTTCTTAAGATTAACTTAGGTTATTGATCACCAAGAGTCTACCCAAAAACTTGCTTAGATGAGATCTGGAATGATTATGATTTCAACTTGATTAATTAAGTCATTTAATTAATGAATTAAACCATTAATTAATCTCAAACTAATTAATTTCCATTCAAGTGAAATGAACTTAGGGAAAAGATTAGAAAAGAGGTTCCAGTCTTTTTCCCCATGCCCATTCACTATTCCACAATGATTGACAAGATTAATTAATGGTTTCCTTACTATTTAAAATTTTGATTATTCACTTAATTAATTAAGAAAGTTATTAAGACTAAGACAACCAATTTTTCTAATTAACTAAATAATAAATTCCAAGAAAATTATAGGAGGCAAAGGTCATCCCATTAATCAACCTAAGATAGTTTGGAATTAATTACTTATATAATTAGGGAGTAATTATGCTAATTAAATTTTTAATTAAACTTAAATTAAGCCTTAATTATTATTTAAAATTAATCTCCTCTGAAATACCTTTAAAATGAGTATTTATTTATATTTTTAAAATTTTTTTACAATTAGTTATAAATTTATGAAGTTTCAGTCACTAAAATGCATTTAATAAATCTTAATTAACCTTAATCCTGTCGGTGCCATGTGGCGCACTGACGCGATGCGCTTTATGGCACCGCGAGATTGGTTCTTTAAGTTCTCACATCCATGGGCTGATTCATCCGGTGGAAGGATGTGCTTCCTCATGCATTGTCTGATCTAAAATCAGACGGCCACATTCAAAGCAGCAATGTAATAGGATCAATCTGATTAATCTAGCATGATTTGATCAGGACCATCCATTCTGATTATGTGAAATGGATCCATGATCTATCTCTTCCTGGGCGATGAGAGATGGAGACCGTTCATCGTTCACCACTTGATCTGAGCTCAGTTGAGCTTGAATGAAGATCAAATCAATCCCACATTATCAGAGAAGTAAAATGAAGAGATCCAACAGTGAAAATGTCATGACATGCAACTTTTCTTCATTAATGACCTAACCATTTTAAGCTAGAGGTCAGTTTCAATGGCATACCTCATTGGAGCTTAAGACCGGCGACTCTGATGATTAAGAAAGCTTTTCTAGTAGAGATGAAGCCATGTTGAGTGGAACGAGCTTTGATTTGTTGAAGTTTGCTTGGAAGACCAAAGCATGGGATGTAGCTGTTAGCTTTGATTGAACTCCCACTTCCAGCAATCGGAGGCAACGAGAAATTATTTATTCTTGCTTATCTAGCTCCAAGGAAGGTGTGTGCAAAGTTAATTGCACTTTGGTGGTGATTTGAGCAAATGGGACTCAAAAGTGGCCTCCCCTATTTTATTTTTTCATAAAACTAAGAGGGAGAAGATTTTAGGGAGCTCGGGAACCTTGGGAATGGCTATTTGGAGTTCTCATTTGTGAGTGTGAAAAATTGATTTGAGTGAGAATGAGTACTCATTCCTTGGATCTAAATGCCATGGCTATTTTGCCATTTTGATCAAGTGGCTATCATGGGGAGCTTGATTTGTGTAGGGAATCACCTTAAGTGGCTTGAATTGAGTGGAGGATGTGAGAATGCATCCAAGGCAAGGGGGTGGGAGTCCTTGCTTTCCACATGCTCCAATGAAAATGGGGAGGTGATTACACCTCCCATGGTTCATGGTCAACCCAACCAACCCCTGGGTCAGGTTAGCCAGTGTCCTAGGTGTTTAGGTGGAGCAATCGATGAGTGCTAAGTGGCCAAAGAAGAAAAATGACCATTCCCTCAAGTGATTTTCCTCATGTGATACCATTAGCCCAAGGGTAGAGTGATCAATTGGCATTAAATTTGATTTAGTAGATTTGAAATGAGTCAAAAGTGGGTTGGGCCAAATTTCATGTCATTTGAGAGTTCATTTTATTCAATTTGATTGAATTTGACCATTTGGGTCAAATTGGGTAAAATCAAGTTAGGTTGACCAATTGGTCAAATTGGGTTAAACAAAGGGGTTGGGTTAAGTTCACATGACCATTTTGAGTGTATTGGTGTCATTGGTTTGGTTCAATTTGCTTTGGATTTGATTTTGTCCTATTTGAGTTCATTTGGGTCAAATGGGTCAAGTTGACCAATTTGACCCAATTGACAAAATTGCTTTGGTCATGGATTGGTTCCGGTTTGGTTGATCATTTAGAATATATTGCAAGCTTTAGTTCCAATCAATATGGATTTGATTGGGTTTTAGGTTTATTTGACCTTTAGGTCAAGTTGGGTTCAATAGGTTTTGAGTCTAGTGAGTTAATTAGGTCCAATTGAGGCTTTGGTCAAGTTCAATAATCAATTTGGAATGAACTTGAGCCATTAGTTGTAATCAATTTGATTTAGATTTTAATTTGACCCCTTTAGCCTTTTAGGTCAATTTGGGTCAACTTGGGCCAAGAGGGCCACTTGGGTTAGGTTTGGCTCAATTCAAGGTCAAGTCATGTTCAAATATTGATTTTGGGTTGGTATGAGTCATTGGTTTCAATAGATTTGGCTTAGGTTGCAATTTGGCTAGTTTTGGTTCATGTGGGTTAATGGGTTGACTTGGTCAAAGGGCTAGGTGGACTTGGTTGACCCAATTTATATCAATTGATCATCCTAGGATGATCAACAATCATGTCATGAAGTTTGGATTAGCTTAATTCACTTTGGTTTGGAATGAATTAGATTTTGGTTCAAGTAAGTCAAATTGGTCACTTTGGGTCAAGTGGACCAATTGGGTTTAGTCAACTTGATTTTGGGTTGAGTTTATTTTATTTGAGTTCATATATGGATTTGAGATTGATATATAAATTCAATTGTAATTGGTTTGGGTTCAAATGAGTTTTGGTTCATTTAGAAATCTCAAGTCAAATGTGCTAAATTGGGTTTGACTTGAGTTAATTTTAGTTTGGCTTGATGATTATAGATTTAATTTATATTTGGATAGGTAATTGAAGGAATGATTTATTCAAGAGAAAATATATTAGTTTTGGCTTGATTAGGATGTCATTTGGTTGAGGACAAGGAATTGGCTCAAATGGTTCAAATTAGGGTTTTGATTTGAATTGGATTTATTTTTGGCTATTTGATTATAGATTTGATTTATATTTATGAATATGATTGAAGATATGATTGATTAATGAGGAAATTAATCAAGTTTGGATTGAATTGGATGGAAATTTAGCTAAGTTCCTGGAATCCAATCATAAGGCTTAAGGAAGATTTGATCAAGGGCTTCAATCATTTGATTTTGATTAGTATTTGGTATTGGTATTTGGATTTGAGTTCAAATTGAATTTGAATTTGAATATGGGTTGGGTTTAGGCTATAGGGTAGGTGATTTTCCTAAGTCCCTTATGATTAACCCATCTAAGTCTCTAGGCTTAGGTTAAGTGTTCACCTAATCACTAGAAGTGTCTTACAACTAAGGAAGTCTTAGTGTCTAGAAGACTCCTTAGTCTAAGATGAGGAGATTAAGAACTCACTCTAAAAGTGAGTTCAACACTTAGCCACTCTATTAGGATTAAATCCTTCCAAGATCACAGACTCATGGTGATGATAGCAAAGCCAAGCTGGTCTCAGCCTGATGAGATATTCAGCTATACATCTATGTTATGGCTTCACCAATAATAAAGTTGTCCCTCTATAGTTGAGAGAATCCATAAATTTCTATCCCAGACATTGAGCAGGTAAGCTATGAAAAGTTGATTTGTGGATGATCTGGAAGAGATTCATCATGCGCAATGGAGCAAACATGAATGTCTGGATCTGATCCCTGTTTAGAGAGACTGTAGCCCTGCTCAACTACATCATCAGAGTTAAATGCTATTCTCTAAAATACAAGTGTGTTTCAGGATAACTGAATGCTCCATAATATTATGAATTCACCCATGTAGATAGTGCCAAGGGGTATCCACGTTGTAGCATCGTGAATTATTCATGGTGCTCAGTCTACCCAAACCACGGTGCAAGTAGGTGTGGTGTTTTATTTTTTATCTCCATCTATCTTGAAAAAATAAATGAAAATAAAAATACACGCTAGTTGGACACCACGTAGATCTGCAGTTGTTCTTATTAGGGTGATGGTATGACATTAAAGAATGATGTCCTATCTCAAGAGACGGAAGTCATCATCCTACAATGGACTTAATCACCTTATAAGGACTCCTAAGGACAATGGGACTTCGGATGTACCATAGATTCTTCCCTACTTTATATGAAAAAGTAAAGTAGGGTTTATTTTAAACCGAGTTTGTTAAGCTCCCTATGGAGGCAAGCCCCCATAGTTAATTACATCTTAAGGAATGAGATTTCTTAAGAATACTCTTGATTAAGGTAAATGATCGTTGTCTCTAAAGATTTCAAAATAGGACTATCAATAAATTGGTTATTGTTGGAAGATCAAGTGGGATTGATCAAAAATAGGGAGTTATTATTGAAACCAAAGGGAAATAAGTAGAGGATGCTCACGATGTTAGGAAATCTAATGAGCATCCCAAACTTTCTTATGGTTGGGCTTTATTTTTTTGAAATTTGAAGAGAGTTAATTGTTTGAGTTGAATTTTTATTAAAAATCTAGGGCTTATAATTCCATAATACAAGATCATAAAAATGCTTAAGAGGTGAGGACTTATGCTTATAGCTCACAAAGGAAAACAACAACCTCAGGTCCTGAATCTAGGGAGCTTTGGCGATGGCCAAGGCGACCTAAATCTAAGATAAAAATGGGTATATGGCTTACCTCCACAAGAGAGGATAAACCACCCGACTGTTGGACTTACAACTGCCTAGTGTTGGCCGCCAACAAACTCCTCCTACGATTTTAAATATATGTATGCAAGTATTTTATTTTTGTAAGATAGCTAGGCTATTATTTATTTAGAAAGAGACTAAGTCCTTAAACACACTACCTAAGAGACTAGATCATGTAGGGCATGAATAATGACTTAATCTAATGCAAATTTTAATTATTTTTATTTTGATTTTTGGATAATTTATTTGACACAGGCTATGAGATTCATATGCCTAATGCATGAGAAATTGGTTATGGGCCAAAATCAGCAAGAAAGAGGTGTGTTTCCACCATGGCTCTCAAAGGTCAAGCCATTTTCTCTTGCAAAGGTGGAAGCCCTCCATAAGCAAGAGTGAAGCAAGATGCTTTTTATGCATGATGTGAGACATACAATATTCAGCTTAAGGGGTTGCTAAATCTTTTATTATCTTGATTTATGTCCTAGGCTTTAGGTGAGGTTATGAGTTGTTTACTTTTAATTTTAAGTTAATTAGTTGGATAGAAATTTTATTTTTCTCTAAGAGCCTAATCGCATCTAGGCCATTCATCAATCAATGAAGAAACTAGGAAAATCATGCCATCTTAATGCACATGCTAAGCAAACATCAAATAATTTTATAAAGCTAGCACAAAAGAATAAAAGGTTGATGTGGTTGGGTACCACCACACAACCTAAAAAGAAATGTGGGTTACCGAGCTCTACTCTTATATAGTCGGGATTACAAATGAATAATTATAATTTAGAAAGAATTCATGTTATGGGGTCTTCATTCTTCATTCTTCATTTCTTCTTTTTTTTTCATTTCTTTCTTCATTTCTTTCTTCTTTTTTTGGTTGGTTGGGATATAGTTTGCTCCAAGGCTTCACATGGTACATAAGACATAGTCTTATGACCAATGTTCATCCTAATTCCCCCATAACATTCATTCCAAATATTAATTGCAAAATTATATTAAAATGGGAAAGATAAATCTAACTAAACCTGCAAAATAGAGATTAGCTAAACATACCACACAATCCAAGCATGTATATGAATAGTTTGAACTTAGCACCCCACACATGGGTAACTAAGTCCACCTGTCCTAGTTTGAATTATGCTTAGGGGTATAAGCAACTTGCATAGGAAAAAGCATTTATATTTTTATTACAGTGCCCCTTAAGCATAATCCTATGCATAAGATATGATTAAACTAAGATCATCCTATCATCTAGTCTACGCACATGCACCCTAACATCCAGTCTAAAACATTACATTATAAAACTAAATTAGGCATCAAACCATGCACCGCCCTAACATAGAGCTAGAAATGGCATCTTAGCCTAATGTGTGTGCCATTTAAGGCTTGTGTGACATGTCTTAGCTAGGCTTTAAGGTTGAAAATTTTCTAAGTGTGAAGGATTCAACTTAGAGGGTGGTTTCATTTAAGTGATTTAGTTGATTTGTTAATTTTATTTGATGATTTGATTTGGTTTGAATGAACCTACACTTAATTACTAAAGCTGTAAAGAGAATAAAAGATAAGAGAACTTCTCTTTCATCCCTACCTTAAGTAATTTCTAAGGTAGATTCATTAATGATTTTTCTTTAGTGAATGCTTTATTATGTGTTTTAATTAATCCTAAGTTTAGATTTGCTCTAAATAAACCTATTCAATAAGAAAGGTATCTTAAGATTAATTAAGGTGAATTACTATCACCTAACACATAACCATTTATTTCTTTCCAACATGTATATCATACACATGAATAATCCTAAGCATATCTATACATGTAATGCAAATCTTAGCACACCTTAATGATGAATGCAAAGAGAAGTTGCTTAAGAAAATTTGGATATTTCATGAATGCATGATTTTGTTATGTAGAAAAGAGAGGGCTTCTTTTATCCATTAATCAAATGCACATTTACATGTATGAAAGACATAAGTGAGTACGATGCTATTATTTCTACACCAGGGTGTAAGGTACAAGACCCACTTGGGGCTACTTAAAGTCTCGCAATCCCAGGATGTCCAGACTGATATACCACTTTTCTTAAATACATGTGCATGTACAAAAGAAAATAAATGGAAGAAGAGTCAGGCAAATGATTTTTGTGGTTGATTTGGTAATGCAATTTATATGTGAAAATGTAAAGATCCTTCTTAAGTCATAACATAGAAGTGGATAGGAATGGATTTAAGCAAGTGTTATATTCTTCTCAAATGAACTATACACTTTACAAATCCTATCCAAATCCATGTTAAGAGAAGAAAAGCTAGTCATATAAACCATATCTTATATGTTATATTCACATGCAAGCTTATAAGTACCTATAAGTAACATACTTTCATTTATAATCATTGATTTATAGATTTTAAAAATAATTTTTTATTTAGTAGTGATAATATCCATTCATATTCTTAACTTTAGCCAAAACATGTAATTTGGCATAAAGAAAACATTTTTTATTTAATTGATTTTTCAAAAGACATGAATGCATGATTTCATATGGCATACAACATTTAGCATGCTTGGAAAGAAATAAAGTGATGTAAGCATGTAACTTCATTCACCTAATTAATTCTAAAAATAATCTATAAGATAAGATTAAAAATGAATCAACATTATTTAAAGAGATTTTTTTTGTTTGAATTTGATTTGAAAATGATTATGAAAAGAGTTTGCTGGTCTAACCCATTTCCCCATGTGTGATTTAGTTTAATTTTAGAACAATTAGATTGATTTTATATTTTTGGGTTAAGGTGTGTAATTAAATCCATTAATTACCCTTACCTACACCACATAATTAACCTAACAATTATGAGCCAACATATGATATGCAATCATAACATGGAATTTAAATCGATAATGCACCTAAGAAATAAAGGGCTCTAATGCAATTGGCTCATGATTAATTAAAATAAAGGGTTTTCATTAAGTACTTTCATAACCTTCCCACACATGTGAGTTGGAAATGATTTCTTTAAACTTACCTTAGGGAACACCTAAGGATCTACCCAAAAGATTGATTAATTTAGATTGGTTTTGAAAGTTTGATTAAGCTAAGTAGATCATTAGTGGATTAATCCTTAATTATGTTTGGATTAAGGAGAAAGGGTTTAGGGAATAACTTAGGGAAAATGTCAATCCCGACCCATGTATATTCAAAACAAATCCTACTTCCTTATTACTTAAGAATGTTTAATTAATCACTATTCATATGCTTAATTACTCTTAATTACATTAAGGAGATGATTAGGATTCATTAATTGATTTCCCTAATTAACTCATTAATAAAATCCAAGAAAATTAGGGGAGGCAGAAGTCATTCCACTAAACATGTTTGAGAAATTTGAAATTAATTAATGAAATAATTAGAGAGTAATTAAGGTAATTTACTTTTTAATTAAACCCTGATTAAGGAAAATTCATTGTTCAAAATCTATTAAACTTAATTTTATTGGATTCCCCTTTGAATTATCTTTAAAATGAACTTGAGTTTGTATTTTTTTTTTTTTTTCCACATTTAATAGTGAATTTATAAAGTTTCTATGATAAAGGATAATTAGAAAGACTAATTAATATAATCTGAGCAATGGCCGATGTGGTGTATTTTCAAGTCACGATTGATTATTTAAGTTGTCACATCGCACGCCACTTCAGTTGGTGGCACAATGCACTTTCCCCTGGGCTGTCCGATCAAGGATTAGATGGTCAGGGTTAATCTTGTGGTTCTAAAAAAAATAAATCAATGGATCTAATCATTTTAATTAGGGTCATCCATCCAAAACATGCGGGATGGACGGCCCATGATTCATCTCTACCTGAGCTGTGGGAGAAGGAGGTCGTCCGTCCTCCATGGCTTGATTTGAGCTCACTTGAGGACTAGGTAGAGATTTAACCCACATCATCAAGAAGTATAGGGAAGAACATCCAACATCTAGGATCTAATGGGATTACAATTCCCTTCACAAAAGACCAAGCAATTTTCAATGGAGGATCAGTTTTGAGTCATACCTTGCTGGAGGCTATCATCAGCACTTCCAATGAAGGAGGTAGCTTCATTTAGTGGAGATGAAGCTCTGTTGAAGGTTTCAAGGTTTGATTTGAAGTGAATCTTTCAATTGGCCAAGCTCCCCTCGCAGATTTAATCAAAATCCCTCTTTCCATGGCTTAGAGACTTAGGATTTTCTTTGGGTGAGCTCGACTTGCTTCCTTGATGGTGCTTGTAAAGTGAATTGTGGTTTTATTGAGAATTGAGTGAAGTGGAAAATTCCCACACCTCCCTTATTTTAGCTTTGAAGAAAATCGAAGAGGAAGATGAGCTTAGGAATGCTTCACAAGGCTTGGAGAAGCTTGCTAAGGGTTCCTAGAGCTCAATTGAATTCAGTGTGTGCTTTGAGTTGGAATGAGGGGGAGTATATCTCCCCCTACTTGGATTAGATGGCTGAGAGCCATCTTGCCATTTTTATCAAATTGAGGAGATGATTGGGGTGTTTTGGTTGTTAGGGAGTCCATGTGCTTAAGTTTTGGCAGAGGAGTGGAGGAGAGAAGTGCACATGTGCTAAGTGAGTGTAAGAGGTGATCCAAGTGGAGAATTTTGATTAGAGGTGTTTGCATTGGGTTGGGTCATGGTTGACCTAAATCCATTGGATCATGTTCACCACCCTCCTTGGTGTCCATGTGGTCCACTAGGAGGATGCCAAGTGGCCATGAAGGAAATGGCAAAATTCCAAGTGAATTTGGCCATAGGTTACCCCTTGACCCAAGTGTAAAATGGTCATTTGCCCTTGATTTTGATTTGGGTAGATTTGAGATGTTTCAAAAATAGGTTTGGCCGAATTTAAAAGAATTTGGAGCTGATTTGATATGATTTAGCTCAAGTTGACCCATTTAGGTAAAAATGGGTTAACTTGGGTTATGTTGACCAATTGGTCAAATTGGGTCAAACCATGGGTTAGGTCAAGTTCAAATGATCATTTGGAGCCTATGGGTATCATTCATTTGGTTTAATTTGGTTTAGATTTGGTTTTGGTTCATTTGAGTTCACTTAGGTCAAATGGGTCAAGTTGACCAATTCGACCCATTTGACCAAATTGGGTTAGGTCATGGGTTGGTTTAGGCTTTGTTATCATTTGAAATGTTTTGCAAGCTTTGGTTTGAATCAATTTTGGTTTGGTTTAATTTCAAGTTGATTTGACTTTTTAGGTCAAATTGGGTTCATGGTCAATTGGGCTAGGTTGGGTCTAGTTGGCCAATTGAGGCTTTGGTCAAGTTTAACAAGTGAATTAGAATGAATTTGACCCATTGATTGTAATCAATTTGGTTAGATCAAGATTTGATCTATTTTGACTTTTTAGGTCAACTTGGGTCAACTTGGGTCAAGTGGCCAATTGGACTCGGTTTCGCTCAAATGATGACTTGGTCAAGTCCAATCATTGATTATGAATTGGTTTAGATCAATGGTTTCAATCAATTTAGCCTATGGTGGATTTTGGTCAAAGGCTAGTTTGACTTAGTTTGACCCAATTTGAGTGATTGATCATCATATGATGATTGTTTCTCACAATGTGAGGTTTAGATGGGCTTAGTATAATCTAATTTGGGTTGGGATAGAATTTGGCTCAAAAAGCTCCTTTAGGTCACTTTGGGTCAAGTGAGCCTAAGTGGGTCAATTGGCTTAATCAAGGCTTGATTCGAGTTTGGTTGAACTCACATATGGACTTCTAATTGAAATATAAATCCAATTGCAAGTGATTTAGAGTCAAATGAGTTTTGGTTCATTTGACAATTTCAAGTCAAAAGGGTGAATATGGATTTGACTTGGGTTAGTTTGATTATTGTTTGATGATTGAAGTTTATGTTTATATTTGGTTTGTGATTGAGGGATTTATTGTTTGGAGAGAAAATCCAAAGGTTTGAGTTGATTTGAGAATGATTTAGTCTAAGTTGACTTAAAAGTTGGATTTAGGTTGGATTTGGGCTTGAGTTTTCAATTGAGTTTTGATCATTTGAATTTATATTTCATTTATATTTGTGAATATAAATTAGAATATAAATGGGTTATGAGAAAATCTTTTGAGTTTGAGTGATTTGAATTTGATTTGAGAGAGTTCAAGGATTTGACTTGAAAGAGTTTAGGTTGGATTTAGGTTAGGTTTGGATTTTAGTTTTGAATTGATTTTGCTTATTTGAATTTATATTTCATTTATATTTATGAATATAAATGAGAATATAAATGGGTTGTGAGAAAATCTTTTGAGTTTGAAGTGATTTGGAGTTGATTTGAGCTAAGATTATAAGATGAAATCAAAATGGCTTAGGAAAGGTTTTGTATTTGATTTAAGATTTGATTTGGAATTGATTTGAATTTGAAGTTGATTTGAATTAGAAGTTGGTTTGAATTTGAAGTTGGTTTGAATTTGAAGTTGATTTGGATTTGAAGTTGATTTGAATTTGAGGTTGATTTAAAAGAAGGAAGCAAGGATTTGGTTCAAGCTATAGGGAAGGCAAGTTTTCCTAATATCCCTAAGGCATAACCTATTCCAATAGCTAACTCTTCTAAGTCTCTAGGATTAGGTTAAGTGTTCACCTAATCACTAGAAGTGTCTTAAGACTAAGGAACTCTTAAGGTCTAAAGGGGTCCTATGTCTAAGATGAAGAAGTTGAAAGCTCACTCCAAAAGGGAGGTCAACAAAGGGCCCAAGTGTGGTGTGACTGACAAGGTACACCGCATGTATTGGTGTTGATTGAGATGATCAACAATGCTTGAATGATCACAAGTACTAACAGAAATGATCTACTCTCAAACTAAAGGTGTAGAAGGAATCAAAAGTTTAGTAATGTGACTCTATTTATGTTTAAGACATAAAAGAGTGAAGGATGAATCCACTAGCGATTGAGTATGTGAACCTTCCACTAGGGAAGCAGGTTCAAGTCATCCATTGGGGGATGAGAGATTTGATTTGATTTGCATCTCGATGGGGAGAAAATTTGATTTGATTTGTTGATTTATGATTTGGTGCTCCATTGGGGATGAAAATGTGAATTCTCCACTAGGGGAGCAAATTCAAGTCATCCACTGGGGATAAGAGGTTGTGAAATCTGGGGATTAGAATTCAGGATACGTTGGGGATGAAAATATGAACTGTCTACTGGGGGAGCAAGTTCAAGTTGGATTGAATTGGTTCTATTGGGGGAACATGAAAGATTTTCATCTCACTGAGGAGAAGTTGATTGATTTGATTTAGTTTGACTCATTGAGGGAGGTTGATTGGGTTTATTTTGTTTATTTAGTTGTACTTCACTAGGAGGAGGGTTGAATTTGTTTCATATTTTAAATTTTGAATTTTAAGAGGGACCCTGTAAGTTTGTGATGGACCGCACTGAGTAGGGGCCATGTTGGCCTTAGTCCCCCTCAGATTTACCAATCCAATGGGGTAGTCTACCAACCACATGATAGGACTATCCAACCAAAGGGGTTGCCTTTCGGTGTGCATGTTGACCTCATTTTTAGAATGAGCTCTCAACCCCTCCATCTTAGACATAGGAATTCTCTTAAACTTTAAGAATTCATTAATCTTAAGACACATCTAGTGATTAGTGGACACTCAACCTAGCCCTAGAGACTTAGAAGAGTTAACCATAAGACTAGGTCATGCCTTAAGGGTGTTAGAAAAATTTACCTACCCTTAGCTTGAACCATTCCTCACCTTCCTTCCTTCAAGTCAAACACCAAATCAATATTATTTGATTTTCTCCAAACTCAAATCAACTCCATGTGATTGATATCCATGATTGAAACCCATGAATGAAATTCCTAAGTCCAAATCTTTCTTAAGTCCTTAAACTTTCCTTAAGGACTTATCCAAAATCATGATCAAACCAATTCAAACTCATGATATTTTCTCATAATTCATTTATATTCTCATTTATATTCACATATGTAAATGAAATATAAATTCAAACCAACCAAACTAAACTCAAAATTAAAATCAAGTCATGAATCTTTCCTAAGTCCTTTAAGTTTTCCTTTTAATGGACTTAGCCTAAATCATGATCAAATCAATTCAAATTCATGGGATTTTCTCATAACTCATTTATATTCACATATATAAATGAAATATAAATAAATGTCAATCAAACTAAATTCAAAAATTCAAATCCTTGCTTAACAAATTTCCTAAGTCCTTTAAAATTTCCTTTTAATGGACTTAGCCTAAATCATGATCAAATCACTTCAAATCCTTGAAATTTTCTCATGATCCATTTATATTCTCATTTATATTCACATATATAAATGAAATGTAAATTCAAACAATCAAAAATACTTCCAAAAATCAAACTCAAATCCACTTAAAATCCAACCTAAGCCTTTCAAGTCAAAAGCTTGAACTTAGCCAAATCAACTTCAAATCAAGCCAAACTCTTGATTTTTCTTCATGATTCAATCAATCTTACAATCATGAATCCACATATAAATACAAACTTTAATCACCAAATCAAAATCCAATTCAAAAATCAAATCCCAAATCTCTTCATATTCTTCCTTTGAATATGAAATTGTCAAATGGATAAAAACCCATTTGACTTCAAACCACTTGCAAATGGATTTATATTTCAATCATAAGTCCATATACAAGTTCAATCAAACTCAAATCAAGCTTTGACCAAGCCATTTGACCCACTTAGGCTCACTTGACCCAAATTGACCTAAAGTACCCTTATGAGCCAAATTTTAATCTTAACCAAATTGGATTGAATCAAACTCACCTATGCCTCTGATCATGATCAACAATCATCATGGGATGATTAATCAATCAAATTGGGTCAAACCAAGTCAACACTTAGCCAAAATGAAACCTAGCATAGCCAAAATCCACCATAGGCCAAATTTATTGAAACCATTGATCTAAGTTCATTCATGAACTATGTTTGAACTTGACCAAATCAACATTTGAGCCCCCTTTACTAACTTGACCCAAGTTGACCCAACTTGACCTAAAAAGTTAAAATGTGTCAAAACTTGATCTAATAAAAATTGATTCAAACCAATGGGTCAAGTTCTTTCCAAATCACTTGTTGAACTTGACCAAAGCTTCAATTGGAAAACTAGACCTAACCTAGCCCAATTGACCTTGAACCCAACTTGACCTAAAGGCGTCATGTTGAGCCAAAGTCAAACTTAACCAAAATTGATTGAAAATAAAGATAAAAAATCCACTCCATATGACTAACCAAACCTAAACCTACCCATGACCTAGCTCAAATAGGTCAAATGGGTCAAATTGGTCAACTTGACCCATTTGACCTAAATGAAGTCATATGAGCCAAATTCAAAACTAAACCAAATTGAATCAAAAAAAAGCCACCAAAACATTTTAAATGGTCATATGAACTTGACCCAATCCTTGGTTTGACCCAATTTGACCAATTGGTCAACTTAACCCAAGTTGACCCATTTTGACCTAAATGGGTCAACATGAGCCAAACCATATCAAATGAACTCCAAATCCAATGAAACTTGGCCAAACCTATTTTATCCACATACCCAACATATTCAAATTCAAAAATTAGCCAAATGACCATTCTACCCCTATGCCATATAACAAATTTTAGTCTAATCCATTGGTAATTTGGTCAAGCCCTCTGCATATGAACTTGATACCTTCCTAATAGGTCAAGTGGACCCAATGGAGAGTGGTGCACCCAACCCAATGGGTTTGGGTTAGCCCAAATGGACCCAAGGCCAAACCAACCCCCTAGCTCAAATTGGCCATTTCAAAAACCTCCCTCCACTTGATTTGATGCACATGGGAGGTTACTAATCCACTCCTAAGCTCCAACCAACCATGTGCCAACTTCAAATAGATCAAACAACCCTTTTCATATGGTCAATTGATCAAAATGGTAACCCAACCTTCGACTATCCTATTGCCATAGGGGGAGATATACTCCTCCTAATTTGATTTGAATTCAACACCCTCATTATCGATTGAGCACTAGAGAGTGTTAGGAGCCATCAAAGAGCATTCCTAAGCTACCTTGGAGGGAATTAAAATCAAGCTTTCTCAGTTTTCATCCTTTGAAAATAGGGGAGTTCAACTGATTTCCAAACTCCTTCTACAATATAAACCACTTTAATTCCCTTTGCATACTCCCTCAGGGGATCAAGTCGAGTGCACCCAAGCTCTCCCTCAAGTTCCCAAGGCAAGGAGGAGTTGAATTTGATCAAAGCTGCAAGCAAGAGGAGGAGGTGTTGGTCCATAGAAAGATCTACTCAATCCCAAGGCTTGAAACTTTCAACAGGGCTTCGTCTCCATTAGAGGAAGCTACCTCATCAAACTTGAGCATTGGTGATCACCTCCAATGAGGTATGGAATTTTTTGACCATTAGACTTAGGAGGTGTTGGTCCTTTGTGAAAGAAATGTTCATGGCATGAGAATTCCACCGTTGGATGTGATCTTCTATGCTTTGGGATGGTGTGGGTAAAATTTTATCCTAATCTGAGCTCAATCGAGCTTGGATCCTCCCTTAGATCATGGACGGTCTCCATTGATCCTCAAAGAAGAATAGGGGTAATCCGGCCATCCATCTGCACATTTTTGATAGATGACCAATATTAAGTGCACATTTATAAATCGATTTATCCTTTTAGAAACCATGGGGTGATCCCTGAGTGTTCCATCCTTGATCAAATGGTAGGGATCAAACCACGTCTTGTGACCTCATGATGCGATGTTTAAGTGGGTCCTCCCTGGCTGACAAGTGCAAAGCACGCTGACCGCTGCCGCTGCATGTCGAGTCATTGGCTAAGGGGATTAGTTAGGGTTTTAATTAATTCTAATTAATCATCTAAGCTCTAAAAATTCATATCTCCCTAAATAAAAATCAAAAAAATATGAAGTAAATTTTTATGGAAAGACAATTCAATCTATAATATTCTAAAAATGTTTTTAATGAATTTTGAATCATATTTTTCTCTGAATTTGGGTTTTAATGGAAATATTCTTTTGCTAATTATCCCTTAATTAATTCTCTGATTAATCCCAAAATTCTTGGGTATGTTTTGGGGGATGACTTCTACCTCCCCTAATTTTCTTGGGATTTATTGAAGGCTTAATTGGGGGATTTGCAAATACATTTCCTAATTACTCCCTTAATGTAATTAAGTATAATTAAGGATGTGATTAGTGTTTTAATCCCTCATTGGAGTTGATTAAGGTTAGATCCAATGAATAGGAGAATTAGGGAATAATTTTGAGGTATTTCCCCTAAGCTATTCCCTAAACCCCCTTTTCTTTCCTTAATCCTCTTTAATTAAGGGTTAATTCATTAACTACTCTCTTAATTAATTTCTAAAATTTCTAAAACTTTCCAGAACTTAATTAATCTACTTTAGGTAGATGCTTGGGTTTTCAAGAGCCTAAGTTCAATTAAGGAAATCAAAACTCAACTCACATGTGTTAGGGGTGTTTTGAAATTACTTAAGTTAAACCCCTTAGCTTAATTAACCATTAATCATGAGCCAAATTGCATTAGGCCCTTTTCTTCCTAGGTGCATTGCAAGTTTAAATTCCTTGTGAGTTTTTTGTGTCATCTCATTAGCTCATAATTACTTGGTTAACTATGCTAAGGTGGTGTATGTAAGGGTTAATTAACTTGCTTAATTTATACACTAACCTAATTAAAATATAAAAATAAATCTAATCAACTAAAATTAAACAAAAATGTCAAACACATGTGGGAATGGGTTAGGAATAGAAAACTCAACTCACATTTTCAAAATTAAATCAAATTCTAAATCAAACAAAAATTATCTTGAATAAACTTTGATTTATTTTAAGCTTTCTTATTTCATAAGATTGACTTTAGAATTTAATTAAAGTGAATGTGTTTACATGCTTTCATTGCTTTAGTTCTTTCCCCAACATGGTAAATATGTGTGTCATGTGGTTTCATGCATTTATACTTTTCAAAATTCAAATTTAAAATGAAAATGTTTACTTTATGTCAAATTTGCATGTGTTGGCTAAAGTAGAAATAAGAGTTTCTATTATCACTATTAAATTCAAATTATTTTCAAAATATAAGAATCAATTATCAAAATTGAAAGTGTGCTACTTATATTTTAATTATAAGCTTGCATGTGAGTATGATATAAAGATGTGCATAGTATAGATTTCCCTTCTCTTTTCCTTTAGTATGGTTTTGAATAGGATTTGGTAAGATGTATGGTTCATTTGAAAAGAATCTAACACTTGCCTAATTCCATATCCTATTCATCCTTATGCTATCACTTAAGATGGATACCTATGCTTGCACATATAAATTGCATAAACAAATTGAATCAACTAAGACAAATTTTTGCATCCTTTCTTTTCCATTCATTTCTTTTGTACATATGTTTGTATTTAAGGAAAGTGATATATTAGTCTGACAACCCCGAGGTTGCGAGGCTTTACATAGCCCTAAGTAGATCTTGTACCTTACACCTCTGGTTAATAATGGCGCTGTACTCACTTATGCCTTTCTTACTTTCATGTGTGCATGTGAAAATTGGATAAGAAACCCTTTTCTACCTAATGAAAATCAAGCATCATAAACTTCCAAATCTCCTTAAATAAATTACTTAGCATGCATCATAAAGTGGGTTAAACATTCTCATTTGTATGTATAGATATGCTTAGGACTCATTCATATGCATGTTATACATGTTGGGAAAGAAATGAAGTGGTGTATGTTTTGTGAATCTGGTTCATTTTATTTAATCTTAAAATGCCTTTCTTTTTGAATGGGTTTGCTAGAGTTCATCTAAATTTAGGATTAATTAAAAGATATAATCAAAATATTCACTAAATAAAACTAAAATGTGAATCTACTTTAGAAATTACTTAGTTAGGGAAGGAAAGAGAGGTTCTCTTCTCTTTCCCTCTCATTATAACTTAGTAATTAATTGTAGGATTCAATTGAACCTAATCAAAATATGAAATAAAATCAACCCAAAATAATTAAAGCACTTAAATGAAACCCTCCTCTAAGTTTAACATGCTTCACACTTAGAAAGTTCTAACTTATATCCATAGCTAAGCAAACCACACAAACCTCTAAAGCACACATTAGGCTAAGTCACCACTTCTAGCTTTAGGTTAGGGCGGTGCATGGTTTGATGCTTGCTTTTATTTTGTGATATATGTTTTAGACTAGATGTTAGGATGTATGTGCATAGAATGAATGGTAGGATTATCTTAGTCTAACCATTATTTTCTGCAGGGGATTATGCTTAAGAGGTGTTGTCATAAAAATATAAATGTTTTTGCTTGCATGTGTTTATACCCCTAAGCATAATCCAATAGGCTAGGTGGACTTAGTCACCCATGTGTGAGGTGTTAAGTCCAATATATATGCTTGGGATTTGTGTGGTTTGTTTTAGCTAATCTCTATTCTGTAGGTGTTAGTAAGATTTCCACTCTTTTCCTTTTGATGTAAATTTTGCAATTAGAATTTTGGAATGATTGTTATGGGGATTAGGATGAGCATTGGTCATAAGATCCTATCTTATGTACCATGTGAATCTTTGGAGCATCACCTTCCAACCATCTAAAAGAAGGAATCAAAGATGAAAGAAGAAAAGAAGAAGAAAGAAGAAAAGAAGAATGAAGAAATGAAGCTTGAAGACCCCCATAATAATGAATTCCTTGCTTAATTGTACTTAATTCATTTGTAATTGTATAAGGGTAGAGCCTAGCTACACAATTTATTATTTTTGGGTTTGTGTTAGCTTTATAAATTGATTGATGATTTATTTAGCTTGTACATTAAGTGGCATCTTTTTCCTAATTTCTTCTTGCTTTATGTATGACCTGGATGTGGATTAGGCTCTTAGATAAAATAAATCTTTTACCAAATCTAATAATTCAAAACTAAAAATAAAGAACTCATAACCTCATATAAAGCTTAGATTTAAAATCAAGATAAAAGAATTAGCAACCCCTTAGTTGGATGAGTATTTATTTTACAATATCATGCACAATAGCATCTTATTTCACTCTTGATTGGAGGGCTTCCACCTCTGTAAGAGAAACTTGGCTTGACTTTCGAGAGCCATAATGGAAATACACCTCCTCCCTTCTTGCTGATTTTGGCCAATAACTTTATTTCTCATGCATTTAGCATGTGAATCTTATTAGCCTGAGTCAAAATAATTATCCAAAAATGAAAATAAAATGAAATTTAAATTGCATTATATTTAGGTCATTTGAAGCATGTCCCTACATGATCTAGTCTATTTAGGGAGTGAGTTTAAGGACTTAGTCTCTTTCTAAATAAATAATTTCCTAGCTATCTTGCATAAAGCATAAGACTTGCCTACATGAATTTAAAATCGTATGAGGAGTTAGTTGGCAACAACCCCCAAGCGGTTGTAAGTCCAAGCAGTCAGGTGGTTTGTCCTCTCTTGTGGAGGAAAACTAAATATACAATTTTTTCTTTAGATTTAGGTTGTGTTTTCAGCCCTCTCCAAAGCTCCCTAGATTTAGGTTCTAAGATTACTTCTCCCCTTTGCGGGCCATAAGCATAATTCCTCACCTTAGGCATTTCCATAATCTTGTGTTGTGGAATCATAAGTCCTAAATTTCTAATAAAAAATATAACTTAAACAAATTAAATCAATTTCAAAAATGTAAAACCCAACCATAAGATAGTTTGAGATGCTCACTAGGTTTCCTAGCATCGTGAGCATCTCCTACTTATCTTTCTTTTAGATTCAATAATAACTCCTCTCTTTGATCAATCCCATTTGATCTTTAAAATTTAACTAATCGATTGATAGTCCTTTCCTATTGAAATCTTTGAAGACAATGATCATTTACCATAACCAAGAGTATTCTTAATGGATTTCATCCCTTAAGATGTAATTAACTTTGGGGGCTTGCCCCTGTAGGGAACTTAACGAACCGATTTAAAATAAACCTGCTTTACTTTTCCATGTAGAGTAGGGGAAGAATCTCTGGTACATATGTAGAACGGCCCCAGGGAGTCCTTATTGAGGTGATTACATCCATTAAAGGGTAGTGACTTCTATCTCTCGAGATAGTACACTATTCCTTGATGACGTGCCCAATCACCTGCATAAGTGCATCTATAGATCTGCATCGCATCCCAAAAAAGATGAATTTTTATATTCTTGCATTTTTTCCACAGATTGAAGGTGAAGATATATAGAAAATTTTCACCACAGTGCTGCAACTATACTAGGAAGAAAGTGTAGTAGACTTACATCCTCCAAAGTAGAGATCAGTCACTGGATTGATCAATTATCGAGGCAACAAATTAAACCCAACCTTAGGCTGACTATTGAGTGAATGTCGCTTGGGGACTTAAATCAACTCAAATAATCAAGATTAATTTCATTATTTTTCTTAATTATTTTTATGGATCCTATCGGTTGCAATGGAAGCGTAGTTGGCTGCCTACTGATTTATCGATCTAAAGTAGTCCAACCTAGGGCTATCCAATAAAAAGAATTTTCTTTCAGTTTGTAATGGTCAAGTTAAGAAGAAAGTACGGGGACTCACATCTTCCAAAATAAGGAACCACTGGGGTGATCGGTTGCTTGTGCAACAAATCGAAGACTTAGGGCTAATTATTGAGTGAATTCCTCTAGGGAACTTAAATCAGCTCAAAGATAGTCAAAGTTTAATTTCATTTTTTTAGTTATTTTTGATGGATCCCAGGATGGATCATGAGTAGGGCCATGTAGGCCTTGATCAATTTAGATTTAAATCCAAGGGATAGTCACCATCCACATAGTAGGACTATCCAACCAAAGGGATTGCCTTTGCAATGGTCAAGTTAAAAAGAAAGCACGGAACTCACATCTTCAAAATAAGTTACGGGTGATTTGCTCTGCAATAAATCAAACTGATACTATTGAGTGAATGCCTGGGACTTAAATCAAAAGATAGTCAAAGTCAATTTCATTTTAATTATTTTGATGGATCCCATCAATTTATAATGCAGGGGTCTTTTGATCTAACTTCAAATTTACCAATCCAAAGGGAGTAGCTTCCCGACCAAGGGGAGAACTATCCAACCAAAGGGTTGCCTTTCAGTTTGTAGTGGTTAATTCGGGAAAAAGCATGGGGACTCACATCTTTTGAATAAAAGACCATTAGGGCAACACATTAGTGAGGTAACATGTCAACCCGACCTAGGGCTGCCCATCAGTTTATGACAGTCATGCTTGTAAGAATGCATAGTAGACTTACATCTTCCAAAGTGAAATGACCATCGGGGTAACCTATTTATGGAAAAAAATTGAACGACCTTGACACGAGAGAGTGCACAGGGGACTTATCTTAACTCAAGAGTCGTGAAATTCTTATAGGAGTTCTCGACACGCCCCTAAAGATAGGATGCCTGCTTGGGAAAGGGGCTACTGGGGGCTTGAGTTCCTAATCCATAAGCGAATAAACTATTTATTTTTTTTTGTATGTTTGTTTATCATGGACCCTATTATTTGAGGGATCACACCGAAGGATCGACCTAGACCTATCTCATTTATTGAACTAGCATCCATTGAACAAATTCTCCAACCATAGGGGTGGCTACTAGGAAAGGGGGACTATCCAATCCAAGAGTAACCCAGGTAGTGTCTAAATGGGGTCACAAAGGATGTGATCCAAGTAGAGTGCCTGTAGGGGAGAGGGGCCACTAAGGGCTTTATCTAAAATCCTAGAGAAGATAATATCTACAGGTACTCAGTGGTCAACTCAAGGAGAAAGCACGAGGACTCATATCTACTAAGAGTGGTGTATCCACCAGGTGATTCTCTATCAGCATAGCAAACATCAACCAACCTAAAGTGCCTGTCGATTTGCAACAATCAGCCTAGAAAGAAAGCATCAGGGACTCACATCCTCTTATAGTGGAATAGATTATCGGGATAGTCTATCTTCAGCTCGACAGGTGCTATCCAAACCAGGGTGACTACTAAGTGAATGTCACTAGGTGACTTATAGAAACTCAAGAGTAGTTAAGAGGAAAGGAGCCACTGGTGGACTTATCATAAATCTCAAATATACTCAACCTAGTTTGTGCATGATGGCTAGATCAAGAAGAAAGTCATTTACATCCTCTTAAATAGAGTCAACATAAGGTAGCTTACTAGTTGAGTAGTGAAGTCTACCAAACTAACAAGGCACTCATTGGTTTACAATGGTTAAGTTAGGAAGAAAGTGGGACTCATATCTGCCAGGAAAATGACCACTAGGGTGACACACTAATAAGGTAGCATGTTAGCCTGACCTAGAGCAACTAATGAGTGAGTGTCACAAGGGCCTTGCTTCCACATCAAAATAGCCTGAGATAAAAGATATGTGTTTATTTTTATTTATGTTTGTGTTTGAAGGAATAAGATACCTCTCGAGTTCTCTTACACCTACCCTAAAACACACTGTGGAATTGATGAAATGGTGCCACAATGGCAGTTGTGATCCCACTAAGAAAGGATGTCGCTTAGGTTCTCTTACACCTAACTTAGCTGTGCTAGTCAAAATAGGACTCCTCTTGGGTTCTCTCACACTTATTCTAGTAGCGTAGCATTGATGAAATGGTGCCATGAATCGCACTTATGATCCCACTAAGAAAGGATGCTGCTTGGGATCTTACACCTAACTTAACTATCCTAGTCAAAATAGGATGCCTCTTAGGTTCTTTCACATATATTCTAATAGTGTTGGGGAGTTGTGTTTAATTTGTGTTTGTGTTATGAAAGAGGGATACGATGTTGCTTGGGTTCTCTTACACCTACCCTAAACACGTCATGGCAGATTCACAAAATAAGCAAACAACGATTCAAAAGAAAAGAATGTTTTGAGGAATTGGAATAGAATTTTTGAAGATAATTATTTTTAAACATGATTTTATGGGTAATATTTCTTCAAATAGATCCCAATAATTGAAGCATCGGGTGTTCCCCTTTACAATCAATAAGTTCTTGGTAGAGTTCTCTATGACAAAAGGGCCTTCCCAAGTGGGTTCAAACTTACCTCCCATCTTTTGATGGGCAATAATTAGTCTCCTTAGAACTAATACAAGCTCTCTTACTTGAAAAGCTCTAGGGTGGACTAGCTTGTGACCTTGAATCATTTTGGCTTTGTATAACTCAACTGGCAGCTCTCTCCAAACCTTCATGCTCTTCTAACCACTTACATTCTCGAGTGATACCCATTTGCTATCCTTAGTGATGGGAAATTGACCTTCTAATGGTAGAACAGCTTCAGACCCATACACTAAGGAGAATTGGGTAGATTGAGTTGGAGTTCTATATGTGGTGCAGTATGCCCATAAAGCTTCAACTAGTTGCTCATGCCACTATCTTTTATTATCATTAAGTGTCTTCTTTAGTATCTGGTGAGAGTTTTTTTTGAATGCTTCTGCTAGACCATTTGCCCTGCGATAATAGATGGTGGAGTATCTCCAATCTATACTATGTTTCATGATAAAGATGTTGATCTTGGTGCTCTTGAATGCGCATACCATTATGGATATATATCGAGGCCCCTATAAGATATGGTTCTAAAAATTGAAGCACATGCTGAGTTATGACCTCTCTGAGTGGTATTGCCTCTGCCCACTTGGAAAAGTAGTAGATGGTAGCTAAGATGAAATGATGACCCATGGAAGAAAAATGATTGATAGGACCCACTAAGTCGGTACCCCAACACTCAAATAGCCATGAGACCAATATAGATGTAGAATGTTGGGTGGTTGATGTAAGACCACACCGTGCACCTGACACTGATGGCATCTCCTAGCCATGTTCATACAATCTGTGATCATTGAAGGCAAGTAATATCCTAGTCTCTTGATATTTGCTTTCATATTTAAACCAGATTGGTGCACTCCGCATAGACTTGCGTCCACCTCAGTCATGATCTTATGGGCTTCATGTTTATCCAAATAGCATAACCACATTTGATCAAAAGATTGTCGATACAAGGTGCCATCCACGAAAGAATAGGAGAGAGCTCTCTGTTTCATCTGATGGGCTTGTGATTTCTCTTGAGGTAGTTTATCGTTCAAATAATATATGAATGGTTGCCTCCAATCCAACTCCTCATCTTTATTGGCAATGACAACCTCCCCTTCAAAAGAAAGTCTCTCGATGAGTTCAGCGTCAATAAGGGATAAGAATTGTCTATTTTGGACCCTTATTAGAATGGACTCTTCTTCCAGACATGCCAATTCCTTAGCAAGTTTGGCCAAAGCATTTGCTACTGCGTTCTCTCCTCGAGGAACCTTGTAGATGGTGACCTCAGGAATTTGGGCTAATAGCTTCATGGTATACTCATGGTAATGATGAAGCATAGATTTTAGAACCTTATAAGACCACAATGTGGTTGATGACCAACTGAGAATCCCCATAAATGTTGATGCTTTTGACATACACTAATGGCTAACTCCAAATCAGCAATCAAAGCCTCATACTCAGCTTCATTATTGGTGCATGGATTGGAAAGATAGTATGAGAATCTCATCACATCGAGGTCTGGAGTTAAGAGAATTATTCCTACCCCTACCTTTCCTAAAAGAGTAGATCATGGTTCTTCTCTTTTGTAAAAGGATCCGCACCATCAAAATACATCTCAGAGTGGTGATTGTCAACCTCCCCTAAGTTCACGATTTGTTCATCGGAGATCATTCAGCATGGAATCGAGAAGTGGGTGTTGCTAAGAAATCTGATAGTGCTTGTCCTTTCATCACAAAGGGTACAAATATAATATTAAACTGTGAGAGAATCATGGACCAACATGCCAAACATCTGGATAACGTGGCCATGTCATGAGATACTGTAGTGGATTGATTCTTGAAATCAAGTCCACCTTATGAGAAAGTATATAGTGACATAGCTTTTGGGATGTAAAGATTAAAGCTAGGAAATATTTCTCAATAGGTCGGTAGTTTGCTTCAGTAGGGACAAACGATAGTTGAGGTAGTAGAGAGCATTCCCCTTCCCTTCATCATTGGCTTGGGCCAACAAATCGCCAAGGGAGTCATCCAATTTAGTAGTGTGGAGGATAAGTGGCCTACTCGGGATAGGGGCTACTAGAACTAACAGCTTCACCAAATACTGCTTGATGTCTTCAAAGGCATGCTGACACTTATCATCCCACTTGAACTTGGCATCCTTTTTGACTAGTACTGAAAATGGCTTGCATCTTCCTGATAGATTAGAGATAAAGCATCATAAATACGCCAACCGCCCTTTGAAAGATCTAAGTTTAGTTAAACTTTTAGGAGGTGACATTTCTAAGATATCTTTGATCTTTTTGGATCTATTTCTATTCCTCGATGTCAAACAACAAACCCAAGGAACTTCCCTAAAGCTACTCAATGCACACTTCAAAGGATTCATTTTGAGGATGTATTTTCTTAACGTTCAAAAAATACTCTCAAGTCAAAGAGATGATCTTCCTTTTTTTTGCTTTTGACTATTAGATTATCAACATAGCATTCAACTTGATAATGAATGAGTTCATTGAAGATCTGAGTCATGGCCTGCTGGTATGTGGCACCAGCATTTTTAAGGCCGAAAGGCATGACCTTATAATAATAGATTTTGATCAGTGTTTCTTTCATCCTCAGGGGCCATCTTGATTTGGTTGTAACCAGATGACACATCTATGAAGGAGAAAACTACATGAGATGAGGCGATGTCCACCATTAATCCTAGTATAGGAAGAGGAAATTCATCCTTAGGACATGCCTTATTTAAGTCCTAAATTGCACACATACCAATTCTTTATTCTTTTCTTATTGACATGGCTAAGGTAGGATATTTTTCTTTCATGATGAAACTAGCATCAATCAGTTTCTTGACTTTAGAAAGGACCTGTTGTTTGATTTCTAACCACATGCATCTAGGAGGTTGCTTGATAGGGTTAACGCTAGGGTATATTGGTAGTTTATGGACTGCTATGTCAGGAGATAATCCAGACATCTCTTCATAGCTCCATGCAAAGCAGTCTTTAAACTCAATCAATAGCCTAACTAAGTCATTAGTTTCTTCTTCATTTAGCAGAGAATTGATGTATGTCAAGTATGGATTTTCTTCTGTCTTGAGGTTGATTTCTTTGAGCTTGTCAATAGTTACATGGATTTCCTCTTTGAATTTTGGAGGTGCATCTTTGATTTGAAGATCATCTGGATCATCTGGATCATCTAAAGTTTCTAAACACACCTCCTCATAAGAGTTAGTGTGGTTTGAGAAGAACCATGAGACTCCAGATGATTGATGACAACTAAGCAGTAATCATCATCATCGACTATACCCACTATACCAAATCCTAATCCTGATCTTGATTGTGCATCCTTGGCTCTGTTGTTCCATAGCTTCTCAAAATACTATGACTTGTGCTTGGACCATGTACAATGAATCAAACATTTCTTTGTAAGATTATGAACACAGTCGAGTACCAATCAAAAGGTAATTCCATTAAATCTTTATATGAATTATCCTCAAGTTCTACATCAACTCCTAGACCTGAGAATGATGATCCCAATATGAATCTCTTTGGCTTGACATTCATGGAAGACTTAGGGGACTCCTTAACTACTAAACTTTCAACTTTTTGAGAGGAAAGTGAGGTTAGAGCTAAAATTCCCAATTGCTGCTTAATAGTCTTACATAAACCTATTTGAATATATTCATGCTTTGCTTGGAGGCCTAGTCTTCATCACTGTCGAGCTCAAGTGTTATCTCTAATGAAACCTATTGAGAGGGGTTGGCTGGTATGCAAATCACATGAGACTCATCCTCCGAGCTAGATTCCAAGTCTATGTGAATAGCAGGGGTACTCTTGCAAACTGGAACATAACCCCTATTAGTTGGTTGCTAACCAGGAGGTCTTCCACCTCTAGAATTGCCTCTGTATCTTCCTCTACCTTTTCCTGGTGGAGGTTGAGTCATCCTACCCATATGTCCATATGGTGGAATGAACTGGGTGGAATGTGACATGGCTCTACTTCTTCCTTAGTGTCCTTTTCTCGCTCACTTGTACTTTCGTTTTTCTTTTTTTATTTTTCTTTTACTTTTTCTTCTTTTTCTTTTTCTTTTGTATTTGAATTTTGACCAAGTTCATGAGAAAATGTGTTTTGATTTTGAGGAAGATAGTAGGTCGCATCTTCATATATCTCAACCTCTGTGACTAAAAATGGATTCTCATCTCATATTCCATCACTTCAAAAATTGATGCACTGATGAAGGGAGGATGGAATCATCTTATTCTAGTGTATCCAAGGCCTACCAAGCAAAGTAGTGAATGATGTACTCAAATCAATTATATAGAACTTGGCTTTAATCTTCTAGTCACCTATTTGCAAAGGTAACACTATGGAACCTAAAGCCCTCTCGCCCTGTTCATTGAATCCTCTCAACATCATCCGATCTCCTCAGAGTGTAGAGATGTCAATATTCAAGTAGGCAAGGGTCTTTAGACTCATAATGTTCATGATGCATCTAGATCAACTAGAACCCTGGAAAGTTTGAATCTTCCCATATCCACTGTGTTGTAGAGGGGACGATTATTCTCCATGTCCCATAGAAAAAGGTTATCATCTGTGTATGTGACTTATTATGCTTCTTTTGAATAATGTGTCTCCTCTCCAATAGTGGTCAGCTGAGTTAAGCATATCTCTGGATCAAGAAGAGCCTTGATTAATGATTCCCTCATCTCTTTGGATAAGACATATATAACTTAACTTGGAAACTTTCTTAAGTGAGCAAGGACATTGTAATCAACTCTGGGTTAATCCTCCATAAGCATATCCATGGGTGGAGCATCTTGTGGAGGGGCTTCTTGCTCATTAGAACCAATGACTTATTTCCCCTTATCTTGAGGTGCTGCCTTAGAGGTAGAACCTTGCCACTGGAGGTTAACTGATCTCGTGGCGGGTTAGTGGAAGATTCTACATACCATCGCTCACCCATAGCTTCTCCTATAGTACCCTCAAATCGAGATGATTCTAAGTCTATCTCAAGAGGTGAACCCATAGTATTCAAAAGAAAGTTCAAATCAAAGAGAGTATTATAATTATTATTGAGACTTGAAGAGTTTTTAAAAAGAGTAGAGTTAGACAACCCATCAGAAGTGACATAGATGTAATTCAAAATTATTTTATTCCTCAATTTCTTGAATTTAGAAGGAGGTATATAATAGAAATCTAGTAAAGTAAGTGGGGTGAGGGATTTGATGCCCTCATCCACTGATATAAGATGCCTACTAGAAGAAGAGCTAGGAGTAGAAGTAGTAGTTATGTGGAATGGAGGCTGGCTTAATTGTGCTACTTGGCTATCCAGGGGAGCTCGCTACTATTGTTGAGCTCCCACTTTCCCCAAGTTGTCTTTGGCAACTTGCAAACCATCCTTGATGTTGGAGGTTCGAGCTGCCTCAAGCACCTATAAGGAAAGTTTCTTGATATTTGAAATAATCTTTTTAGAGGTTCGGGATAAGGAGATATCCCAACCTTCTTTTATTTTGAGAGGATCGCATGTATCCCCAAGGATTACCCTAATAGAACTGGATGGTTGTTCCACTAGGTATTCCTTTAGGATAACTATCGCACCTGTCTTGTCGCTATGCTCAAGCTAGTCCTTGAATGTAAAATAATCCTCCAAAACATGGCCTAGCATGTGATGGTAGGAAAAGTTAGGATCATTTCTCCTGCCCACTTCCTCTAGCTTCCTAGGCTCGAGTAGCTAAAATCAAATTTCTTTAAGAGGTTCTTAAAGATTTTCCTGACTACCTCCCTCTTAAATGAATAAGGTTTGTTTAGTTTATCCAAAAGAGTAGGTGGATGGTAGCTACCTAGTAGTGGGTATGTGTACCGCTACTATGAATATGGCTGAGGAGGAGGTGGCAAAGGCCATGGAGGCTATTGTGGTAGTAGAATGGGTAAAGAGGAGGTGGAAATGATAGTGGAGCTGGTCTTTCATGCTGGCGTTGCTTCCCTTGTCCACTACTACTACCCCTGGCTTCTTCTCATAAGATTTTTGTGACTTTGGCTTTATTGACTGATCTTGAAAAGGAAACTATTTGTCCTCTCCTTATAGACTAGTCGCCTTATTGATTAGCTTCTCAAATGTCTTGATGGTAAAATTTTGAGCATGAAAGCGACCGGGCCATGAATATTTTTTAGTAGAATTTATATGGCAAGTTATTCAGACAGCTACGGTTCGCATTTCATACTCAAAATATGCCATCTGAGAATATAGTCAATGAGGGACTCACCGGGGTGTTTGTTGTGCTACAACGAGATCACCCATAGTCACTTTTTACTGAGCTCTAGCAAATCTCTTAATGAAGAGTTGCTCTAACTCAACAAAAGTCCTCACTGAATTGTTGGGGAGTTCAACGTACCAATCAAAGGCTATGCCTGCTAAATTATTGACAAAAAGACAAAATAGTAATGCATCACTACCACCACATACAAATGCCTGAAGTGCGTATGGGCGTTTCACGCCATGAAAACTCTTGAAAGAAGGTGACACAAAACCCTTAGGATACTAGATAGCAACAAATTCCTCTAGGTAGGGTCTACCCTTTGGAACCGATGAACCACCTCAAGTTTGTGCCAATGCTTCTCTCACTTTCTACTCAACCATGAGTTTAATATCCTTTTCTTGTATGGAGGTACTATCCACTACCTTTCTATACAAGCTAGTGCTGCCCTGCTCTACTGGAGGAGAAGTCTTGGCTTGATCCAAGACATGAAACAACTCAGCCCGGTCTCTAATAGTAGAATGTACCTGGCTGATTGTGCCAAAATTTGCTAACAAATCTTCAAGCCTCTTTCCCATTTTGTCAATTTGTTCATCCTTCAATTTAAGTGGTTGAAGGAGGTGTTGGGTCGAATGAGTTGTATCATCCTGTTCGGCCGCAACACCTTCCAAACTCTGTTGATCCTGTAGGAGGAAACCCCTGGTGTCTATCATATGCACCTCTGCTGATTTGTTCAATATATCATCTTCATTAGGATCAAACCTAACCTTGTCTCCCTCTAGATCAGACCAAGCATACCCTAGAATTTCCTTCTTCTCAATGAGATCGCAATATCATCTAGGAGCACCAACTCATGCACAAATGATGGGGTGATTGGTAGGATCATGCTCATGAACAAAGATACATCTAACCTCCTCTACCATAGAAGTGCTGATCTTGTGAGGGTTATGCTCACTGGAGGATACATGCTCATGGCTATCATCTATCATGGGTGGAGCGCTACTCCTGGGAGGATCTATGGCCATGGGGACAACTGAACTATCTTTTTCTCCCTCTGATGCTATCTCTGTGATCTGCTGTGGTGGTGGTAATGATGGCACGACTATGATGCTACATGACTGCCATTCTCTTCACATAATTGAAGGAGGTCAAAGAGAGCTCCCTACCTTAGTGGATGGAATGGGATCTCTAGCCATAGCAATCACGGAGGCTCTTCTTTCCTTGGATACCTTCATGGCCTTTGATGGAACTGGAAGATGAAACTTGCTGGAGATGGTGGAGTGGAAGCGTGAGGCACCACTCTCTTTGTGTGGGAGTCCCTCTCCTATGGTGAGTAGTACCGGTTAATATAATGTTATTAGTATGACTAGCACGTGTAATGTGCCGATAGGGGAAATCCATGAGGATGAGGCCACCGCGCATACCTTAATCTCTCTAGTCACATGTCGATACATGGGCCTCCTCGCCCTCTCACCGATATGCTCGCCACGAGGAGAATGACAAATCATAGATCAAATTAGGCTTTGGACTCTGATCGTCCAGAAGCCCTACCGACATGGTATAGAACTATCCTAAGGCCAGCAAATGACCTCCTTCTATCTCTGATAGGTGCTTCAAAGTAAACTACAGATGGAAGTGACACTGAGATCCTCCTAACATCCTCCTCTCCATCAAATCCAGAAAGAGGATAAAACTTATTTTGTGCAATCAGTGGAGAAACTATCTGTGGTAACTCCTCTACTGCAAATTGAGAAACTGCCTCCATCTCTTTGGCTATGCATACATGATGCTGCTTGATCTTATGGCATCTTTTATTGAGTCCTCGAGAGGGAGGGGAACTAGACCCTACCTCATGGTGGGGAAACTATCCTCAAGATGGGGGAGTGTTCCCTGGAAGAAGCCAATGAGTGGGTGCTAGCACTGGGTAATGAGAACAAGCGAAAGCACTAAACTACTACAAAGCCTACAACCTTCCTCTTCAGTGAGGGAACCTCGGAGTCTAATGACATCTCAACATGGATGACTGGCTTCTGCCCAATCACCACACTCCTACTGATGGTTGTGAGGGTTTCCCCCTCACAAGTGATTCTAGTCCCTTCGAATCCTCGATCGAAGTGAATCAGATGGGAAAAGTTAGTCTATGGGAGGCTGGCCCAATCTGAGGCCAAATCCATCCCAAAAGGAAAAGTGAAGACATACTTCTGAGCTTCCATTTAAACTGAACTGAACTTGAGAGAAACTGATTATAACTAGGTTGAAATTCTACAATGTTTGAAAACAAACTCAAATTTGATTTTGCTTTAATTTGCTTTTAGAATTTGAACCCACACTGAACAATTTGAATATGTTAAGTGGGGCACCTTGATTTAGGAGAGATATTTAGAATTTAGAATTGGGGAAAAGATTTTTTGAATTTAGAATCCATTTTCAACAAATTTGTGATGTTGGAAATGCGTTCAAATATTTTGAAGAGATTTTTGATGCTTCTATTGGTTCATATTTGAATTTGATTTTCATTGTTTGGGGACCCTTTATTTAACAAATTTGAGTATGTTGAAATAAAGGGTCAATTGATTTTGTTTTGCAGATTACTCATTTAACAAATTTGGGTATGCTAAATGAGTTGTTTGAAAATAATTTTCTTCTTTTGCTTGTTTATGAATCATGAGTGAATTATGTGTGAGTTTGAAAATGGAATCTTTACTTAGCAAATTTGTGTATGCTAAATAAAGTCCAAATGTTTTCTTTTATTTTAATTTTTTAAAAAGAGGATCTTTACTAAACAAATTTGGGTATGCTAAAATAAAGTCCAATTGTGTTTTGATTTTTGATTTTTGAAAATTAAACTTTTACTTAGCAAATTTGGGTATGCTAAGTAAAGAATCCAAATGTATTTGATTTTTTTGATTTTGATAACAGGATGTTCACTTAGCAAATTTTGGTATGCTAAATCAAGTATCCAAATGTATTTGATTTTTGTGATTTTGAAAAGAGGATCTTCACTTAGCAAATTTGGGTATGCTAAATCAAGAATTCAAATGTGTTTGATTTTTGATTTTTGAAAAATGAAACATTTACTTAGCAAATTTGGGATCAAGAATGAATGGATTTGATTTTACATAGCAAATTTGGGTATGCTAAATAAAGGATCCAAATGTGTTTTGATTTTGATGATTTTTTTGAAAAGAGGATCTTTACTTAACAAATTTGGGTATGCTAAATAAAGGATCCAAATGTGTTTTGATTTTTGGATTTTTTTTTTTGAAAAGAGGATCTTTACTTTGTACATTTGGGTATGCTAAATAAAGGATCCAAATATGTTTTGATTTTTGATGATTTTTTGAAAAGAGGATTTTTACTTAACAAATTTGGGTATGCTAAATAAAGGATCCAAATGTGTTTTGATTTTTGATGATTTTTTGAAAAGAGGATCTTTACTTAACAAATTTGGGGATGCTAAATAAAGGATCCAAGTGTTTTTTGATTTTTGATGATTTTTTTGAAAAGAGGATATTTACTTAGCAAATTTGGGTATGCTAAATAAAGGATCCAAGTGTGTTTTGATTTTGATGAATTTTATTTTTTTTAAAAGACGATCTTTACTTAGCAAATTTGGGTATGCTAAATAAAGGATCCAATGTCTTTTAATTTTCATAATGATTTTCTTGAAAAGAGGATCTTTACTTAACAACTTTGGGTATGTTAAATAAAGGATCCAAATGTGTTTTGATTTTTGATGATTTTTTGAAAAGAGGATCTTTACTTAACAAATTTGGGTATGCTAAATAAATGATCCAAGTGTGTTGACTTTTGATGATATTTTGAAAAGAGAATCTTTACTTAACAAATTTGGGTATACTAAATAAAAGATCCAAACGTGTTTTGATTTTGATGTTTTGATTTTTGGAAATGAGAAATTTACTTAGCAAGTTTGTGTATGCTAAATAAGGTTCAAATGTGTTTGGTTTTGATGTTTTGATTTTGAAAAGAGGGATCTTTACTTAGCAAATTGGGGTATGCTAAATAAAGTCCAAATGTATTTTTGGTTTTGATGTTTTGATTTTGAAAAAAGGGATCTTTATTTAGTAAATTTGGGTATGCTAAATAAAGCCCAAATGTATTTTTGGTTTTGATGTTTTGATTTTGAAAAGAGGGATCTTTATTTAGCAAATTTGGGTATGCTAAATAAACCCCAAATGTATTTTTGGTTTCAATGTTTTGACTTTGAAAAGAGGGATCTTTATTTAGCAAATTTGGGTATGTTAAATAAAGCCCAAATGTATTTTTGGTTTTGATGTTTTGATTTTGAAAAGAGGGATCTTTATTTAGAAAATTTGGGTATGCTAAATAAAGTCCAAATTTATTTTGAAAAATGAAACTTTCATTTGACAAATTTGGGTATGTAAAATGGAAGTCAATTATATTTTATTTTTCAAGGATGAAATTTTTGTGTGTGATTATTACTTTTTGAAAAGAAGTAAATTCTAACTTAACACATGTGGGATGTGTTGAGTGGAATTTCAAATGGTGTAATTTCATTTGAAAATAAAACCTCCATCTAACATATTTGGATATATTGAATGAAGAGTCTTATTTTTAAATTAGTACTTTTTGAAAAGAAAGAAATTCCAACATCAACATATGTGAGATATGTTGAAATGGAATTTTAATGTTATGATTTGTTTCTATTTGGAAATGAATCTTCATTCAATAAATTTGGGTATGTTAAATGAGGGTGTTCATTTTCAAATATGTGCTTTTTAAAAAGATGATTTTTGGATTTTTATTTGGAAATGAAATCTTCATTTAATAAATTTGGGTATATTGAATGAGGATGTTCATTTGTGCTTTTGAAAAGATGATTGTTGATTTTGTTTTTGAAATGAAATCTTCTTTCAATAAATTTGGGTATATTGAATGAAGATGTTTATTTGTGTTTTTTTTTAAAGATGATTTTATTTATTTTATTTAGAAATGAAATCTTCATTCAATAAATTTGGATATATTGAATGAAGATGTTCATATGTGCTTTTTGGAAGATGATTTTTTTTTTTTTTTGATTTTGAAAGATCCTACAAGTAACAATCTTGAAGATTGTTAGATGAGGTTAAGTTATGAAACTTTTTGTGCAAATATCTTATTGTGTGAACTTTTTTTGGAAAAGTGCTTTTTGGAAAGTGATGTTTTTATAAAGGATTTTTTTTCTTTATTTTTGGAATGAACCTTTCCTTACCATAAAAAATGGTAAAGAGGAAGGTCTATATAATCTCTTTTTATTAAATTTTTATTTTCACTTATTGGGGGACCCAATTGAGGTTTTAAGACATACACGGGGTGAGGTCCTAAAACCTAAAGGATGTTGGCTAGCTTAACTTAAGAATGAGATAAACTAAGTGCCAACAAAAAAGAAAGATAGTCTCAAATTCATATGAAATACAAATCTACTATCGATACTTAGAGACAATGATCATTTACCAAAGATGGAGAGGAACCCTCCCAGGCGGTGTCTAGAAAAATTGTGATGTTTTATTTTTTGTCATTATCAATCTTAAAAAATAAATAAAAACAAAAATACATGCTAGTTGGACATCACGTAGATCTGCAGATGTTCTTATTAGGGTGATCAGGTATATTATTGAGGAATGATGTACTATCTCGAGATACAGAAGTCATCATCCTACAATGGACAATCACTTAATAAGGACTCCTAAGGACAATGGGTCTTCAGATGTACTAGAGTTTCTTTCCCTACTTTACATGAAAAATTAAAGTAAGGTTTATTTTAAATCGTTAAGTTTCCTATGGAGGCAAGCCCCCATAGTTAATTAAATTTGAGGAATGAGATTCCTTAAGAATACTCTTGATTAAGGTAAATGATCGTTGTCTCCAAAGATTTTAAAGATAGGACAATCAACAAATTAGTTAATTTTGGAAGATCAAGTGGGATTGATAAAAAAAGGAGTTATTATCAAAACCAAAGGAGATAAGTAGGGGATGCTCACGATGCTAGGAAACCTAGCGAGCATCCCAAACTATTATGGTTGGGCTTTATATTTTAAAATTTTAAAGAGAGTTAACTGTTTAAGTTAAATTTTTATTAGAAATCTAGGGCTTCATACAATATCATGGAAATGCCTAAGAGGCGAGTATTTATACTTGTAGCTTGTAAAGGAAAACATCAATCTCAGATCCTAAATCTAGGGAGCTTTGGAGGGCCAAGGCATGATCTAAATATAAAGAGAAAATGGGTATATGGTTTACCTCCACAAGAGAGGATAAACCACACATTCTTGGACTTACAATGCTAGGGGTGGTAACTAACTCCTCCTACGATTTTAAATATATATAGGCAAGTCTTATATTTTTGCAAGATAGCTAGGTTGTTGCTTATTTAGAAAGAGACTAAGTCCTTAAACACACTCCTTAAGAGACTAGATCATGTAGGGCATGAATAATGACTTATTCTAATGCAAATTTTGTTAAGTTTTATTTTGATTTTTGGATAATTTATTTTACACAGTCTATGGGATTCATATGCCTAATGCATGCAAAATTGGTTATGGGCCAAAATCAGTAAGAAGGAGGTGTGTTTCCACCATGGCTCTCAAAGGTCAAGCCATTTTCTCTTGCAAAGGTGGAAGCCCTCCATAAGCAAGAGTGAAGCAAGTTGCTTTTTATGCATGATGTGAGACATACAACATCCAGCTAAGGAGTTGCTAAATCTTTTATTATCTTGATTTATATCCTAGGCTTTAGGTGAGGTTATGAGTTATTTAATTTTAATTTTGAGTTGATTAGTTAGATAGAAAATTTATTTTTCCCTATGAGCCTAATCGCATCCAGGCCATTCATCAATCAATGAAGAAACTAAGAAAATCATGAAATCTTAATGCACAAGCTAAACAAACATCAAATAATTTTATAAAGTTAGCACAAAAGAATAAAAGGTCGATGTGGTTGGGTATGATCGCACAACCAGAAAAGAAATGTGGGTAGCCAAGCTCTACCCTTATACAACCCAGATTACAAATGAACAATTACAATTTAGAAAGAATTCATGTTATATGGGTCTTCATTCTTCATTCTTCATTTCTTTCTTCATTTCTTTCTTCCTTTTGGTTGGTTGGGATGTAGTTAGCTCCAAGGCTTCATATGGTACATAAGACATAGTCTTATAACCAATGTTCATCCTAATTTCCCATAACATTCATTCCAAATCTTAATTGCAAAATTACATTAAAATGGGAAAGATAAATCTAACTAAACTTGCAAAATAGAGATTAGCTAAATATTACATCACAAAACAAAATCAGGCATCAAATCATGCACCACCCTAACATAGAGCTAGAAATGGTGACTTAGCCTAATATTTGTGCCATTTAAGGCTTGTGTGGCATGTCTTAGCTAGGCTTTAAGGTTAAATATTTTCTAAGTGTGAAGGATTCAACTTAGAGGGTGGTTTTATTTAAGTGATTTAGTTGATTTGTTAATTTTATTTGATGTTTTGATTTGGTTTCAATGAACCTACACTTAATTACTAAAAGTTGTAAAGAGAAGAGAAGAGATGAGAACTTCTCTTTCATCCCTACCTGTGGTGAAAATTTTTTATAGGATACGGGGTAGCCTTTCAAATCTATTGGGAGAAATGAAAGAGACACACGAGCACTATAGAAATTTATCTTTTTAGGTAGATGCACTTATTCAGGTGATCGAGTACGACATCAAGGAAATAGTGTACTATCTCGAGAGATAGAAGTCACTACCCTTTAATGGACCTAATCACCTTAATAAGGACTCCTAAGGATGATGGGTCTGCATATGTACTAGAGATTCTTCCCCTACTTTACATGGAAAAGTAAAGCATGGTCTATTTTAAATCAGGTTCATTAAGTTCCCTACAGCAAGCCTCATAGTTAATTACATCATAAAGAATGGAGATTCCTTAGGAAAACTCTCGATTAAGATAAATGGCCATTTTCTTTGAAGATTTCAATAGAAGGACTATCAATCGATTGGTTAGTTTTGAAAGATCAAATGATATTGATCAAAAGAGGGATTTATTATTGAATCCAAAATGGAAGATAAGTAGGAGATGCCCACGATGCTAGGAAACCTAGTGAGCATCTCAAACTATCCTATAGTTGGACTTTACATTTTTGAAATTGATTTATTTTATTTAAGTTGAATTTTTCATTAGAAATTTAGGACTTATGATTCCTTAACACAAGATCAAGGAAATGCCTAAGAGGTGAGGAATTATGCTTATGGCCCACAAAGAGGAGAAGCAAACCTAAATCTAGGGGGCTTTGGTGAGGGCCAAAAGCACAACTTAAATCTAAGATGAAAATGGGTAATTGGTTTGCCTCCACAAGAGAGGACCACACGACAACAGACTTACCTTGGGGTGGCCACCAACTAACTCCTCCTACAATTTTAAATACATGTAGGCAAGTCTTTATGCTTAAGCAAGATAGTTAGGTTGTTATTTATTTTAGAAAGAGACTAAGTCCTTAAACTCACTCCCTAAACAGACTAGATCATGTAAAGGGACACGCTTCAAATGACCTAAATCTAATGCAATTCAAATTTTATTTTTTTTGGACAATTATTTTAACTCAGGCTAATAGGATTCATATGACCAATGCATGAGAAATAAGGTTATTGGCCAAAATCAAAGAGAAGGTAGAAGGTGAGCTTTCACCATGGCTCTCAAAGGTCAAGCCAAGTTTCTCTGGCAAAGGTGGAAGCCCTCCAATAAAGAGTGAAATAAGATGCATTTGTGCATGATATTACAAAAGAAATGCTCATCCAGCTAAGGGGTTGCTAATTCTTTTATCTTAATTTTAAACTTAAACTTTAGGTGAGGCTATGAGTTGTTTAATTTTAATTTTGAGTTGTTAAGTTAGGTAAAAGACTTATTTTTTCCTAAAGAGCCTAATCCACATCCAGACCATAAAAAAGCACGGAATAAATTAGGAAAAACATGCCACTTAAAGTTAAAAAGCTAAACAAATCATCACTCAATTTATAAAGCTAATCGCAAAAAGAATAAAAGGCCATTGTGGTCGGGCACCACCGCACAAACCAAAAAATATCAAATTGGGTAGTCAAGCTCTACCCTTATACAACCTAAATTACAAATGAATTAAATTATAATTAAGCAAGGAATTCATTATTATGGGGGTCTTCAAACTTTATTCTTCTTTCTTCTTTTCTTCTTTCTTCTTTGGTTCCTTCTTTTGGATGGTTGGAAGGTAGATGCTCCAAGGCTTTACATGATACATATGATAGGATCTTATGACTAATGCTCATCTAATCTCCATAACAATCATTCCAAAATCCTAATTACATAAATTTACATGAAAAGGAAAAGTGAAAATCTAACTAACACCTGCAAAACAAAGGTTAGCTAAAACAAACCACATAAATCCCAAGCAAGTATATTGGACTTATCACCCACCTAATTTATTTGGATTATGCTTAGGGGTATAAAGCACCTGGAAACAAAGAATTTATATTTTTATTTATGATAGCGCCCCTTAAGCACAATCCCTAGAAAGAATAGTTAGACTAAGAGCATCCTACCATTCATTCTAGAGCATACACCCTAACATCTCTAAAACATATATCACAAAACAAAATAAACATCAAACTATGCACTGACCTAACCTAAAGCTAGAAGTGGTGACTTAGGCTAATGCGTGTGCTTTGAAGGCTTGTGTGGTATGCTTAACTGTTTAAATTTTTTAATTATGAAAACATATTCAACTTAGAGGAGGGTTTTATTTAAGTTTTTTAATTATTTTGGGTTGAATTTATTTTATGTTTTGATTAAGTTCAAGTGAATCCTACAATTAAGTTATGAAGAGAGGGAAAGAGAAAAGAACTTCTCTTTCCTTCCCTAACCTAAGTAATTTCTAAAGTAGGTTCACATTTTAGTTTTGTTTAGGTGAATGTTTTGATTAAATCTTTTAATTAATCCTAAGTTTAGATGAACTCTAAACAAACCTATTCAAAAAGAAAGACATTTTTAAGATTAAATAAAATGAATCAAAATTTACATAACACACATTACTTCTTTCCCAACATATATATAACATGCATATGGATTGAACCTAAGCATATCTAAACATAAAAATGAAAGTATTTAACACACTTTATGATGCATGCTAAGTAATTCATTTAAGGAAATTTAGAAGTTGAATATGCATGATTTTTCTTAAGTAGAAAGGGATTTCCTTACCCAAATTTTCACATACACACATGAAAGTAAGAAAGGCATAAGTGATTACAGCGCTATTGTTAATTAGAGGTGTAAGGTACAAGACCTACTTAGGGCTACTTAAAGTCTCACAATCTCAGGTTTTCTAGACTAATATACCACTTTCCTTAAATACAAACATGTGCATAAAAGAAATGAAATGGAAAAGAAGAATGCAAAAGTTGTATTAATGGATTCATTTTATTTATTCAATTTATGTATGCAACTATAGGTAACCCCTCTTAGGTGATATCATAGGGATGAATAGAATATGGAATTAGGTGAGTATTAGGTCCTTTTCAAATGAACAATATATCTCACTAAATTCCTTTTCAAAACTATGCTAATGATAAAGGAGAAAGGAAACCTATACTAAGCATACCTTTATAATCTTTCACATGCAAACTCATAATTAAAATATAAGTAGCATACTTTCAGATTTGGTATTTAATTTATATGTTTTTAAAATAATTTGGATTTAGTAGTGATAATATCCATTCATATTTCTACTTTAGCCACACGACATAAAGTAAACAATTTCATTTTGAAACTTGAATTTGAAAAATATGAATGCATGAAACCACATGATATACAAATTTAACATGTTGGGGAAAGAATTAAAGCAATGAAAGCATATAAACAAGTTCACTTCACTTAAATCCTAAAGACATTCTTATAGAATAAGAAAGTTTAAAATAAATCAAAGGGAATTCAAAGTGACTTTTGTTTGGTTTGAAGTTAGATTTAATTTTGAAAAAGGTAAGATGAATTTGTTGTTCCTAACCCATTCTCACATGTGTTTGATATTTTGGTTTAATTTTTAGTTTATTAGAATCATTTTTAAATATTGATTAGGTTAAATGAATAAAGTAAATAATTAGCCCTTACCTGCACCACCTTAGAATAATTAACCAAATAATTATGAGCCAATGAGATGACATAAAAACTCATAAGGAATTTAAATTTGCAATGCACCTAATAAGAAAAAGGCCTAATGAAATTTGGCTCATAATTAATAGTTAATTAAGCTAAGGGGTTTAGCTTAAGTAATTTCAAAACACCCTTTCGCACATATGAATTGGGTCTTGATTTCCTCAATTGAACTTAGGCTATTGAACACCTAAGCATCTATCCAAAGTAGATTAATTATGTTATAGAACTTTTCAAAAATTTTAGAAATTAATTAAGGGGATAATTAATGAATTAACCCTTAATTAAGAGGAGATTAAGGAGAGAAAAGGGGATTTAGGGAATAGCTTAGGGAAAAAACTCCAATATTATTCCCTAAACCTCCTATCTACTAGATCTAGCCTTAATCAACCCTAATCATGGATTAAAACCACTAATCATACCCTAACTATCCTTAATTACATAAGGAGGGTAATTATGAAATCCATATGCAATTCTTCTAATCAAGCCTTCAATAAATCCCAAGAAAATTAGGAGAGATAGAAGTCATCCCCTAAATCATACCCAAAAAGTTTGGGATTAATGAGAAACTTAATTAAAAGGTAATTAGCAAAATGAGATTTCCAATAAAACCCAAAATCAAATAAAATCATAATTTAAAACCCATTGAAATTAGTTTTAAAATATTCTAGGTTGAATTATCTTTCCAAAGAATTTAATTTCATATTTTTCTGAATTTTATAGAGAGAATTATGAATTTTAGAAGATCCTTATATTAATTAGCATTTTTATTAATTCCCTAACTAATCCTCTTGTTCACGGCGATGCATGGCAGCGGGGATCAGTGTGCTTTACACCATCGTGTCATGAGGGATTCACTTAAATGTCAAATCCAAAATTATGGCGTGGTGGATGCGATTTGATCTTTACCATTCGATCAAAGATCGGATGGCTAGAGATCTCCCCGTAGTTTTAAAATGGATAAAAGAAATCTAAATGTGGGGAATTATCTCATCCATCCAAAATGCGTGGATGGATGACTGAGATCTCCCAAGTTCTTCCCCTCCTAGATCAATAGAGACTTTCCATGATCTAGGGGAAGATCCATGCTCAATTGAGCTCAGATTCAAACCAAATTTATCCCACACCATCTAAAGCCAAAGAGCAGCACATCCAATGATGGGATTCAATTGAATTGAAAATTCTCTTCACAAAGGACCAAGACCTCCTATGCTAGGTGGATGGAAAAGTTCATACCTCACCAGAGGTGATCACCGGCTCGATTCCCTTGGAGAAGCTTCGTCTGGTTGAGACGAAGCCTTGCTGAAGTTTTGAGCACTTGAGGTTGAGTGGATTGGTATATGGACCACCTCCTCCTTAGCTAGCTTGTGGCTTTGATCGAGCTAGGTCCCCCCTTGCCTTTGGAACTTCAAAGAGAGCTTGGGTGCACATGACTTGCCTCTCTGATGGAGTGTGTGAGGAGAATTTGGTGGAAATTGAGTATGGAGAAAGTTGGCTCTTCAATTTTTCTCCCCTATTTTCACTGTTCAAAAATTGAGGATAGGAAAATGGCTAGAGCTCTAGGAAGATAGGGATCACTCTATGATGGCTCCTTACTCTCCCCAATCCTCAATCGAATGTATGGCTAATGAATTCAAATTGAATTAGGGGGAGTATATCTTCCCCTTGAAGGATCGTACGACCATCCAGCCACTTATCATTTTTGATCAGTGGAGCTTAGGCAGTGGGTTGTTTGAGATGTTAGGAGTGTGCACATGGTCTGTTTGAGTCAAGAGTGGATTGCCAACCGCCCATGTACTTGAATTTGAGTGGGAGATGGGTTTTGAATTTGGAGTTTTGACCCATGGGGTCAGGTTTGGTCTAGGGACCAATTGGGCTGAGCTGAACACATTGGGTTAGGTGCACCACTCTTCACTAGGTCCCCTTGAGCTATTAGCAAAGCCTCAAGTGAATTTGAAGAGGGTATGACCAAATTATCCATGGATTAAGCCAAATTTTGTTCTATGGCCTAGGGATAGGATGCTCATTTTGCTAATTTTTTTACTTTGGATATGTTGCGTATATGAAGAAACTAGGTTTGACCAAGTTTCATGATATTTGGAATTCATTTGATATGGTTTGGCTAATGTTGACCCATTTAGCTCAAAATGGGTCTACTTGGGTCAAGTTGACAAATTGGTCAAATTGGGTCAAACCAAGGGTTGGGTCAAGTTCATATGACCATTTGAAATGTTTTGGAGGCTTTGGTTTGATTCAATTTGGTATAGTTTTGAATTTGGCTCATATGACTTCATTTAGGTCAAATGGGTCAAGGTGACCTATTTGACCCATTTTACCTATTTGGGCTAGGTAATGAGTAGGTTTATGTTAGGTTAGTCATATGGAGTGGATTGGTATCTTTGTTTCCAATCAATTTTGGTTAAGTTCGCTCAACATGACCCCTTTAGGTCATGTTGTCTAGGTCAATTAAAGGTTAGGTCTTGGCCTTGAGGCTTTGGTCAAGTTCAATAAGTGATTTGGAATGAACTTGACCCATTGGTTTGGATCAATGTGGCTTAGATCAAATTTTGACACATTTTGACTTTTAAGGTCAAGTGGCCAATTGGCTAGGTTAGGCTCAAAGTTTGACTTGGTCAAGTTCAAACATAAGTCATGAGTGAACTTAGATTAATGGTTTCAATCAATTTGGCTTGCGGTAGAATTTGGCTATGCTAGGTTTCATTTGTTGGCTTAATGAGCCTTATGTTCAATTTGATCAATTTTAATGATAACAAACGAATGCTTGGATGTTCTAATGAATGTTTTTATGTGTTTCAGATATATCAATTGCTAATTACATATCCAATACATCTCATAATATCTTTGAGGAAAGTGGAAGAGTAGAAGAATGAAAGATAGATCAAATTGGATAATGTGAAGCTCAAAATATAATATTTTAGGTTATATGCATTTATTCATTAGCATGAATCAATTTGCTCACAACTTAACCTATTATTTTAATGAGGTTAATTTATATAAATCTCTATCTAATTAACATTCAATTATATGTTTCATACATAGCATTTGAATTATCAAAATAATAAATGATAATGACTATTAAGTGTAATTATTTTATTTACTTCATATAATTAAATATTTTATTTTAATTTGATGGTTATATGATAACTAACATACGTATGATTATATATAAATTATATCATAATATTTAAATGTCACATGTCAAAATTAACAAAATATATGAAATTTTGTATTTTAGCCAAAGTCATTTTATAATCAAGGAATTTATATCTCGATTTCATCTCCAATGGATTCACAGATTTTTTTTCCTTTAATTTGATAGGTCACATGATCTACGTTTGATTAAAATTGAATTTATTATGACTTTTCAAACATTAGCTGATTTTAATAATGAATACATGCTACAAGCTTTGAATATATTAAGAGCCATATTTGATTATTTTTTTACTTGCCCATGTGAATAGCCAAATTTTGGCTACTTAAATTTAATATTTATTTAATATAAATTATATTTTTATTGAATATTAAATTATTAGATGATAGCATGAGGTTAGAATAATATATTTTTTTGAAATAATTCAAAATGACCTTCTTGCCTATAAATAGCCCTCATTCTCTTCATGAAAGCATTCCTCATTTCAAATTCAAAATCCCTCCAGCAAATCTATGAGAAAATTTCTTTGGTTTTCCTTCCAAGTGTTCTCCAAATATTACAAGATCAAATCCTTGGTTTGGAAGCTTCAACATCTTCAACTAAGCAAGCTTTCTCAAATTACTTGAGTTTTTTTTTCTTGATCTTAATCCTTTTTAGTTGTTCATGCTATTTTCACCATCTATTTATTCTTTCCAATTTATACTTTTGGTGGTTTAGTCTTTGGACATTGTTTTTCACATTAAAGTTTCTCATTCAGCTTTTTGTGAAAAACTCTTGTGATAGTTTGTAGGATCTATTTCAACTTGTTGAAATTTTTAACTTCTTACAAATTTCTTTTGGTTTCTTGAAATATTTCTTCATTAATCTTATTTTGAAAGATCATTTATTCTTAGATCTATTTTAGAAGTATATTTTAAGCATTTTAAATTAAATTATTATGCTGAAATTATTTTCATATTTGTTAGATCTCTCTTTTTAACTAAAAGCTTACTAGCCTACTTAGATCTATCATATACTCATTTTATTTAAGTATTTTGTGATCATTAGCTTTAATTGAAAGAATCTTTTTGGTTAAAATAAAACAAATTATTCCTTGCTAAAATTTATTTTATTGTGCAAAAGAACATTGTAAATTTATTTTGAAATAATTTTTATATTAGTCTACAAATTGTAATAACGTAAACATCTTAGTAAGATCACTTTAAGATATTTATTTTATTATTTCTTATCAATATTAAGTGAGCATTTTTTTCTTGACAAAATTTTTTAAGTGATCATTTGTAAGTTGTGAGATCATTTTTGAATTGGATAGCTTGGTATATTTGTGATAGATTTATTTTATTAAAATTTATTACTTTATAATTTTCTTTTTGTGCTGTAAAATTTATATTGGGGTTGTACTCACCCCTTTGTAGGAGAATACATATTATTGTAGGGGTTGTACTCACCCCGTTATAAGAGAATACTATTTGTAAGCTATTTTGCATTTAGTGGATTCCTAGCTTGGCGTGGCTAGGCGTGGATGTAGGCCAATTTTGGGGTTTGGCCGAACCACATAAAAATTGTGTGTCTATTGTCTCTCTTTACTTTATTGTACTTTTATTTTTACTGCATTAAGAATTGTATCTTGTCATTATAAAATCATAAATTAATTTTCTACTAAAACTTAAAATTTAAGACTTAAGTCAAGAGTTGATCTTTTCACTATGGAATAAGGTTTCCCAAAGGGTTCACTACCAGAGGACAATCCACTCATAGACCTCCACTTTTAGATAGTGTACCATTTGATTATTGGAAAAATAGAATTAGTACATTTTTAAGAGGTCAAGATGCACGCATGTGGTATATGTTGATACATCAACATCATACACCCACAGTAGAAGTAAATGGCATTAAAGTAGAAAAACCTTTTGAGGAATGGTCTGTAGTTGAAAGGGAACTTAATGAATTAAATGCTAGGGCTTGTAATAACATTGTGCTTTATTACGATGATTACATGAAAATTTCTATGTTAAGTACAATAAAAGAAATATGGGATAAACTCATTATAACTTATGAAGGAACTAGTGAAGTTAGAGATGCTCATATAAATAGACTTGTTCATGAATATGAGTTATTCATATGTCTCCTTCGAATCCATTTTGATATGTATACAGATTCATGAAAATAATTAAATTGCATTCTCTTGGAAAACATATAGGAATCAAGACTTAGTCTATAAGATTCTTAGATGTCTTCCAAAAGAATGGGAAGCTAAAATAACACTATTAGTGAAGCTAAGGATTTATCTACTTATCCACTTGATCACTTTTGGGTTCTTTGATAGAACATATGAATAGGTTATTGCTCAAAGGGATAAGATGGATAACTCAATAAAAAGGGAGAAGGAGAAAGGAAAAGCCATTGCATTACAAGTTGATGACAATGATGAGCATAACACCTCAAGCTCAGATGGTGATAGTGATGAGACGATCATGCTATCCAAAAGGCTTGGGAACTTACTAAGGAAGAAGAATCAAAGGTATAAAAATTCTAAAAACCATAAATTTCAAACTAAAAAATTTCCTACATGTGAAGGGATGATTTGCTACCATTGTAAAAAGCCTGTACACATAAGAGGTGATTGTCTAGAACTTATGGTTTCAAAGAAGAAAGAGATTGATGTGAAAAGAAGAAAAAATATGAAGGAGAAAAAGCACCATAAGAAGAAGAAGACAACTTTATGGGCCAATCCAGATTCAAATGAATCAAGTACTTGCTCATCTGATGAAGAGGTCAACATATGTCTTATGGAAAATGGAGAATCTGACTTAGATTCTCAAGAGGTATGTAATGATATATCTTATAATGAATTAGATGATGCTTTTAATGATTTAGTTATTGAATATAAAAATTAAAAAGGAAATACAAAACTTTAGAAAAAGAACATAAAAATTTAGATATGCATTTTTATGATTTAAAAAATGAATGTGATAATTTAAAAAGTAAAAATACTTCTTTATTAAATTATTCCTTACTTGTATGTAAACTTGAAAGATAGAATATCTTGTTAAAAGCAAGATTAGAATTATGTTTGAAATCATAAGTTCATTATAATACTTCATCAAGAAAAACATTTAATAGAAATTATTTGCATCATATACATCCCACTCATATACCTTATAATTATTGTGCTAAGTCATATACAAACACTAATGTTTGGTACAACTATTATGTGATAAAAAAGGGCATATTTCATTTGATTGCTATGCACATAAATTACAAAACACTAAGAAATCATCTTATGTATGGGTACCAAAAGGTACAAGCACTACACAAATCACGCATGCTAGATATCTTGCTTCAAATTTAAAATGTAGACCTAAACAAGTTTGGGTTCCAAAAGTTAACATGTGAGTTTCTTTTGTAGGAATGCCTTCAAAGCAAAATCAAAGAAGGCATGTGGTACTTGGACAGTGGATGTTCAAGACATATGATGGGAGATAAAGATAAATTCATAACTTTAGAATCAAGTGATGGAGGATTTGTTACATATGGAGATAATGCAAAGGGAAATATCATTGGCATTGGTTCTATTTGTAATAATTCTATCACTTTAGATAAAGTTTTTCTAGTAGAAGGATTAAAACATAATTTAATTTCTATTAGTCAATTATGTGATAAAGGTTTGAATGTAGTATTCCATGCATCATTTTGCATTATAAAAATAATGAAAATGTTTTGTTAGTAGGAAAAGATATAAAAATATTTATGTCATTGATTTAGATAGCTTTCATGATGTGAATTTGAATTTACTTTGTTTTAAAAGCACTCATGATGATGATATATGGTTATGGCATAGGAGACTATGTCATTAACATGCACACACTTAATAAAATTGCCAAACTTGATTTAGTAGTTGGATTGCCTAAATTAAATTTTCATTAAAACTATGTTTGTGATGCATGTATTCATGGTAAGCATTCTAGAAGCTCATTTAAAAGTAAAAATATTGTTTCTACTTCTAGACCTCTAGAATTATTGCACATGGATTTATTTGGTCTTATTAGCACCATTAGCTTACGTGAAAAAAATTATGGTTTTATGAGTATTGATAATTTCTTTAGATATACTTGGGTTTTATTTGTAACTTATGAGGATGATGTTTTTGGTGAGTTTAAAAAGTTTTCTAAATATATTCAAAGAGAACAAGGCCTTTTGATTAATAGGGTTCAAACTGATCATGGTGGCAAATTTGAAAATAAATTATTTGAGGATTATTATGATGAACGGATCAGACATAATTTTTCTACACCTAGAACTCCCCAACAAAATAGAGTAGTAGAGAGAAAAAATAGAATATTAATTGAATTAAGTAGATCTATGCTTGATGAGTATAAATTGCCAAAATATTTTTGGGCAGAAGCAGTAAATATTGCATGTTATGTGATGAATAGGATCTATTTTAGTCCAATTTTGAAGAAGACACCCAATAAATTATTTTTTGGAAAGAAACCTAAGATTGAACGCTTTCATGTATTTGGATGTAAATTCTTTATTTTGAATAATGGAAAAGAGCATTTAGGTAAGTTTGATTGCAAATCAGATGATGGTATTTTCTTAGGATACTCTCTTCCTAGTAGAGCTTATAGAGTTTTAAATAAGAGATAAATGATTATAGAAGAATCAATACATGTTATTTTTGATGAAAATTTAATTGATCCTATTAGAAATGAAGTGATTGATGAATAGATTGATAATTTTAAGAAAATATCTTTAGAAGATAATATGGATGATTCATTTCCTAAAGAATGGAAATATAATAAAAATCATCCAAAGGAACTAATTATAGGAGATCCTTCAAAAGGAGTTATGACTACAAGACATAGTAGAAGTTGTAGATCATTCATCATTTTATCGAGGTTGAACTTAAAAATTTAGAAGAAGCATTAAATGATAATTTTTGGATTATTACTATGGACGAGGAGTTGAATCAATTTGTAAGAAATTATGTTTGGGAATTAGTCCCAAGACCCCAAGATCAAAATTTCATTGGAACAAAATGGGTCTTTAGGAATAAGCTAGATGATTCAGATTGTATTATTAGAAATAAAGCGGGTTAGTTGCACAAGGGTACACACAAGTTGAAGGTATAGATTTTGAAGAATCTTTTGCACCCATAGCAAGACTAGAAGCTATCAGGTTACTCCTTGCTTATGCTTGTTTTAAGAATTTTAAACTTTTTCAAATGGATGTCAAAAGTGCATTTTTGAATGGATTTATTGACCAAAATGTATTTGTAGAGCAACCACCTAGATTTGAGAGCCTTGATTGTCCAAATCATGTGTATAAATTAAATAAAGCCTTATATGGTTTAAAACAGGCTCCTCGTGCTTGGTATGATAGGTTAAGTAACTTTTTGATAGATCATGGATTTAGAAAGGGTAGAGTAGATACCACCTTATTCCTTAAAAGCATAGATGATGATTTGATTGTGGTACGAGTGTATGTAGATGATATATTATTTGGAAGTATAAATGAATCTTTATGTCATGAGTTCTCATCTTTAATGTCTAAAGAGTTTGAAATGAGTATGATGGGAGAACTTAATTTTTTCTTAGGTCTTCAAGTGAAGCAACAAAAAAATAACACATTCATCTGTCAAACCAAGTACATAAATGAATTGCTTGAGAGGTTTGACATGAAAAGATTTAAATCTAGTAAAACTCCTATGAGCCCATCTACAAAATTGGATTTAGATGAATTAGGAAAATCTGTTGATCAAAAACTTTATAGGAGTATGATAGGTTCACTTTTATACCTTACTGCTAGTAGGCCTAATATTATGTTTGTTGTTTGTTTGTGTGCTCATTTTCAAGAAAGAATCTCATTTAATAGAAATCGTATCTTTGTATTTGATAGGCACTACTAGGTTAGGTTTATGGTATCCTAAAATTCTTTATCATGTGATTTGGTTGCTTATTAGATTTTTTTTGGATGTAAAGTACATAGAAAAAGCACATCAAGCACATGTCATTTTTTAGGATCATCGCTTGTGTCTTGGTCATCTAGAAAATAAAATTCTATAGCTTTATCCACTGCTGAGGCAGAGTACATAACTGCTGGTAGTTGTGTTGCTCAGGTCCTTTGGTTAAAGCAATAATTAGAAGATTTTGGTATTAAGCAAGATCACATTCTAGTTGGTGATATAGTGCTATTACTTTGACCAAAATCCTATCCTGCACTCACGAACCAAGAATATAGAAATTAGACATCATTTTATTAGGGATCATGTTTTGAAAGGTGATGTTAATATTAATTTTATTATCGATTTACAAATTGTAGATATTTTTAAAACCCTTACCGGAAGAACATTTTTGTACTTTAAGATGCATGCTTGGAATGTTAGATCTTAATATTTAAAATTGTATGTAGCTTGTTCTCACTTTTTGATGTTGTTAAAAGGGGGAGAAGAGTAAATTGTTGGTTAGTATTAAGTCTATTTTATGCATACATTTAGGGGGAACAACATTATTCATCTCTTGTGCATAAATTTTTTTAGAAAGAGAATTTTTTTCAAAACTATGATGAAAGGTCAATTTCACCTTCATCAAAATCAATACCAACATTAGGTTGTCATCATCAAAAAGGGGGAGATTGTTGGCTTAATGAGCCTTATGTTCAATCCGATCAATTTTGATGATAACAAACGAATGATTGAATGTTCTAATGAATGTTTTTATGTGTTTTAGATATATCAATTGCTAATTACATATCCAATACATCTCATAATATGTTTGAGGAAATTGCAAGAGTATAAGAATGAAAGATAGATCAAATTGGATAATGTGAAGCTCAAAAAATAATATTTTAGGTTATATGCATTTATTCATTAGCATGAGTCAATTTGCTCACAACTTAACATATTATTTTAATGAGGTTAATTTATATAAATCTCTATCTAATTAACATTCAATTATATGTTTTCATAGCATTTGAATTATCAAAATAATAAATGATAATAATGACTATTAAGTGTAATTATTTTATTTGATATAATTAAATATTTTAATTTAATTTGATGGTTATATGATAACTAACATATGTATGATTATATATAAATTTTATCATAATATTTAAATGTCACATGTCAAAATTAACAAAAATATATGAAATTTTGTATTTTAGCCAAAGTCATTTTATAATCAAGGAATTTATATCTAATTTCATCTCCAATGGTTCTCGTAGATTTTTTTTCCTTTAATTTGATAGGTCACATGACCCATGTTTGATTAAAATTAAATTTATTATGACTTTTCAAACATTAGTTGATTTTAATAATGAGTGCATGCTACATGCTTTGAATATATTAAGAGCCATATTTGATTATTTTTTACTTGCCCATGTGTATAGCCGAATTTTGGCTACTTAAATTTAATATTTATTTAATATAAATTATATTTTTATTGAATATTAAATTATTAGATGATACCATGAGGTTAGAATAATATATTTTTTTGAAATAATTCAAAATGACCTTCTTGCCTATAAATAGCCCTCATTCTCTTCATGAAAGCATTCCTCATTTCAAATTCAAAATCCATCCAGCAAATCTAAAAGAAAATTTCTTTTATTTTCCTTTCAAGTGTTCTCCAAATATTGCAAGATCAAATCCTTAGTTTGGAAGCTTCAACATCTTCAACTAAGCAAGCTTTCTCAAATTGCTTGAGTTTATTTTCTTGATCTTAATCCTTTTTAGTTGTTCATGCTATTTTCACCATCTATTTATTCTTTCCAATTTATACTTTTTTTGGGATTAGTCTTTGGATCATTGTTTTCACATCAAAGTTTCTCAATCATCTTTTTGTGAAAAACTCTTGTGATAGTTTATAGGATCTATTTCAACTTGTTGAAATTTTTAACTTCCTACAAATTTCTTTTGGTTTCTTGAAATATTTCTTCATTAATCTTATTTTGAAAGATCATTTATTCTTAGATCTATTTTAGAAGTATATTTTAAGCATTTTAAATTAAATTATTATGCTGAAATTATTTTCATATTTGCTAGATCTCTCTTTTAATTAAAACTAGCTACTTAGATCTATCATATACTCATTTTATTTAAGTATTTTGTGATCATTAGCTTTAATTAAAAGAATATTTTTGGTTAAAATAAAATAATTTATTCCTTGCTGAAATTTATTTTATTATGCAAAAGAACATTGTGAATTTATTTTGAAATAATTTTTATATTAGTCTACAAATTGTAATAGCATAAACATCTTAGTAATATCACTTTATAATATTTATTTTATTATTTCTTATCAATATTATGTGAGCATTTTATCTTGCCAAAATTTTTTAAGTGACCATTTGTAAGTTGTGAGATCATTTTTGAATTGGATAGCTTAGTATATTTGTGAGAGATTTATTTTATTAAAATTTATTACTTTGTATTTTTCTTTTTGTACTGTAAAATTTATATTGGGATTGTACTAACCCCTTTGTAGGAGAGTACATATTATTGTAGGGGTTGTACTCACCTCGTTATAGGAGAGTACTATTTGTGAGCTATTTTTGCATTTAGTGGATTCTAGTAGGGTGGCTTCTGGCGTGGGCGTAGGCTTTGGGGTTTTGACCACATAAAATTGTGTGCCTATTGTCTCTCTTTACTTTACTGTACTTTTATTTTTGTTGCATTAAGAATTTTATCTTGTCATTATAATATCAAAAATTAATTTTCTACTAAAACTTAAAATTTAAGATTTAAAATTTTTAATATCGCCCCTCCTCTCTTGGGTGCTATAGTGACTCACATCATTTTGGGCTAAGTGTTGACTTGGTAAACCCTTAGGTTTGACTTAGTTTGACATAATTTGATTGATTCATCATCCCATGATGATTGTTGATCATGATGAGAGGCATAGATGAGTTTGGTTCAATCTAATTTGGCTCATAAGGGTACTTTAGGTCAAGTGAGCCTAAGTGAGTCTAATGGCTTGGTAAACATGATTTGAGTTTGATTGAACTTGTATATGGACTTATGATTAAAATATAAATCCATTTACAAGTGGTTTGAAGTCAAATGGATTTTGATCCATTTGATAATTCCATATTCAAAGGAAGAATATGAAAGGGTTTTTTGGCTTTGATTTTTGACTTAGGTTTTGATTGTTTGATTGAAGTTTGTATTTATATATGAGTTCATGATTGTATATTTGATTGAATCATGAGAGGAAATCAAGAGTTTGGCTTGACTTGAAGTTGATTTGGCTAAGTTCAAGATTTTGACTTGAAAGGCCTAGATTGGATTTTGAGTGGATTTGAGTTTCATTTTTGGAATTGGTTTTGATTGTTTGAAATTTATATTTCATTTATATATGTGAATATAACTGAGAATATAAAGTTGAGCATGAGAAAATTTCAAGGATTTGAAGTGGTTTAATCATGATTTGGGCTAAGTCCACTAAGAAGGATTTTTAAGGACTTAGGAAAATTTTGGAGTTTGGAATTTGAATTTTTGAATTTGGTTTGATTGATTTATATTTACATTTCATTTATATATGTGAATATAAATGAAGATATAAATGAATTATGTGAAAATCCCATGACTTTGAGGTGGTTTGATCAAGATTTAGGCTAAGTCCATTAAGAAGGATTTAAAGGACTTAAGGAAAATTTCAAATTGCAAATTTAATTTGAGGATTTGATTTGATTGATTTAAATTTAAATTTATTTATATATGTGAATATAAATATAATAATAAATAAGTTTTGAGATAGTGCCATGACTTTGAAATGGTTTGATCAAGATTTAGGCTAAGTCCATTAAGAAGGACTTAGAGGACTTAAGAAAATTTTCAGATTGGGAATTTAATTTGAGGATTTGATTTGATTAATTTAAATTTTTATTTCATTTATATATGTGAATATAAATAGAAATATAAATGAGTTTTGAAAAAATCCATGAGTTTGAAAAGGTTTGATCAAGATTTAGGCTAAGTCCGTTAGTAGAAAATTAAGGACTTAAGGAAAATTTCATGAATTGATTTGAAATTTTGAGTTTGGTTTGATTGATTTGAATTTATATTTCATTTATATATGTGAATATAAATGCAAATATAAATGAATTTGAGATAATCTCAAGGTTTGAATTAGTTTTGATCATGATTTTGGTTGAGTCCTTAAGAGAGGATTAAGGACTTAAGCTAAATTTAGATTTAGGAATTTCATTGAGTTTTGATTATGGGTTTCAATCATAGATTTCAATCATTAATTTTAATCATGGAATTGATTTGAGTTTAGAGAAAATCAAATAGAATTGATTTGGAGTTTGACTTGAAAGAAGAAAAGTGAAGAAAGGTTTAAGCTAAGGGTAGGCAAATTTCCTAACACCCTTAAGGCATGACATATTCCTATGGCTAACTCTTCTAAGTCTCTAGGGCTAGGTTGAGTGTCCACCTAATCACTAGATGTGTCTTAAGACTAAAGAACTCTTTAAGTATAAGAGGAGTCCTATGTCTAAGATGGAGGGGTTGAGAGCTCATCCTAAAAATGAGGTCAACAAAGGGCACCTGATAGGTGTGGTGTGAATGACAAGGAACACCACACGTATTAGTGTTGACCAAAATGATCAACAACACCAAGAGATCATAAGAACTAACAGAAACAATCTATCTTTAACCCAAGGAAAAGATAGAATCCAGAGCTTAGTGCAATGTGGCTCTACTTATATCTAAGACATAAGAGAGAGAGAAGAATCCATTATGGGATAGAGTGTGAACCTTCCACTAGGGAAGCAAGTTCAAATCATCCATAAGGAGATGCAAGGTTTGATTTGATTCTCACTGGGGAGAAAAAGATTTTATTTGTTCCATTGGGGAAGAGGGTTAAATTTGTCTTAATTTTTGTTAGGTTTGAATTTTGAGATGAACCCTATTGGTGTGTGATGGGTTGCACTAAGTAGGAGCCATGGAGGCCAAGACCTAACTCAGATTTACCAATCTAAAGAGGTAGTCTACTAAGCACATAGTAGGACTAGCCAACCAAAGGGATGTCTTTTAGTATGCAGCAGCTGTACTAGGAAGAAAGCATAGTAGACTTACATCCTCCAAAGTAGAGACCAGTTGATGGGATAATCTATTGGCAAGACAACAGATTGAACCCAACCTAGGGATGACTATTGAGTGAATGCCACTGGGGAACTTAGATCAATTCAAAGATAGTCAAGATTGATTTTATTTTTAATTTTGTTCATTTTGATTATGATGGATCCCATAGGTTTTGATGAATTATGGTAGGGCCATGGAGGCCTAACCTAACTTTATCAATTCAAAGGGTAGTCTACCAACCATAAGATAGGACTATCCAACCAAAGGGAATGCCTTTTGGTATACAATGATTATTAAGAAGAAAAAGCAGGGACATCTTCCAAGAACCATTGGGGTGATTAGTTGCTTTGGGCAATAAATCAAATCCGACCTAGGGATTGAACCCAACTTAGGGCTGACTATTGAGTGAATGCCACTGGGGGACTTAAATGATATCAAGGATAGTCAAAGATTAATTTTCATTTTTAGATTTGTTTGTTTGATGGATTCCATTGGTTTGCGATGGATCAAATTGAGAAGGAGCTTATAGAAGCCTAGACCTATCTCAAATTTATTGAACTAAAGGGAGTAGCTTCCCGGTCGATGGGAGAACTATCCAACCAAAGGAGTGCCTTTCAGTTTGCAATGATCAATTCAAGGGAAGAAAGCTTGGGGACTCACATCTTTCACTAGAAAAGACCACTAGGGTGATCGATTATTTTGGTCAACAAATTGAACCCACCTAGGGCTGCCCGTCGATTTATGGCAATCATGCTAGAAAGAATGCATCATAGTCTTACAACTTTCAAAGCAGAATGATTATCGGGGTAACCTGCTTATGGCAAAGTAGATTGAACTCAATCTAAGGGTAACTATGGAGTGAGTACTAACTTGGGGATTTATCTCAACTCAGGTTGTCAAGCAATTCTTATAGGGAGTTCTGTTGACACTATCCTAAAGATAGGATGCTTACTTGGGAAACGGGGCCCTTTGGGGGCTTAAATTCCTAATTCATAAGTGAATTAATTTGGTTTATTTATTTATTTTAGTTTATTTTATCGTGGACCCTATTAATTTATGAGGGATCAAACGAGAGCTTATATTAGCTTAGACCTATCTCAAATTTATCAAACCAAGGAAGAATATCATTGACATTTTCCAATCATAGTGATGGCTACTAGGAAAGGGGATCAATCCAAAAGTAAGTAGCAGTGTCTAAATGGGGTCACAAGGACTTGATCCAAATAGAGTGCCCAGGGATGGGGGCTAATCCAACACCTTGGAGAAGATGACATGGCTAGTCATAAATCTAATAGATATTCGGTGTCCAACTCAAGGAGAAAGCATGGGGACTCATTTCTATCAAGAGTGGTGTACTCACCGGGTGAGTCACTGTCAGCATAGTGAGTATCAACCAACCTAAGGTGCCTATCAATTTGTAACAATCAGCCTAGGAAGAAAGCTTGGGGACTCACATCCTATAGTGGGCTGTGGATAGTCTCTTCCGAGGTGCTACCCGACCTAGGGTGACTACTGAGTGAATGCCACTAGGGGGCTTATATCAACTCAAGAGTAATAAGAGGAAAGGAGCCTCTGGGGGACTTTTCCTAAACTTCAAACATACTTAACCTAGTTAGAACATGATGGCTAATTCAAGAAGAAAGCATGGGGACACACATCTTCTTAAGCAAAGTCAACATGAGGTAGCTTACTAGTTGGGCAGTGAAGCCTATCATACTAACAAGGTGCTCTCTGGTTTGTAATGGTCAATTGAAGGGAAAAAAGCTCAGGGACTCACATCATCCAACAAGTGACCATTGGGGTGACATACTAGCGAGGTAGCATGTAAACCCGACCTAGAGCAGCCAAATTAGTGAGTGCCACAGGGTCTTGCTCCCACATCAAAGTAGCTCGTGATAAAATATTTGTGTTTGTCATTGTGTATGTGTTAAAAGGAATATGACACCTCTGGGAGACTCTTACACCTACCTTAAACACACTAGGGGTTTGATGGAAAGATGCCACGGGTGGAAAAAGGATTCCCACTAAGAAAGGATGCCGCTTGGGTTCTCTCACACCTAACTTAGTTATGCTAATCGAAATAGGATGCCTCTCGAGTTCTCTTGCTTAAATTCTAATAGCATTGGGAGATTGTGTTTGTGTTCTGAAAGAGGGATACGATGCCACTAGGGGACTCTAACACCTACCCTAGACACATCACAGCAGATTTGCAAGACAAGCAAATAATACTTCGAAAGAAGAGAAGATTTAATGAATGGAATCAGATTTTGTTCTTTTTGTTAATGATTATTTTCAAACATGATTTATTTCATGGGTAATATTTCTTTAGGTAGATCCCATTAATTGGAATCATTGGGTGTTCCCCTTTACAATCAATAAGCTGATAAGATCCTCCTTGGTAGGCCTTCTTTATGACATAGGGGCCTTCCCAAGTGGGTTCAAACTTGCCTCCCATCTTTCAATGGGCAATAATTGGTCTCCTTAGGACTAACACAAGTTCTCCTACTGAAAGACCTAGTGGACTTGTTGTGCTTGAATCATTTTGGCCTTGTACAACTCAAGTTTTGGCATGCATAGGCTTTCCTCCAGCACTTCTAACTCTTTGCATTTCTACTGTAGTGATCTTGTACCCAATGCTATCCTTAGTGATGGGAGTTGAACTTCTAAAGGAAGAATGGCTTGGACCCATACACTAAGGAAAATGGGGTAGACTGAGTTGGAGTTCGGTATGTGGTGCGGTAGGCCCACAAGGCTTTAACCAACTACTCATTCCACTATTATTTATTTTCATCAAGAGTCTTCTTGGATGATGGTTTTATTGAATGCTTCTGCGCAAAGCCATTTGTTTTAGGGTAGTAGATGGTGGAGTATCTCCAATCTATACCGTGTCTTACGTGAAATTTGTGATCTTTATGCTTTTGAATGTAGTACCATTATTAGATATAATTCATTGAGGCACCCTGAACCTATATACAATATGGTTCCTGAAAAATTGAAGCACATGGTAAGCTGTGACTTCTCTGAGAGGGATGGCTTCAACCCACTTGAATCAATGCCTCTTGAAAAAGGAGGATCGATCAGAACTATAATGTCGGTACCCCAACACTCAAATGGGTTGGTGGAGGACCACAACATGCACCTGACACTGATGGCATCTCTTAGTTATATCCATACAGTCTGTGATCATCAAAGGCTAGTAGTATCCAAGTCTTTTGATCTTCATCTTCATCTTCGGACCAAATTGATGAGCTCAGCATAGACCTGAATGTACCTCAGTTATAATTCCATGGGCTTCGTGTTTGTCCAAACAGTGTAACCACATCTAGTCAAAGGACTGGTGGTACAAAGTGCCATCAACAAGATCATAGAAGAGGACCCTCTGTTTCACCGAATGAGCTTGTGACTTTCTTGAGGTAGTTTGTTGGTGTTCAAGTAATCTATGGATGGTTGCCTCCAATCTAGCTCCTTATCCATTTTGGCAATGGCAACCTCCCCTTTAAGAGAAAGTCTCTCAATGAGTTTAACATCAATAAGGGATAGGACTTGTCTATTTTGGACCCTTATTGAAATGGACTCATCTTCTGAGACATGCCAACTCTTTAGGAAGCTTTGCCAAGGCATCTGCTATTGTGTTCTCTGCTAGAGGAACCTTGTAGATAGTGACTTTAGGAATCTAGACCAACAGCTTTATGGTATACTCGTAGTAATGACAAAGCTTGGGTTTGAAAACCTAGTAGGACCCGACAATCTCGTTAATGATCAACTAAGAATCTCCAAAGATGTTGATGCTCTTGACACTGATAGTAATGGCTAACTCCAGAATGATAATTAAAGCCTCATACTTAGCTTCGTTGTTGGTGCAGGGGTTGGAAATATAGTATGAGAATCTCATCACATTAAGAGAACTATTACTACCCTTACCTTTCTTGGGAGAATAGATCGTGGTGCTTCACCTTTAAGAAAAGAAGTAGCACCATCAAAATACATCTCCCATCGGCGATTGTCAGCCTCCCCTAAGTTCATGATTTGTTCATCGGGGAGATCGTCCCTAAGCGGAGAATCAACAGGAAGTGGGTGTGCTGCTAAGAAATCTACTAGTGCCTATCTTTTTATCGCATTGGTGGGAGGGGGGTATGAATGTGATATTAAACTGTGAGAGAATCATAGAACAATAAGCTAAACATCCAGAAAGTGTTGGCAGTGTCATGAGATACTACAGTGGATTAGTTTGAGAGATTAAGTTCACCTTATGAGAAAGCATGTAGTGTCATAGCTTCTGAGATGTAAAGATCAAAACTAGGCAATGTTTCTCAATAAGTGGTTAGTTTGCTTCAATAGAGATCAGAGGATGGCAGAGGTAGTAGAGAGCACTCTCCTTCCCTTCATCATCAGCTTGGGCCAACAAAGTATCGAGAGAGTCGCCCAATGCAGCAATGTAAAGGATGAGTGGCCTGCCCTGGATAAGGACTGCTAGAACTAGCAGCTTCACCAAATATTCTTTGATGTCTTCAAAGGTATGCTGACACTTGTCATCCCACTTGAACTTAGCATCCTTTTTGATAAGTGCTGAGAATGGCTTGTATCTCCCCGATAGGTTTGAGATAAAGCATCTTAGATATGCTAGCCATCCTTGAAAGGATCTGAGTTGAAACTCTAGGTGGCATTTCTAAGATATAATCTTTTCATGATCTATTTCTATTCCGTGTCAAACAACAAACCTAAGGAATTTCCTCAACTCAATGCACACTCGTGGGGATTCATTTTGAGGTTATATTATCTTAATCGCTCAAAACTACTCAAGTCAAAGAGGTGGTCTTCTTTTCTCTCGTTTTGACTACTAGATCATCAACATTACTCAACCCGATGATGGATGAGTTCATTGAAGATCTGAGTCATGGCCTGCATATGTATCACCAAAGATTTTAAGGCCAAAGGCATAACCCTATAAGTAAGATTTGATGGGTTTGAAAAGTAGTGTTTCTTTCATCTTCAGGAGACATCTTAATTTGGTCATAGCTAAATGACCCATCCATGAAAGAGAAGACTGCATGAGATGAGGCAATGTCCATCATTAATTTTGATATAAGAAGAGGAAACTCATCCTTAGGACATGCCTTATTTAAGTCCTTAAAATTGATGCATATGCAAATTTGGCCATTCTTCTTCTTAACTAGGATGACACTAGCTAACTAGGTAGGATATTTTTCTTCCCTAATGAAACCAGCATCGATTAGTTTCTTGACTTCAAAAATGACCTATTATTCAATTTATAATCACATGCATCTAGGAGCTTGCTTAATGGGGGTAACATTAGGGTCTATTGCTAGCTTGTGGTTTACTATGTTAGGAGATAATCTGGGTATTTCTACATAACTCTATGTGAAGCAGTATTTAAACTCAATTAATAGCCTAACTAAGTAATTAGTTTCTTCTTCATTCAGTAATGAACTGATGAATGTCGGGCAAGGATTTTCTTCTGTCCTGAGATTGATTTCTTTAAGCTTGTCGATTATTGAATGAATCTTCTCTTCAAATTTTGGTGGTGCCTCTTTGACTTGGAGATCATCTAGATCATCTGAAATTTCTAAACACAAATTCTCATAAAAGTTGGGGATGTGTGAGAATAAACTATCAGATTCCAAATTGTTGGTAATAATTAGGCAATAATCTTCATCATCGACCGAACCCACTGTACCGAATCCTAGACCTGCTCTTGATTGTGCTTCTCTACCTATGTTGCTCCATAACTTTTCAAAGTATTCTGATATATGCTTGGACCATGTGTGAGGAACTAAACCTTTCTGTATAAGATTTCAAACACAAGGGGAGTAAAATTCAAAAGGTAATTCTATTAATTCTTTAAAAGTATATTTCTCAAGCTCTACATCAACTTCAGGACTTAAGGATGATGATCCCAAAAAGAAATTCTACTATTTCATGTCACTAGAAGACTTAGTGACTTCCTTAATTACTAAACCTTCAACTTTCTGAGATGTAAGTGAGGTAAGAGCTAAGGTTCCCAAATGCCACCTAATAGTTTCACATAACCTAGATTTGAATACTTTGCTTTGCTTGGAGGCCTAGTCTTCATCTCTATCTGGATTAAAAGTCACCTCCAATGGAACCCACTGAGAGGGGTTGGCTGGTATACTAATCATATTGGACTCATCTTTGAGCTAGATTCCAAATCTATGTGAATAGTAGTGTAATCCTATGAACTGGAACACAACCTCTATTGGCTAAAGGCCAACTAGAGGATCTCCCACCTCTGGAATTTCCTATGTTTCTACCTCTACCTCTGCCTGGTGGAGGTTGAGCCATCCTACCCACATGTCTATATGATGGAACGAATTGTAGGTGGAATGTGATATGCAAATCTATTTCTTCTTCAATTCCCCTTTTTTGTTCACTTGGACTTTTCTTTTTTCCTTTCATTTTCTTTTATTTTTCTTTTGCTTCATTTTCTTTTTTTAGTATTTGCATTTGAATTTAGTCTAAGTTTATGAGAAAGGGTGTTATGAGAAAGATAGTAGGTTGCATCCTAATAAATCTCAACCTCTCTAACTAAAATGACTTTTCATCTCTGTTGACACGGTATTCAATTCCATTATTTTTGAACTTGGTGCACTGATGAAGGAGGATGGAATGATCTTATTTTGATATATCCAAGGCCTACCAAGAAATGTAGTGAACAATGTATTTGAATCAATGATGTAGAACTTGGCTTCAGTCTTCCAGTCACCAATCTCCGAAGGAAACACTATAGAACCTAAAGCCCACTCACCTTGATCATTAAATCCTCTCAACATCATCCTATCTCCTCAAAGTGTAGAGATGTCAATCTTCAAATAGGTAAGGATCTTTAGACTCATAATATTCACCATGCACCCATGAGAACGCAGTATGAACCTATCCATGTCAATTATATGTAGGGGACTTGTGCTCCAAGTCCCCTAGAAGAAGGTCTTCATTTGTGAAGGTGATCCCTTAGGCTTCTTTTGCATAATGTGCTTCCTCACGTATAGCAGTAAGTTGAGCTATGCATATTTCAGCATCAAGAAGGGCCTTGATTAGTGATTCCCTCATCTCGTTGGATAAGATAAGGGCATCATATATGCTTAGCTTAGATGGAAACTTTCTTAGATGAGAAAGGATGTTGTAGTACACCTTCGGCTGATCTTCCACAAGCATATCCATGGGTGGAGAATCATGTGGAAGGGCTTCTCGATCTTCAGTACCAATGACTTGTTTCCCTCTATCTTGAGGTCCTACCCTAGGAGGTAGAACCTTGCCACTGGAGGTCTGACTTAATCTCTTGGCAAGTGGTGGAAGGTTCTACCTACACTCGTGTTCACTCACAACCTCCTATGGGACTCTCAAAATTAGATGATTCCAAGTTTATCTTAAGAGGTGAACCCATAGTATTCAAAGTTGGAAAGTCCAACTCTGAATCAGAAAGAGGAAGATTAAAATTATTATAGTTATTTAGACTTGAAGAGTTATCATTAGGAATAGAGGTAGAAAACCCATTAGGAGTGACACAGATATAATTCAAACTAACTTTATTCTTATTTGGAGGTACAAAGTAGAAGTCAAGTAAAGTGAGTGGAGTAAGGGATTTGATGCCCTTATTTATTGATACAAGAGTTCTACTAGTAGAAGAAATAGAAGAGCTAGCTGAAATGGAAGAAGTCACCATGTGGAATAATCGAGGTGGACATGGTCTGTATCGAGCTAAAGGGCTATCCCGGGTAGACACATGCTACTGAGCTCCACTTTCCTAGAGTTGGCACTGGCAACTTGCAAACCTTCCTTGGTGTTGGAGGTTTGAGTTGACTCAGGCACCTACAAGGAAAGCTTCTTAATCTACTGAATGATTTTCTTAGAGGTTTTGGTAGAGAAATATCCCAACCTTCTTTAGTTTTGGTAGTATCACATCTATCCCCAAGGATTACCCTAATTGAATTGGAAGGTTGTTCCATAAGGTATTTTTTTGGGATAACTACAGCACCGATCTTGAAACTGTGTTCAAGCCAATCCTTGAATGTGAAATAATCCTCCAAAATGTGGCCTAGCATACGGTGGTAAGGGAAAAAGTTTGGATCATGAATTTTTCCTACTTCCTCCAATCTCCTAGGCTCAGGTAGATGAAAATCAGGTTATTTTAAGAGATTCTTAAAGATTTTATTAATTACCTCCCTCTTAAAAGAATAAGGTTTGTTTAACTTATCTAAAAGAGTAAGTAGACCATAGCTACCCAGGAAGATATGTTCTGTTGGTGGTATGGCTAAGGCGGTGGCCGTGCTGGAGGCTGCAGTGGAGGCCGGTAGGGATGTCTCGGTGGTGGCAAAGGAGGTGGAGGATGCTGAGGTCATGGTCTCTCAGACTGATCACTAGCTAGCTGCTTCCCCTTGTCAACCGCTACTACTATTCCTAACTTCTTTTCATAAACCTTCTGTGGCTTTGCTTAGATAATTGATCTTGAAAATGCAACTATTTGGCCTCTCCTTGTAGACTAGCTACCTTATTGATTAGCTTCTCAAATGTCTTGATAGTGAAGCCCTTAAGCATGAAGGTGACCGGGCCATGGATATTCTTCAAGAGAATCTCAATGGCATGCTACTCAGATAGCTGAGGTTCACACTTCATACTCAGGTTATGCCATCGGAGAATATAATCAACAAGTGACTCACCGGGGTGCTATTGTGCTACAACGAGAACACCACAAGAACCCTTTAAGCTCCAAGAAATCTTGATGAAGAGTTGCTCTAACTCAACAATGTCTTTACTAAATTTGGTTCAAAGATACCAATTAAAAGCAATACTCACTTGGCTACTGACGAAAAGGTGAAAAGGCAAAGCATCACTGCCACCTGCATGGTAACAATTGGCCTAAAAATGTGCTATGTGTTGCCTTTGGTTTCCACTACCATCAAAGCTTTTGAAGGAAGGAGGCACAAAACCCTTGGGATATTAGATAGCATCGATTTCCTCTGGGTAGGGTCTACCCTTTGGAACCGATGCTCCTCCTCGGGCTTGAGCTAAAGCTTCTTTCACCTACTGCTCAACCATAGATTTTATGTCCTTTTTCTTGTATGGAGGTACTTTCCACTACCTTCCTACATAAGCTAGTGTTACCTTGCTCAACGGGTGGTAGATTCTTGGTCTAAGACATGCACTAACTCAGCCGACATGTCTAGGATGAACTAAAGGGGCTTATTTCAGAAGCACTGACACTATTGCTAACAAGTCTTGTAACTAACATGCCATCCTATCAATCTGCTCATCCTTCTGCCTCAACTAATGTCGAGGGTTGATTCTGCAGTGTCTTCCTGATCAACCTCATCACCTTCCATGGCTTGTTGCTCCTTAAGAAGAGATCCTCTAGTGTCAACCATGCACTCAGAGTCTCCCATCAAGTCATCTCATTGGGATCAACTTTCTCTTTCATTTGATCAATCGCATACCAAGATTTCCTTTCTTCTTCATGAAATATGTGCAACTATCTCATCAAAAGAATGATCCATCTAAAAGTACAAATATGTCGGTGTGATCAATCATGCAATCGAGAGGCACCAAACCTCACCTCTCACTGGAGAGTCAACCCTGTGTGGACTATAATCATTGGATGACACATTCCTAACTTTTGAGAGGGGTAGCAATCTGGATGTTCCACTACCAGTGGAGCTCTATCATCTGAATATCAGATAATCATCACCATCTCCATATCATTATATGGGTGGAGTTGGATGACCATGATGCTCGGTCGCCACTCCTTCATACTACCACTAGGCGTAAGGTCAAGCAAGAGAGCTCCCTACCATAATGGGTGGTGTAGAGGGATAGGATCCATCAAGCTAATCAGGTGCACTTTTCCCTGGATGCATCTCTCATGGCCTTAGATGGAATAGGAGATGCTATAACCTATACTAGCGATGGTGGGTGAGGAGTAGAGTGGTGGGGTGGAGACACCACTGACTCTCAATGCACAAGAACTGCCCTCCTATGGTGGCAAGTCCTAATGAGAAGAATATATGTCGGGTAATGCAAAAAATCAATAAAGTGATGTCGCCGATGCCTAAACCTACGTCTCCCGCTAGTAATGTGATTATGGGCCTCATGGCCCTCGGCATATCTCCTTCCCCACGCAATGAGGGATGATAGAACGGAGATGAAACTGTGTCCTGAACTCTAAGCATCCATATGCTCACTGCATAAGATGGGATCGTCATACCACCTCCTGCTTGGAAATTGCTAAAATGCACCACGAGGAGGTGATGAACAAATCCTCTTGGCATCCTTCTATCTGATCCAGAGAGAATATGGAACTGGTTTTTTGTAATCAATGGTGAAGTGACAACGGGAAACTCATCCACGGCTGATCAAGCTGTTGCCTCTAGCTCCTTAGCTATCCAGGTGTGGTACTGCTTGATCATGAAGTTCTTATTCCTACGATGTGTACAGGTAGGATGGAGGAGTATGAGCTAGACTCATACTCAAATGTAGGGGAGGAAAACCCTAAGACCAGGGGAGCCTTACCCTGGGTATATGCGCACCTAGGGAAACATAACTCTAGAAACTGCAATTGAGTGGTACTACTAGTATAGCTGGCATTGCTATAAATGAATTCTATGGTGCTTCCACATCTTTGCTCTTCAGCAAGGAGATATCAAAATTAGTGGGTAAGTCAATCATGATGACCGCCTACCACCTTATCTACATAGTGAGGGGAATGCCCTCACAAGTGATCCTGGCTCCCTCAAATCCTCGACCAAAGTGAATCAGGTGGGTATGGTCCAGATGGGGGAAGTCAGCCTGATCTAAAGCCAAATCCATACCATGGGTAAAGGTAAAGACAAACTTCTGAGAACTGTCCATTTCAACCACTATAAGAGACTGAAACTGAATTGCTACTGCACTGACTGTAAAGAATCTGCAATGAGAAATGAGCTTGTATCAGATTTCTATCTTTATAGATTTTTTGAATTTTGAATTTGAAAATTTGAACCCACATCCAACAACTTGGAAGTGTTAAGTGGGGTTCAAATAGATTTGAGAAGATTGATTGAAAGAGGAATTTGAATATGAATCCAACTTCAACAAATTTAAGATATGTTGAAATGTGGATTCAAAATTTTGATGAAGAAGCTTCCATGGGTTCATGTTTGTCTTGAATTTGAATTTTTGATTTTGATGACCCTTTCCTTTAACAAATTTGGGTATGTTAAAGTAATGGTCAATTTGATTTTGTTTTTGTTTGATTGATTTTGAATTTCACTTACTTAGCAAATTTAGGTATGCTAAGTGAAGTGTTTGAGAATGATTGTTTCTTTTTGTGAATTTTGTTTTGATTTTAGAAAATTTGGAATCCTCACTTAGCAAATTTAGGTGTGTTAAGTAAAGAACCCAAGTGTGTTTTGTTTGATTTTTGAAAATAGGATTCTTAGCAAATTTAGGTATGCTAAGAAAATCCTAAGTGTTTCATTTTTATTTTGATGTGATTGAAAGTGGAGATTTTAACTTTAGCAAATTTGGTATGCTAAAGATGAAGTCCCACTTTGTTTTGTGAAATATAAATTTTATTTAGCAAATTTGGGTATGTTAAATGAAATTCCAAAGGTGTGTTTAAAATTTTGATTTCATTTTGGTTTTGAAAATGGAAAATTCTCCTAAGCAAATTTAGTATGCTAAGGAAAGAAGTTCCAAAGGTGTTTGAAGATTTTTGTTTTGGCTTTGGAAACTTCACTTAGAAATTTGAGTATGCTAGGTGAGGTTCCAAATGGTGTTTGAAAATTTTTAGATTTTTGACTTGGAGACTTTACTTAACAAATTTGGGTATGTTAAATGAAGTTCAAAAAAATTGTTTGAAAAAATTTTGATTTTGGGATTTGGAGACTCACTTAACAAATTTGTATGTTAAGAGGTTCCAAATGTGTTTGAAATTTTTAGATTTTGATTTGGAGACTTCACTTAACAAATTTGGGTATGTTAAATGAAGTTCCAAAGTTGTTTGAGAAAATTTTGATTTTGATTTGGAGACTTCACTTAACAAATTTGAGTATGTTAAATGAAGTTCCAAATTGTGTTTGAAAATTTTTGATTTTGGAAAATTTACTTAACAAATTTGGGTATGTTAAATGAAGTTCCAAAGTTGTTTGAAAATTTTGATTTTGATTTGGAGACTATTTAATAAATTTGGGTATGTTAAATGAAGTTCCAAATGTGTTTGAAAATTTTGATTTTGGATTTGAGACTTCACTTACAAATTTGGGTATGTTAAATGAAGTTCCAAATGTGTTGAATTTTGAAAATGATTGTTGATTTTGATTTTGGTTTGGAAACTTCACTTAGCAAATTTGATTATGCTAAATGAAATTCCAAATGTCTGTTTGAAAAATTTTGTTGGATTTTGAATTTGGAGACTTCACTTAACAAATTTGGGTATGTTAAATGAAGTTCCAAATGTGTTCTAAAAAAATTTGAAATATGATTGTTGAAGTTTTAATTTTTGAAAGGAGGACTTCCATTCAACAAATAGTATGTAATGGGAGATCAATCTTATTTTTGAAATGTAAAATTTTGTTTTGTGTGATTGTTTTTTTTTTTTTGAAAGAGAGGAATTCCAACTTAAAACTTATGTAAGATATGTTCAAGTGGGATTTCCTAAATGATATTTATTTTTAGTTTGGAATGAAATCTTCATTTAATAAATTTGAGTATATTAAATGAAGATATTCATGTGTGCTTTTGAAAAGTTTAATTTTGTTTACAAATGAAACTTCCATTCAATAAGTGTGAGTGTATTGAATAGAAAAATTCATGTGTGCTTTTTGAAAACTTTATGATTATGATTGAGATTTTTGGAAAAGATGATTATTCATTTTATTTTGAAAATGAAATCTTCATCAAAGTGAATTGAAAGAAGATGTTAATTTGTGCTTTTGAAAATGTTGTTAGTTTTATTTTTGAAAATCCCTACCTTTAACAATTATGGGAATTGTTAAATGAGGGTAACAAAATTTTATGGAAAATATTTTATTAAGTGCATTTTTGAAAAGGTGCTTTTCAAAAGAAAAGTCTTTATGGAAGATTTATTTTATCATTATTATTTTAGGATGAATATTTCCTTGTCATGAAAATAATAAGGAGGAAGTCTTTAAGATGTTTTGTTTTTAATTTAGATCTTTTCATTTTACCCATTTGAGAACCCAACGGGGGTTTTAAGACCAACAAGGAATGCGGTCATAAAACCTAAAGATGTTGGCTAACTAAACTCAAGAATGAAATGAGCTAAGTGCCAATGGATAGATGGATAGTCTTGGACTTATACCAAAGTACAAAACCACTATCGATACTCAAAGACAATGATCATTTACCAAAGATGGAGAGAGGAACCATCCCAGAGAGAAAATCTATGGTGAAAATTTTCTAAAGGAGTAGTGCCTTTCAAATATGGGAGAAATAAAAGAGACACAAGCATATAAAAATTTTTTAGGATGCATAAATCCAGATGTACTTATTCAGTGATCGAGTATCATCAAGGAAATAGTGTACTATCTAGATAGAAGTCACTACCCTTTAATGGACCTAATCACCTCAATAAGGACTCCTAAGGATGATGGGTTTACGCATATAGTAGAGATTCTTCCCTACTTTACATGAAAAGTAAAGCAGGTTTATTTTAAATCTAGTTCATTAAGTTCCCTATAGAGGCAAGCTCCCATAGTTAATTACATCCTAAGGAATGGGGATTTCTTAGAAAAACTCTCGATTAAGGTAAATGATCATTATCTTTAAAGATTTCAATAGGAAGGACTATCAATCGATTGGTTTATTTTGATCAAATGGGATTGATCAAAGAGGGAGTTATTATCAAGCCAAAATGAGTAGGAGATGCCATGATGCTGAAACTAGCGAGCATCTCAAACTATCCTATAGTTATTTTAGATTTTGAAATTGATTTAATTTGTTTAAGTTGATTTTTCATTAGAAATTTAGGACTTATGATTCCTTAACACAAGATTAAGGAAATTTAAGAGGTGAGGAATTATGCTTATGGCCCACAAAGGAGAAGCAACCAGAACCTAAATCTAGGGAGCTTGATGAGGGAAAGCACAACCTAAATCTAAGTGAAAAAATGGGTAATTGGTTTGCCTCCATAAGAGAGGACAACCAGATAACTTAGACTTACAACCAGGGGTGGCCACCAACTAGCTCCTCCTATGATTTTAAATATATGTAGGCAAGTCTTTATGCTTATGCAAGATAGCCAGGCTATTATTTATTTAAAAAGAGACTAAGTCCTTAAACTCACTCCCTAAAGAGACTAGATCATGTAGAAGGACATGCTTAAAATGACCTAAATCAAATGCAATTCAAATTTTATAATTATTTTGACTCAGGCTAATAGGATTCATATGACTAATGCATGAGAAATAAGGTTATTGGCCAAAATCAGCGAGAAAGGAGGAGGTGAGTTTCCACCATGGCTCTCAAAGGTCAAGCCAAGTTTCTCTGGCAAAGGTGGAAGCCCTCCAATCAAGAGTGAAATAAGATGCATTTGTGCATGATATTATAAAAGAAATGCTCATCCAACTAAGGGTTGCTAATTCTTTTATCTTGATTTTAAACCTAAGCTTTAGAGGTTATGAGTTGTTTAATTTTAATTTTGAGTTGTTAAGTTGGGTAAAAGATTTATTTTTCCCTAAAGAGCCTAATCCACATCCAGGCCATACATAAAGCAAGGAAGAAACTAGGAAAAGCATGCCACTTAATGCAAAAGCTAAACAAATCATCAATCAATTTATAAAGCTAATCAAAAAAGAATAAAGGCCATTGTGGTCGCACCACCACAAACCCAAAATATCAAATTGGGTAGCCGAGCTCTACCCTTATACAACCCAGATTACAAATGAATTAAATTACAATTAAGCAAGGAATTCATTATTATGGGGTCTTCAAACTTTAATCTTCTTTCTTCTTTCTTCTTTGATTCTTCTTTGGTTCCTTCTTTTGGATGGTTGGAAGGTAGATGCTCCAAGGCTTCACATGGTATATAAGATAGGATCTTATGACCAATGCTCATCCTAATCCCGATAACAATCATTCCAAAATCCTAATTATACAAATTTACATGAAAAGGAAAAGTGGAAATCTAATTAACACCTACAAAATAAAGATTAGCCAAAATAAACCACAAAAATCCCAAGCATGTATATTAGAATTATCACCCAACATAGGGGTGACTAAGTCCACTAGGCCTATTGGATTATGCTTAGGGTATAAAGCACCTACAAGCAAAAGCATTTATATTTTTATTTATGATACTCTTTAAGCAATCCCCTGAAAAGAATAGTTAGACTAAGAGCATCCTACCATTCATTCTATGAGCATACACCCTAACATCTAGTCTAAAATATATATCAAAACAAAAATAAACATCATGCACCCAACCAAAAAGCTAGAAGTGGTGACTTAGGCTAATGTGTGTGCTTTGAAGGCTTGTGTGGTATGCTTAGCTATGGCTTTAGGTTCAAATTTTCTAAGTGTGAAAACATATTCAACTTAGAGGAGGGTTTCATTTAAGTTGTTTAATTATTTTGGATTGATTTTATTTCATGGTTTGATTAAGTTCACGTGATTCCTACAATTAATTACTAAGTTATGAAGAGAGGGAAAGAGATGAGAACTTCTCTTTCCTTCCCTAACCTAAGTAATTTCTAAAGTAGGTTCACATTTTAGTTTTATTTATTTTAATGTTTTGATTAAATCTTCTAATTAATCCTAAGTTTAGATAAACTCTAAACAAACCTATTTAAAAAGAAAGGCATTTTAAGATTAAATAAAATGAATCAAAATTCACATAACACACATTACTTCATTTCTTTCCCAACATATATAACATGCATATGGATGGACCCTAAGCATATCTATACATATAAATGAAAGTATTTAACACACTTTATGATGCATGCTAAGTAATCCATTTAAGGAAATTTAGAAGTTGAATATGCATGATTTTTCTTAAGTAGAAAGGGATTTCCTTATCCAAATTTTCACATACACACATGAAAGTAAGAAAGGCATAAGTGAGTACAGAGCCATTATTAACTAGAGGTGTAAGGTATAAGACATACCTAAAGCCTCGCAACCTTGAGGTTGTCCAGACTAATATACCACTTTCCTTAAATACAAACATGTGTATAAAAGAAATGAAATGGAAAAGAAGAATGCAAAAGTTGTATTAATGGATTCATTTTATTTATGCAATTTATGTATGCAAGTATAGGTAACCCTTCTTAAGTGATAGCATGGAATGAATAGGATATGGAATTAGGTAAGTGTTAGGTCTTTTCAAATGAACCATATATCTCACCAAATTCTATTCAAAACTATGCTAATAATAAAGGAGAAACGAAACATATACTAAGCATACCTTTATAATCTTTCACATGCAAACTCATAATTAAAATATAAGTAGCATACTTTCAGATTTGGTATTTGATTTATATGTTTTGAAAATAATTTGAATTTAGTAGTGATAATAGCCATTCATATTTCTACTTTAGCCAACACATGCAAATTTGACATAAAGTAAACAATTTCATTTTAAATTTGAATTTGAAAAATATGAATGCATGAAACCACATGACATACAAATTTAACATGTTGGGGAAAGATTCAAAGAAATGAAAGCATATAAATAAGTTCACTTCACTTAAATCCTAAAGACGTTATTATAGAATAAGAAAGTTTAAAATAAATTAAAGTGAATTCAAAGTGACTTTTGTTTAGTTTGAAGTTTGATTTAATTTTGAAAAAGGTGAGATGAATTTGTTGTTCCTAACCCATTCTCACATGGGTTTGATATTTTGTTTAATTTTTAGATAATTAGATTCATTTTTAAACATTGATTAGGTTAAGGTATGAATTAAGTAACTTAATTAACCCTTACCTACACCACCTTAGAATTAATTAAGCTAAGGGATTTAGCTTAAGTAATTTCAAAACACCCTTTCACACATATAAATTGGGTATTGATTTTCTTAATTTAACTTAAGCTATTAAATACCTAAGCATCTATCCAATTATATTAATTAATTTCTAGAAACTTTTTAGAATTTTTAGAAATTAATTAAGGGGATAACTAATGAATTAACCCTTAATTAAGAGGAGATTAAGGAGAGAAAAGGGGGTTTAGGGAATAGCTTAGAAAAAAGTCCCAAAATTATTTTCTAAACCTCCTATATTGGATCTAACCTTAATCAACCATAATCATGGATTAAAACCACTAATCATGCCCTAACTATCCTTAATTATATAAGGAGGGTAATTAAGAAATCCATATGCAATTCTTCTAATCAAGCTTTCAATAAATCCCAAGAAAATTAGGGGTGGTAGAAACCATCTCCTAAATCATACCCAAGAAGTTTGGGACTAATCAGAAACTTAATTAAAAGGTAATTAGGAAAATAAGATTTCCAATAAAACTTAAAATCAGAGAAAACCATAACTCAAAACCCATTGAAATTAATTTTAAAATATTTTAGGTTGAATTATCTTTCCATAGGATTTTATTTCATATTTTTTTAAATTTTGTAGAGAGAGTTATGAATTTTAGAAGATCCCTAGATTAATTAGCATTTTTATTAATTCCCTAACTAATCTTCAAAGACAACATGTATGTCAAGTATGCTTTATATGAATACGTAACTGAACGAAGTACACAATGTCAAATCAAAATGGTGGCGAGATTTGATCTCTGTCATCCAAGGAAAGATCGGATGGCCAAAGATCTCCCCGCGATTTTAAAATGGATAAAGGAAATCTAAATGTGGGGAATTATCTTAGTTTTCCTTCCAAAATGCATGGATGGATGGCTGAGATCTCTTAAGTTCTTCCCCCTAGATCAATAGAGACTGTCCATGATCTAGGGGAAGATCCGAGCTCATTGAGCTTGGATTCAAACCAAATTTAACCCACACTATCTAAAGCCAAAGAGCGGCACATCCAATAGTGGGATTCACTTGAATTGAAAATTCTATTCAAAAAGGACCAACACCTTCTATGCTAGGTGCTTGGAAAAGTTCAAACCTCATCGGAGGTGATCACCGATGCTTGATTCCCTTGGAGAAGCTTCGTTTGGTTGAGACGAAGCCTTGCTGAAGTTTTGAGCACTTGAGGTTGAGTGGATTGGTATATGGACCACCTCCTCCATAGCTTGCGGCTTTGATCCCCCCTTTGGAACTTCAAAGAGCTTGGGTGCACTCGACACTCTCGATGGGTGGATGAGTATGGAGAAAGTTGGCTCTTCAATTTTCCCCTATTTTGCTCAAAAATGGATAGGAAAATGGCTAGTGCTCTAGAAATAGAGATTCTTTGATGGCTTACTCTCTCAATCCTTCAATGTGTGGCTTTGAATTCAAGAGGGGAGTATATCTCCCCCTTGAAGGATCGGACGACTGTCCATCCACTTGCCATTTTTGATCAATGGAGCTTAGGAAGTGGGTTATTTGAGCTATTAAGAGTATGCACATGGTCGGTTTGAGCCAAGGAGTGGATTGCAAAGCTCTCATGTGCTTGAATTTGAGTGGGAGATGGGTTTTGAACTTAAAGTTTTGAACCATGGGGTCGGGTTTGGTATAGGGATCAATTGGGATGACCCAAACCCATTGGGTTGAGTGCACCACTCTTCACTAGGTCCCCTTGAGCTATTAGGAAAGCCTCAAGTGAATGTGAAGAGGGTATGACCAAATTACCCATGGATTAGCCAAAATTTGTTCTATGGCCTAGGGGTAGAATGGTCATTTTATTGATTTTTCACTTTGGATATGTTGGGTATGTGGAGAAACTAGGTTTGGCCAAGTTTCATGAGATTTGGAATGCATTTGATAGGGTTTGGCTCATGTTGACCCATTTAAGTCAAAATGGGTCAACTTGGGTCAAATTGGGTTAAACCAAGGGTTGAGTGAAGTTCATATGACCATTTGAAATGTTTTGGTGGCTTTGGTTTGATTCAATTTGGTATAGCTTTGAATTTGGCTCATATGACTTCATTTAGGTCAAATGGGTCAAGTTGACCTATTTTGGCTAGGTCATGAGTAGGTTTAGGTTAGGTTAGTCATATGGAGTGGATTGGTATCTTTGTTTCTAATCAATTTTGGTTAAGTTCAAATTTGGCTCAACATGACCCCTTTAGGTCATGTTGGGTCTAAGGTCATTAATCTAGGGGTCTAGTTGGATTGAGGCTTTTTGGTTCAACAAGTGATTTGGAATAAACTTGACCCATTGGTTTGGATCAATTTGGCTTAGATCAAGTTTTGACACATTTTGACTTTTTAGGTCAAGTTGGGTTAACTTGGGTCAAGTTGGATCAACTTGGGTCAAGTGGCCAATTGGTCTAGGTTAGGCTCAAAGGTTGACTTGGTCAAGTTCAAACATAAGTCATGATCAATGGTTTCAATCAATTTGTCCTATGGTGGAATTTGGCTATGTTAGGTTTCATTTTTGGCTATGTGTTGACTTGGTCAACCCTTAGGTTTGACTTGGTTTGACCCAATTTGATTGATTGATCATCCCATGATGATTGGTCATCATGATGAGAGGCATAAATGAGTTTGGTTCAACCCAATTTAGTTAGAATTAGAATTTGGCTCATAAGAGTACTTTAGGTCACTTTGGGTCAAGTGAGCCTAAGTGGGTCTAATGGCTTGGTCAAAGCTAGATTTGAGTTTGATTGAACTTGTATATGGAGTTATTATTGAAATATAAATCTATTTACAAGTGGTTTGAACTCAAATGGATTTTGATCCATTTGACAATTTAATATTCAAAGGATGAATATGAAAGGGTTTTTTGGCTTTGATTTTTGACTTAGGTTTTGATTGTTTGATTGAAGTTTGTATTTATATATGAGTTCATGATTGTAGACTTGATTGAATCATGAGAGAAAATCAAGAGTTTGGCTTGATTTGAAGTTGATTTGGCTAAGTTCAAGATTTTGACTTGAAAGGCTTAGATTGGATTTTGAGTGATTTTTAGTTTGATTTTTGGAATTAGTTTTGATTGTTTAAATTTATATTTCATTTATATATGTGAATAAAATTTATAATATAAATTTATCATGATAAAATTTCAAGGATTTGAAGTGGTTTAATCATGATTTGGGCAAATCCATTAAGAAGGATTTTAAAGGACTTAGGAAAATTTTGGAGTTTGGAATTTGAATTTTTGAATTTGGTTTGATTGATCTATATTTATATTTCATTTATATATGTAAATTTAAATGAGGATATAAATGAATTATGAGAAAATCCCATGACTTTGAGGTGGTTTGATCAAGATTTAGGCTAAGTCCATTAAAAAGGATTTAAAGGACATAAGAAAATTTTCAAATTGGGAATTTAATTTGAGGATTTGATTTGATTGATTTAAATTTATATTTCATTTATATATATGAATATAAATAGAAATATAAATGAGTTTTGAGAAAATCCCATGAGTTTGAAATGATTTGATCAACATTTAGGCTAAGTCCATTAAGAAGGATTTAAAGGACTTAAGGAAAATTTCAAATTGGGAATTTAATTTGAGGATTTGATTTGATTGATTTAAATTTATATTTCAGTAATATAAATAAAAATATAAATGAGTTTTGAGAAAATCCCATGAGTTTGAAATGTTTGATCAATATTTAAGAAAATTAAGGACTTAAGGAAAATTTCATGAATTGATTTGGAATTTTTAGTTTGGTTTGATTGATTTTGAATTTATATTTCATTTATATATGTGAATTTAAATAGAAATATAAATGAATTATGAGAAAATCTCTAGGTTCGAATTGGTTTTGATCATGATTTTGGTTAAGTCTTTAAGAGAGGATTAAGGACTTGGGCAAAATTTAGACTTAGGAATTTCATTGAGTTTTGATCATTGGTTTCAATCATAGATTTCAATCATGGATTTCAATCATGGAATTGATTTGAGTTTGGAGAAAATCAAATATAATTGATTTAAAGTTTGACTTGAAAGAAGGAAAGTGAGGAAAGTTTTAAGCTAAGGGTAGGCAAATTTTCCCCTAAGGCATGACTTATTCCTATTTAACTCTTCTAAGTCTCAAGGCTAAGTATCCACTAATCACTAGATGTGTCTTAAGACTAAGAACTCTTAAAGTCTAAGAGTCCTATAAGATGGAGGGGTTGAGAGCTCATCCTAAAAATAAGGTCAACACTACCTTAAGTAATTTCTAAGGTAGATTCATTAATGATTTTTCTTTAGTGATTATTTTATTATGTGTTTTAATTAATCCTAGTTTAGATTTGCTCTAAATAAACCTATTCAATAAGAAAGACATCTTAAGATTAATTAAGGTGAATTACTATCACCTAACACACAACCATTTATTTCATTCCAACACGTATATCATTCACATGAATAATCCTAAGCATATCTATTCATGCAATACAAAAATTAGCACACCTTAATGATCAATCCAAAGAGATGTTGCTTAAGAAAATTTTGATATTTCATGAATGCATGATTTTGTTATGTAGAAAAGAGAGGGATTCTTCTATCCATTAATCAAATGCACATTTATGAAAATTAGCTACATGTAAGGTACAAGACCTATGGGGCTACTTAAAACCCTCTTGATAATACCACTTTTCTTAAATACATGTGCATGTACAAAAGCAAATAAATGGAAGCAGTGTTATACAAAATATTTTTTTTGTTTGATTTGGTTATGCAATTTACATATGAAAATATGAAGATCCTTCTTAAGTCATAACATAGAAGTGGATAGGAATGGATTTAAGCAAGTGTTATGTTCATTTTAAATGAACTATACACTTTGCAAATCCTATCCAAATCCATGTTAAGAGAAGAGAAGGAAGTCACATAAAGCACATCTTATATGTTATATTCACATGCAAGCTTATAAGTACTTATAAGTAGCATACCTTCATTTATAATCTTTGATTTATAAATTTTGAAAGTAATTTTGATTTAGTAGTGATAATAGCCATTCATTCTTAACTTTAGCCAAAACATGTAATTTGACATATAAAAACATTTTTTATTTAACTGATTTTTCAAAAGAGATGAATGCATGATTTCATATGGCATACAATATTTAACATGCTTGGAAAGAAATAAAGTATTGTAAGCATGTAACTTCATTCACCCTAATTAATTCCTAAGGACAATCCTATAAGATAAGCTTATTCAAAGTGAATCAAAATTCTTTAAAGAGATTTTTTTAGTTTGAATTTGATTTGAAAATGATTTGTGAGAAAGGGTTTGCTGGTCCTAACCTATTTCCCCCATGTGTGAATTGATTTAGTTTAATTTTAGAATAATTAGCTTGATTTTATGTTTTATTTAGGTTAAGGTGTGAATTAAATCCATTAATTACCCCTTACCTACACCACTTTAACATGATTAACCTAACAATTATGAGCCAACATATGATATGCAATAACATGGAAATTAAATCAGCAATGCACCTAAAAAATAAAGGGGTCTAATGCAACTGGCTCACAATTATTGGTTTCATTAAGTACTTTCATAACCCTCCCACACATGTGAGTTGGATATGATTTCCTTAAACTTACCTTGCTCTTGAACTTAGGATCTACCCAAAGATATTGATTAAGTTGATTAGTTTTGAAAGTTTGATTAATTAAGATCATTGAATTAATCCTTAATTATGTTTAAATTAAGAAAGAAAGGGGGTTTAGAGAATAACTTAGGGAAAATATACCAAACCCATTCCATAAACCTCCCACTTACTTAAACAATGTTTAATTATCTCAATTAATGGATTAAATCACTATTCATATGATTAATTACTCTTAATTACATTAAGGGGATGATTAGGGATTCATTAATTGATTTCACTAACTAACTCATTAATAAATTCCAAGAAAATTAGGGGAGGTAGAAGTCATCCCACTAAACATGTCTTAGAAATTTGGGATTAATTAATGAAGTAATTAGGGAGTAATTAAGATAATTTATTTAATTAAACCCTAATTAAGAAAAATTCATTGTTTAAAATCCATTAAATTTAATTTTAATGTATTCCCCTTTGAATTATCTTTAAAATGAACTTAAGTTTGCATTTCTAAAAAATTTCTACATTTAATTATGAATTTTTGAAGTTTCAGTGATTAAAGGATAATTAGAAAGCCTAATTAATTAACTAATCATGTCGGCGCCACGTGGACTGCTGATGCGGCGCAACAGGATTGATTATTTAAGTTGTCACATCATGCGTCGCGTCAGCTGGCGGCGCAACGCGCTTTTCCTTGGGTCGTCCGATCAAGGATTGGATGGTCAAGGTTAATCCCATGGTTCTAAAGGAAATAAATCAATGGATCAAATCATTTTAATCAGGGTCGTCCATCCAAAACACACGGGATGGACGACCCATGATTCATCCCTACCTGAGATGTGGGTGACGGAGGCTGTCCGTCCTCCATGGCTTGATCCTAGCTCACTTGAGCTCAGATTAGGGAGACATTCAACCCACATCATCAAGAAATATAAAGAAGAAAATCCAACGGCTAGGATCTAATGGGATTACAATTCCCTTCACAAAAGACCAAGCAATTTTCAATGGAGGATTGATTTTGAGTCATACCTTACCAGAGGCTATCACCGACACTTCCTAAGGAGGAAGTAGCTTCGCCTAGTGGAGATGAAGCTTTGTTGAAGGTTTCAAGCTTTGATTTGAAGTGGATCTTCCAATTGGCCAAGCTCCCCTCTAATAGCTTGTGGGTTTGATCGAAATCCCCCTTCCCATGGCTTGGAGACTTGGGATTTTCTTTGGTTGAGCTCAACCTGCTTCCTTGATGGTGCTTGTAAAGTGAATTGAGGTTTGATCGAGAATTGAGTGAAGTGGAAATTCCCACACCTCCCCTATTTCAGCTTTGAAGAAAATCGAAGAGGAAGAAATGGGATGAACTTGGGAATGCTTCACAAGGCTTGGAGATGCTTGCTAAGGGTTCCTAGAGCTCAATCGAATTCATTGTGTGCATTGAATTGGAATGAGGGGGAGTATATCTCCCCATACTTGGATCAGATGACCAAGAGCCATCTTGCCATTTTGATCAAATTGAGGAGATTGATTGGGCTATTTTGGTTGTTAGGGAGTCCATGTGCTTCGATTTTGGCAGAGTGGAGGAGAGGAAGTGCACATGTGCTAGGTGAGTGTAAGAGGTGATCCACGTGGAGAATTTTGATTAGAGGGGTCAGTTTGGCCTTGGGTTGGGTCATGGCTGACCCAAATCCATTGGGTCATGTTCACCACCCTCCTTAGTGTCCATGTGGTCCACTAGAAGGATGCCAAGTGGCCATGAAAAGGAATTGGCCAAATTCCAAGTGAATTTGGCCATAGGTTATCCTTTGACCCAAGGGTAAAATGGCCATTTGGCCTTGATTTTATTTTGGGCAGATTTGAGATGTTTCAAAAATAGGTTGGGCCAAATTTCAAAGTATTTGGAGTTGATTTGATATGATTTGGCTCAATTTGACCCATTTAGGTCAAAATGGGTTAACTTGGGTCAAGTTGACCAATTGTTCAAATTGGGTCAAATCATGGGTTAGGTTAAGTTCAAATGATCATTTGGAGCCTATGGGTATCATTGGTTTGGTTCAATTTGGTTTAGATTTGATTTTGGTTCATTTGAGTTCACATAGGTCGAATGAGTCAAGTTGACCAATTTGACCCATTTGACCTAATTAGGTTAGGTCATGGGTTAGTTTAGGCTTGGTTGATCATTTGAAATATTTTGCAAGCTTTGGTTTCAATCAATTTTGCTTTGGTTAATTTCAAGTTGATTTGACCTTTTAGGTCAAGTTGGGTTCATGATCAATTGGGCTGGTTGGGTCTAGTTGGCCAATTGAGGCTTTGGACAAGTTAAATAAGTGATTGGCTCAAATGATGACTTGGTTAAGTCCAATCATTGATTATGAATTAGTTTAGATCAATGGTTTCAATCAATTTGGCCTATGATGGATTTTGGATAGTTTAGGTTTCATTTGGGTTAAATGTTGACTTGGTCAAAGGCTAGGTTTGACTTGGTTTGACCCAATTTGAGTGATTGATCATCCTATGATGATTTTTGCTCACAATATGAGGTTTAGATGGGCTTAGTTCAATCCAATTTGGATTGGATTAGAATTTGGCTCTAAAAGGTCTTTTAGGTCACTTTGGGTCAAGTGAGCCTAAGTGGGTTAATTGCTTGATCAAGGCTTGATTCGAGTTTGAACTCACATATGGACTTATGATTAATAATATAAATCCAATTGCAAGTGATTTGGAGACAATGGGTTTTAATTCAGTTAACAATTTCAAGTCAAAAGGGTGAATATGGGTTTGACTTGGGTTAGTTTGATTTTGGTTTGATGATTGAAGTTTATGTTTATATTTTGATTGAAGGATTGATTATTTGGAGAGAAAATCCAATGGTTTGAGTTGATTTGAGAATGATTTGGTTAAGTTCAAGAACTTGACTTGAAAGGGTATAGGTTGGATTTAGGTTGGGTTTGGGCTTGAGTTTTGAATTGAGTTTTGATCATTTGAATTTATATTTCATTTATATTTGTAAATATAAATGATAATATAAATGGGTTATGAGAAAATCTTTGAGTTTGGAGTGATTTGAATTTGATTTGAGGGAGTTCAAGGATTTGATTTGAAGGAGTTTAGGTTGGATTTAGGTTAGATTTGGATTTGAGTTTTGAATTGATTTTGATTATTTGAATTTATATTTCATTTATATTTATGGATATAAATGAGAATATAAATGGGTTATGAGAAAATCTTTTGAGTTTGAAGTGATTTGGATTTAATTTGAGCTAAGTCCAAAAGATGAAGTCAAAATGGTTGAGCAAAGGTTTTGAATTTGATTTAAGATTTGATTTGGAATTAATTTGAATTTGAAGTTGATTTGAATTTGAAGTTGGTTTGAATTTGAAGTTGATTTGAATTTGAGGTTGATTTGAAAGAAGGAAGCAGGGATTTGGTTCAAGCTATAGGGTAGGCAAGTTTTCCTAATTTTCCTAAGGCATAACCTATTGCTATGGCTAACTCTTCTAAGTCTCTAGGGTTAGGTTAAGTGTTCACCTAATCACTAGAAGTGTCTTAAGGCTAAGAAACTCTTAATGTCTAAAGGAGTCATATGTCTAAGATGAAGAAGTTGAAAGCTCACTCCAAATGTGAGGTCAACAGTAGGCTAGTGCTATAGGCGTCAGCGCTATCCTCTCTCCACGAACGAGTAAACTGGCCATGAGGTGGGTAGAAGGATGAAAAATCCTGTTATGGCCTGGGAACACAAAGTAGAACAACCAGGTTGCAATAAAGGCTACTAGAGATAGCTCTTCATTAATTCCTCATGCTAAAATATGTTGAGAATCCATTCTACCCTTTGGTTCAAATCTAGCACTATCAGAACCCTCAAAGAGTGAAATCCCATATCAAATGGATCATCAAGTTGCAAAATAAGATAAACATACTATCAAATATAAGAAACTCTTGAACCACGTATCTAAAATGATGGTGCCTCATTGTTTTAGGCTTGCTCTCTTCTCCCAGTATAGCTCATAGTAGTCAGCTGGAGCACGATGGAGGTCCGTCGAGTATATATAAATGTCCCTCCTATGTTGACCATCTGGCTCGTGCTGAAAAATCTCATGGCTAGAGGAATGCATTCCTCGTAAGGAGAGCCCATAATAGGGAGGCATATTATATCCTACATATTAGCCATTGTCACTGTCATCTCATGTGGGCCAATCCAACAAGTATTGGTAGCCCTATCTCAATGTTCTGTGACACTCTGAATTCAGGTAAAATGTAAGCAGCTATAATCAAAGAGGGATATGTAGACTTCATGATATATACCAAATTTTCTAAAAATATCACCATGCATCTACAAATGACAACGTGTCCAGTATATATATTGCCACTAACTGCTGTCAAGGGTATACCAAACTCTGATTTTGGATCCTAGTCTTCTACTTCATGATGTAGTATGCAATAACATAATTAGACTGTACTTATAGAGGGGGTTGTTTCTTTAGCTGGTCGAAGGATATCCTGATCTCTAAAGCTAATACGGTCTGTAGCCCGCTCCAGAGGAATGTCATGGTTATGCCTCTACCTCAAATTGGTCACCTAGTCAATTGGATCATGACTTGCCAATAGTTCTTAATTAGATGTTAGATGTTGTGATGATGAGTGAACAAATCCACAAATATATATGTGTCTCACAACATATCCTGATGCAATGAGAGTCTCTCCTACAGTCTGATTGTACCATAAGGGTCATGAGCCTCATTAGTTGCCCATATCTCCTCCTCAGTAGGCTCTAGTAGAAGTAGGGCATATCACTTGGCCATCTCCTAAGTAAACATTATAGCCATCTGTAGCTAATCTAGACAAGAGAAGAATGTAAATTTCATAGGCATTATGAAAAATAATAATATCTGAATTTATAAAAGAACTGTGCTTGTGAACTTTAATTTAATCTTCATTGATTTTAAAGAGTTTAAATTTATATTCAAATTTAATCTTTCCTTGAACACATAAAATCTAGATTTATGTTCAGACCCACCTCTTTTTAGAAATAATAGTATCTAAGATTTGGACTTTAAACCCAATGCATTCTTGGCATAATGGGTCAGATTTAAATATAGATCTAGTTCTTTCAGACATAATGGATCTGATCAAGCCCCATTGGGCATGATGGATCTGATTTAAATATAAATCTAGTCTTTTTGGACATGATGGATCTGATTCAATGCCTTTAAGCATGATAGATCTTAGTTTAAGTATAAATATGGTCTTCTAGAACAAAATTCTAATCCAGCCCCTCTGAGCATGATGGATCTAATTTAAATATAAATTCAGTTCTTTTGGATATGATGGATATGATCTGGCCCCTTTAGGCATGATGGATCTTAGCTTAAATATATATTCGATCCTTTTGGACATGATGGATCTGATCCAACCCCTTTAAGCTTGATGGATCTTAGTTTAAATAGAGATCCGATCTTTTTGGATATGATGGATCGATCCAGCCCCTTTGGGAATGATAGATCTGATCCGATGCTTTTGGTAATGATGGATCTAATTTAAATATAGATTCGATCCTTTTGGACATGATGAATCTGATCTGGCCCTTTTGGGCATGATGGATCTGATTTAAATTATAGGCCAATTTTGATTGAAGAAATTTTCTCCTTGATAGAGCATTTTTCTTGCATTACAAGGCTTATAAAACTGTCTCGTTTACAAGCAATACGTATTTATTATTGATAATATCTCTAGAGATATTGTCCATTTATAGGGGTAATGGGTCTTATTCCTTTTGTATCAATGAGTTGATAAGTTTCCCCTTCATAAAATTTTTCAATGATGTATGATCCTTTCCAATTTGGGTCAAATTTTTGACCAATTGTTCATATGGAATGATAGGCCTTCTACGTACCAGTACTAGTTCACCTATTTTAAAGCTTCTCGGGTGAAACAAGCAATCATGGGATCGAGTCATTTTTTCTCTATATATTTTTAGTCTATGCTGAGCCCGCATTTGTAATTCATTGAAAGCCTCTAGCTCTTTGAGTCATATCCAAACACTTTCTTTTGTTGTAAGTTCATTTTGAACTGCTATATGGTGTGACAATAGCTCCACTTCAAGAGGCAGTATTGCTTTTGCTTCGAAGACTAAAGAGTACAATGTTACCTGTGTAGCCATTTTATATGTGGTACGATATGCCCATAATACTTATTTTAATTTGTCATGCCATTTTCTTCTATTTTTAGAGAGAATCTTTTTGAGAAGCATAGTTAACGCGACTTGTTCACCAAGAGTCTTTGGGGTTTTATATTGAAGAGTACTGCCAATCTATCTTGTATTTCTTAATGAAGCGATAGACTTGGCATTCTTCATACAGTGCCATTATCAGATATAATTCTTCGAGGTACTCCAAATTGGTAGATGATATGATCTCAAAAGAACTTCACTACAATTTTTGCAATAACTTCTTTTAATAGGATTGCTTCTACCCATTTGGAGAAGTAATCAATTGTAGCTAGAATTAAATGATGTCCCCTGGATGATGGAGAATCTATCAGGTCAATTATATTAGTCCCCCAACTTTCGAATGTCCATGACACCATCATTGGATGCAACATATTGGGTAGTCGATGCGATTCTGCATATATTTGATACTGATGACATCATTTAGCGTGTTCCATGTAGTCTTGCACCATGCTGGGCCAATAATACCCAATCCATTTAACTTTGATTTTTATCTTAGGACCAGATTAGTGTGCACCACATAATCCTTCACGGACTTCAACAATTACTATTTTGGATTCATCTGGTCCTAAGTATTGCATCCACATTTGGTCGAATGAGCATTGATATAATAAATCATTCACAAAAGCATATCACAATGGTGAGCCTTTGACTTTTCTTTTGGCAATCCACCTCCTTTAAGATAGGTGTTGAATGGTTCTCTCCAATCCTCTTCTTCTTTTATCAAAGAGATTTCTTGGCTTTGTTTAGCTTCGACAGCCTACAAAAGGGTTGGTGCTAATGCTAGCTTGCTTCAGATTATTATGGTGATTGGCTCCCCTTTGGGTCTATCATTTCCTTAGCTAATTTAGCTAAAGCATTGACTTTACCATTGTTCTGACATGACACTCTTATAATTATTATTTCAAGGATTTGCTTGAGAAGCTCTAGGACATGTTTTTGATAAAGTGCTAATTCATGCTTGTTTATCTTCAATGTCCCAATTATCTATTAGATTATGAGTTACGAATCTCTGTAAACATGAAGTTTCTTAATCTTCATGTTAATTTTTAGTTCTAGGCCTGCTATTAATGCTTCATATTTGGCCTTGTTATGGGTTTAAGGTTCCGTTAAACTATATGAATATCATAGAATACTGCCTTGCAGTATCACAAATACAAATCCTATCTCAACATACACTGTAGGCTAACCATATGACTTAGCTTTATTGATGAAGCTCCATTGAAGTAGAGTTCTCATTTTAATGGTTGCTCCCATTTTGATGGTTGTTGAGCTTCTTCCACTTTGAAGATTTGTTCATCAGGCAATTCACTGTTGAGCGGAGAATTTACTGGTAAAGGATGAGCAACTAGGAAGTCAACCAAAGCTTATCCTTTTATAGCTTTTTGTAGGAAATATATTATATCAAATTGAAGTAATAGAACTACCCACTTAGCTAACCGACCTATCAAAGTCGGTCTAGTCATTAAAAATTTTACAGGGTTGAGTTTTGATATCAATATATCTTATGTGATGACATATAGGGTCACAGTTTCTAAGTAGTGATTATCAATCCTAGACACTGCTTCTCAATAGGAGAAAATATTATTTTAGCTCCTATTAGATGTTGACTTATGTAATACAGAATGTTTTCCTTTCCTTCTTTATTTTGTTTTGAGCTAGTAGAGCTCCTAATGATTCTTCTAGGGCTATTATATACAATATCAACAGCTTCTCTATTATTTGTGCCATTAAATAGAGGTATTCAACAGATATTATTTTAGGCCATCAAATTCTTCTTGATAAGCTTCATCCCGTTCAAAAGGTGTATCCTTTTCATCAATTTGGTGAAAGGTTGGCATCTCCTCCATAAGTTAGAGATGAATTTTCTGATGTAAACCAATCTATCTGATAATGAGAGTAACTGCTTCAATGTTTTAGGCAATGAAATTTCCTTTTTTTGCCTTTATTTTAGAAGGATCAATTTCAATTATTTTATGGCACACAATGATGCTTAAGAATTTTTTAAAAGCTACACCAAAAGCACATTTTAGAGAACTTATTTTCAAGTTGAAACTCTGAATTCTTTCAAATACAAGTCTAAGATCATTTATGTGCTTGCTTTCATCTTTACTTTTTATGACCAAATCATCAACATAACATTCTACATATCTATGTATGAGGTTGTCAAAGATATGACCCATTTTTCTTTGGTATGTAACAGCATTCTTTAGGTTATTTGGCGTGCGGAAGGATGTATATTTTTTTGTCTTCCGAAGCAATCTTTATTTGATTATAGCCCGATGAACCATCCATGAAGGAGAATATTTCATAGTTTGATGTGTTATCAACCATGAGTTTTGCATTAGGTAATGTGAAGACATCTTTTGGGCATGCTTTTTTTAATTCTTTGAAGTTGATGCAAATACGAATTTTTTCATTTTTCTTCTTAACTAGAATATTATTGACAATCCAATCAGCATATTTTTCCTCCCGGATGAATCCTGGTTCGATGAGCTTTTTGGTTTCAGTGGTAACTTGTTTGATTTCTAATCACATTTACTGTGATGCTTGTTTTACAGGTGGGACATCAGGCTTAATGGCAAGTTTATGTATGACCACATCTGGTGATAGGACTGGCATTTCACTAGTTCCATGCGAAGAAATCTTTATACTCACATAGTAGTTTTTTTATTTTCTCTAACCATTCCGGTGTGAGGCTAGCATTAACAAAAGTTAGTCTAGGTTCTTCCTTAGTGCCTAGATTGATTTCTTGGAGTTCATCAATGGTGACTTAATTGTGTTCCTCAAACTCCTTTGGAGCCTCGGTCAATGATTAGATCTTCTTCAAGGATGCCCTTATTTTTGAATGAAGCATCCCTTAGTTTATATTTACTTTCTATAATGACTTCTTCTTTATAAAATATGGCATATCATGAGCTTATTAAAGGGGATGTTGAAGCACCTAATCCCCACGTAGTGAATTTTTCATAACTTAAGGGATCTTGAGCATTATCCCCTTGCTAGAGCTTTTTCAATAATCGAGACTGAATGCTTGATTATGTAGACTAAACATTGTTCTTGACTAACTTTATTAGAGACATCGAGTAGTACTGAGGGATCAAAATATCTTCTTCCTCAAAATCATCTTCCTTGAACAATATTTATGTTGGATTAGGAGTTTGCTCATCTACTTTGTAGAAAAGAATGTCACATTCATCATAGCCTTTCCTATGAAGAACATATAAGGTTTTTAATTATTTTATTTTCTCATCCCTTGAAGTTGTTAAGGCTTTTATATGTGCCTTTAGCACCGTAATTATCTTTATAGCCTTAGTGGAGAGTTGAGATTCAGGCACCCTTATTAGAGCGAGATAGAGTTTTCTCTAATTATTTTGTCACTCCACTGGTACTAGTTTCTTTTTTCCTTTGGCTAACTAAGGCTCTCCTAGGTTGATAAAGTATTAATTCATCTTCGTCATCCTCAATATCCACAAGGTGAGGTTGTCTAGACTACTTTATTTCAATGGTATTTTGACCTTTTGAATTATCACCTTTTAGCATTAGCCTTATAGATGGAGTCATTTGCTTCTGGGATTTGACTTACCTTTTTAGCAAGAAGTACTTAGCGTCATCATAAATGTTGATCTCATGTATCAAGAATAGAATCATGTCACCTTGAATTCAGTGCTCTTTACCATTTTGCATGTATTTCATACATTGATGTAGAGTTAAAGGTACTATGTCATATTATTGAATCCATAGCCTACCAAAAAGTTCTTAGTAGGCAAATTGGGCTTCAATCACATGAAATTTAGCTTATGTGTGTAATTTTTCAAAGTGTATTTATAGAACAATGGATCCCAAAGTTTGTGGTCCTTGTTCATTAAACCCTAATATGAATATTATCCCTTTATCAAAATAGTGAGCATCTAAAGCTAGCACCCATTGTGTTTTAGTCATTATAAGATTGATCGAAGCATTATGATCAATCAATATCTTTTGTATGAAGATCAAGTTACTTTTAGCTGTAACATAAAGGGGCCGATTATGTTCGGTTGTCCTTAATAATAGGTCAATCTCATTGAATGTAATGGTTGCTAATTTTTTAGAGGTTAAATCCTCTTTTATCTTCTCTTTTATAAAGAATGCTTTATATTATTCTAGATTTTGTAGAGCTTTGATTAATGTCTCACATATATGCTTAGATAACATGAGAGCATTATAAATTCTTAGCAAGGTAGGGATCTTGCATAAGTGTGTCAGAACATTATAGTCTACCCCTATCTTGGTATACTATTGAGGTTTAGTCAGTGGTGGATGTAAGGTAGTTTCATCGACTTGGATTTCTTTGGCTTTATTATTGGCTTTCCATTGTGGATGTAGAGGAATTCTTTGTCCACCCCTTAGTTGAACTTAGGTCATTTCTTCTGTCTGATCCCCTTTATTAGAAGAAGTCTCTGAATTCTGCATTTTTTCAGAGTTTTTAGAGTTCTCAGTGCTTCTCGAATTATTACCAAACTTAGGACATAATTTTTTTTGAGCCTGACCTGACCCTCCTTTTCATATGTTTATTTATGGGAAAGCATAGTTCCCCTTCAGAGTCTGTTAAAGTTACAACCATGTTTATGATGTGATAAGTTTCTATCAAAACTTCTTCTTCAGAATTTTCTACACCAAGTTTTTGATGGGCCATGTATTCTTCTAGCTTAATAAGCCTTCAAGGAGGTTGTTCCTATTCCTCTAATTAGTCAATCATTTTCATGTGTTTCATATGTTGATTTTCTTGATTTTCTCTTTTTCTTCAATTTATGGGGCTTTGACAAAGAAGCCTGAACTATTTTTGTCCACTTCTCTTTATTATATGTAAATTGCCCCATGTTGGGGAAGAAATTCCTTGGATCTACTTAACGCACCAGAGAATTCTTCCATCAAGTGCCTTATATAGCCAAAAGAATGTTGATCATCTGTTTGGTCTTTTTGGAGATAAAGGTTTCCCAACCACCACCTTCTTATTCTTGCATTTGAGGGGCTTTGTCCTTTTCATCGGTCATACTTTGAGGTTCAGCTAGATCAGTTCTTTTGCCTTTTATATCAGGGACTGGTAAGCTGAGATGACTTTTACTTTTTCCTTTTTGGGATGTATCAACACAATATCGATAAGGTGAGTTATTTATTATGGTAACTTTCTCTACCCAATCTTCTAAGATAAAATAGTCTTCGATTGGGTGGCTTTTGAGCCTATAAAATGAACAATAGTTGGGAACATCAACTTTCCACTTAGTCTAGCCATCGTGGCTCTGGTAATTGTAGTCTCAACTTCATGTCATGTCTAATGATTTTAGTAGTACATTCTCTTTTGAATGAGTACTGCTTAGATATCTTTTCTTGAAGGGTGTGGTGAATTATTTTCAAATTCTTCATCTAATCTTTCTGAAGAAGAGAAAAGAAATAAGTGAATAACTAAAAAAAATATTCTCAAACACTTCTTGTGTTGGACACCACACAAATTCGCAGATATTCTTATTAGGGTGATTAGGTATGGCAATGAGGAATGATGTACTTTCTCAAGAGACTGAAGTCATCATCCTACAAATGCACCTAATCACCTTAATAAAGACTCCTAAGGACTATAGATCTTTGAATGTACCAGAGATTCTTCCCCTACTTTACATGGAAAAGTAAAGCAGGGTTTATTTTAAATTGGATTCGTTAAGTTCTCTATGGAGGTAAGCCCTCATAGTTAATTATATCTTAAGGAATGAGATTCCTTAAGAATACTCTCGATTAAGGTAAATGATCATTATCTCCAAAGATTTCAAAGATAGGATAATCAATCAATTAGTTTATTTTTAGAAGATCAAGTGGGATTAATCAAAAGGAGGGAGTTCTTATCAAAACCAAAAGAAGATAAGTAGGGGATGCTTATGATACTAGGAAGCCTAGTATGCATCCCAAACTATCCTATGGTTGGGCTTTATATTTTTGAAATTGAGGGAATTATTTCTTTGAGTTGAATTTTTATTAGAAATCTAGGGCTTACAATTTCATGACACAAGATCATGGAAATACCTAAGAGTTGAGGATGTATGCATATAGCCCGCACAGAGAAGTAGCAACCTCTGAACCTAAATCTAGGGAGTTTTGGCGAGGGTTGAAGCATGACCTAAATCTAAGACAAAAATGGGCATTTGGTTTACCTCTACAAGAGAGGATAAATCACCCAACTGTTGGACTTACAATTACCTCGGGGTGGCCGCCAACTAAGTCCTCCTACAATTTTAAATACATGTAGGCAAGTCATATGCTTTTACAAGATAGCTAGCTGTTGTTTATTTAGAAAGATATGAAGTCCTTAAACACACTCCCTAAGAGACTAGATCATGTAGGGCATGATTAATTATTTAAATATAATGCAAATTTTTGTTATATTTTATTTTCATTTTGGATAATCAATTTAACACATGCTTTAGGATTCATATGCCTAATGCATGAGAAATTGGATTATGAGCCAAAATCAACGAGAAAGGAGGTGTATTTCCACCATGACTCTCAAAGGTCAAGCTTATTTTCCTGTCCAAGGTGGAAGCCCTCCATAACAAGAGTGAAACAAGATACTTTTTATGCATAATGTGAAAAAAAAATACAACATCCAGCTAAGGGATTGCTAAATCTTTTATCTTATTTTATAACCTAGGCTTTAGGTGAGGTTATGAGTTATTTATTTTTAATTTAAATTGATTAGTTGGATAGAAAATTTATTTTCTAAGAGCCTAATCGTCATCCAGGCCATATATCAAAGCAAGGAAGAAACTAGGAAAATATGTCATCTTAATGTACAAGCTAAACCAACATCAAACAATTTATAAAGTTAGCACAAAAGAATATAATGCATTTTGTGGTCAGGCTCCACCACACAAACCCGAAAACAAATTGGGTAGCCAAGCTCTACCCTTATACAACCCAGATTACCAATGAATTAATTACAATCAAAAAAGGAATCATGTTACGGGGGTCTTCATTTCTTCATTCTTCATTCTTCTTTCTTCTTTCTTCTTTTTTCTTTATTCTTATGGTTGGTTAAAATGTAGTTACTCCAAAGGCTTCACATGGTCCATAAGATATAGTCTTATAACCAATGTTCATCCTAATCCCCCATCCAAATTCTAATTACAAAATTACATGAAAATGGAAAAAAGTAAATCTAACTAAAACTTACAAAATAGAGATTAGCTAAACAAACCACACAATCCCAAGCATGTATATAAATAAAGTTGGACTTAGCACCCCACACATAGGTAACTAAGTCCACCTGGCTTATTTTGGATTATGCTTAGGGGTATAAGCAACCTGCACAGCAAAAGCATTTTTATATTTTTATTACAACACCCCTTAAACACAATCCCCTACAGAAGACAATGATTAGACTAAGATCATCCTATCATTCAGTCTACGCACATACACCCTAACATCCAAACTAAAATATCACGTCACAAAATAAAAGCAAACATCAAACGATGCACCGCCCTAACATAAGACTAGAAATGGTGACTTAGCCTAATGTGTGTGCCATTTAAGGTTTGTGTGGTATGTCTTAGCTAGGCTTTAAGGTTAGAGTTTTCTAAGTATGAAAATGTTCAACTTAGAGGGTGGTTTTATTTAAGTGATTTAGTTGATTTGGTTAAGTTTTATTTCATGATTTGATTTAGTTTAAATAAACCTACAATTAATTACTAAGTGTTGTAAAGAGAGAAAAAAGAAGAGAATTTCTCTTTCCTCCCTACCTTAAGTAATTTTTAAGGTAGATTCATTAATGATTTTTGTTTAGTGAATGTTTTTCTATGTGTTCTAATTAATCCTAAGTTTAGATTTTCCTAAATGAACCTATTCAAACAGAAAGGCATTTTAAGATTAAGTAAAGTGAATTATTATCATAAAACACACAACACTTTATTTCTTTCCAACATGTGTAACATGCATATGGATGATCCCTAAGCATATCTATACATGCAAATGGAAATATATAGCACACCTTCATGATGAATGCTAAGAGATATTGCTTAAGGAAATTTGGAGTGTTTCATGTATGTTTGTTTTTGTTAAATAGAAAAGAGGATTCTTCTATCCATTATTCAGATGCACATTTACATGTATGAAAGATATAATTGAGTATGACGCTATTATTTTATACACTAGGGGTGTAAGGTACAAGACCTACTTGGGGTTAATTAAATCCTAGCAACCCTGGGATGTCCAGACTAATATACCACTTTTCTTAAATACATGTGCATGTACAAAAAATAAATGAATGGAAAAAGTGTCATGCAAAAAGTTTATGTTTATCTATTTGATTTAGTTATGCAATTTATATGTACAAGTGTGAATATCCCTCTTAAGTGATAACATAGGAATGAATAGGAATGGATTTAAGCAAGTGTTGTGTTCTTTTCAAATGAACTATACACTTTGCAAGTCCTATTCAAAACTATGTTAAAAAAGAAGAGAAAGAAAGTCACACAATACACATCTTATATTATATTCACATGCAAGCTCATAAATAATTATAAGTAGCATACCTTTTTATTTGTCATCTTTGATTTATAGTTTTTGAAAATAATTTTGGATTTAGTAGTGATAATAGCCATTCATATTCTTACTTTAGCCAAAACATGTAATTTGACATAAAGGAAACATTTCATTTTAATTTGATTTTTAAAAGACATGAATGCATGATTTTCAAATGAAATATATATTTAGCATGCTAGGAAAGAAATAAAGTGATGAAAGCATGTAAATTCATTCACCCTAATTAATTCCTAAAGATAATCTTATGGAATAAGATTATTTAAAGTGAATCAAAGTTGTTTAAAGAAATTATTAGTTAGGTTTTGAGTTTGATTTGAATTTAGAAATGTGAGAAGGTTTGCTGGTCCTAATCCATCTCCCACATGTGTATATTATTTTAGTTTAACTTTAGAACCATTAGATTGATTTTATATTTTGTTTAGGTTAAGGTGTACATTAAGTCCATTAATTACCCCTTACCTACACCACTTTAACATATTTAACCAAATAATTATGAGCCAATGTATGACATAAAACCACAAGGAATTTAAATTAATAATGTGCCTAAGAAAGAAAGGGGCCTAATGCATTTGGCTCATAATTAATGATTAATTAAGCTAAAGGGTTTAATTTAAGTACTTTCATAACCCTTCCCACATATATGGGTTAGATATGATTTCCTTAAGCTACTTAGGTGATTGAACAAAGTATCTTCCCAAGAAGGAATTGATTAAATTCAAATTGATTTGATTTTAAAATTTTGATTAATTAAGCCATTTAATAAAGTGATTAAACTATTTAATTAATTTGCACCTTAATTAGATTTTTATCCAAATGAAATAAACTTAGGGAAAAGATTTGGGAAAGAACTCCTAATCTCATTCCCTAAGTCCATTCACTATTCTGAGGTAATTAGCAAACTTAATTAATAAATTTATCACTATTTAATTGGTTAATTAATCATTTAATTAATTAAAGAGTAATTAGGAGTGAATCAAGCAATATTCTTAATTAAGCCAACACTAAATTCCAAGAATCATGGGAGGCAGAGGTCATCCCATTAATCAACCCTAAGATGTAAGGAATTAATTGCTGAAGTAATTAGGAATTAATTAACATAATTATATTTCTAATAAAACCCAAATTACATAAAATTTACTATTTAAAATCAATTAAACTTAATTTTAGATTATTCCCCTTTGAATTATCTTCAAAATGCATTTGAGTTTGTATTTTTCTAATTTTTCTATAATTAGTTGTGTATTTTTGAAGTTTGAGTGATTAAGGATAATTAAATAATCCCTAATTATATAACCAATCCCGTCAGTGCCACGTGAACCGCTGATGCGGCGCGCGCTTTCCACATGGCATGATAGGATTTGTCACTTAAGTTGTCACATCCTGTGTCACGTCAACTGGTGGCACTACATAGTTTCTCCCTAGACCGTCCGATCAAAGATCAGACAGTCAGGATTAAACCCGCGATTCTAATAGGATAAATTAGATGATCTAACGTAGATTAATTAGGACTGTCCATCCAAACACGTGGGATGGATGGTCCATGATTCATCCCTATGCTCGCCTATGGGAGATGATGATCCCTCCTCCATGGCTTGATACGAGCTCGATTAAGCTCGGATTGAGCTAAGATTGAACCCACACCATCAACATACAAGGAGATGAAGATCTAATGGTGGAAATCACTTGGGATTACAATTCCCTTCAAAAAGGACCAAAGAAAATTCAATGCAAGCTCGGTTTTGAATAGTACCTCATCGGAGGCTATCACCGGCGCTCCTAACCATCGAGGTAGCTTCTTCTAGTGGAGACAAATCTCTATTGAAGTTTTGAGGGCTTGAGGTTGAGTAGATCTTCCAATTGGCCAAACTCCTCCTCCTAGGCTTGCGGCTTTAATCTAGACCCCTCTTCCCATGGCTTGAACACTTGAGAAACACCTTGGGTAAGCTCGATTGGGTCCTCTGAGGGTGCTTGCAAGAGGAATTGGACTGAAGTTGGGTATTGAGTAAGTTGGGATTTCTTGCTACCTCCTCTATTTTATATTTTGGTAAACCAAGAAGTGGAGAAATGTAAAGAGCTAGAGGATGCTTGGAGAAGCTTGGGAATGCTTGCTCTAGGTTCCTATGGCTCAATCGAGTGTGAATGATGTGGATTGAAGTGGAATGAGGGGGAGTATATCTCCCCCCACAAGGATCAGACGGTCGAAAGGTGTTTTGTAATTTTGATCAAATTGATCTCATGGAGTGATTTGGTTAGGCCATTTCAAGCTTCACATGATTCAATTTTGCCGGAGGAGTGGTGAAGCATCCATATGCTCATTTGAGTGGAGGAGTGATTCCATGTGGAGAAATTCGAAGTGGAGGGTCAATTTTGGCCTTGGGTTTTGTTTGGCTGACCCAAACCCATTGGGTCATGTGCACCACTTTTATTAGTGTCCACTTGGTCTACTAAGAGGGTGCTAAGTGGCCATGAAAAGGATATGACCAAATTCCAAGTGGAATTGGTCATAGGTTACCCCTTGACATAGGGATAAAATGGTCATTTGGCTTTGATTTCACTTTGGCAGATTTATAATTGTTTGAAATTGGGTTGGTCCAAATGTCAGGGAATTTGGAGTTAATTTGATGTCATTTGGCTCATGTTGACCTATTTAGGTCAAAATGTGTCAACTTGGGTCAAGTTGACCAATTGGACAAATTGGGTCAAATCAAAGGTTGGGTCAAGTTCATATGATCATTTGAAATATTTTGGTATTATTGGTTTGGTTCAATTTAATTTGTATTTGGTTTTGGTTTATTTGAATTCATTTAGATCAATGGGCCAAGTTGACCAATTTGACCCATTTGATCTAATTGGGTTAGGTCATGAGTTGGTTTAGGTTTGGTTGGTCTTTTGAAATATTTTGCAAGCTTTGGTTTCAGTCAATTTTGGTTTGGTTTGATTTTGGCTTGATTTGACCTTTTAGGTCAAGTTGGATTCATGGTGGGCTACGTTGGGCCTAGTTGGCCAATTGAGGCTTTCAACAAGTGATTTAGAATGAGCTTGACTAATTGGTTTCAATCAATTTGGTTTATATCAAGATTTGACATATTTTGACTTTTTAGGTCAAATTGGGTCAACTTGGGTCAAGTGGCCAATTTAGCTAGGTTAGGCTCAAATGATGACTTGGTCAAGTTCAAACATTGATTTAGAATGGGTCTAGATCAATAGTTTCAATCAACTTGGCCTATGGTAGATTTTGGCTAGTTTAGGTTTCATTTTGGCTAAGTGTTGACTTAGTCAACCCTTAGGTTTGACCCAATTTGAGTGATTGATCATCTCATGATGATTGTTGTTCACAATGTGAGGCTTAGGTGGGCTAAGTTCAATCCAATTTGGGTAGGATTAGAATTTGGCTCAAAAGGTGTACTTTAGATCACTTTCGGTCAAGTGAGCCTCAATGGGTCAATTAGCTTGATCAAGGCTTGAATCAAGTTTGGTTGAACTCACATATGGAATTATGATTGAAATATAAATCCATTTGCAAGTGATTTGAAGTCAAATAGGTTTTGATTCATTTGACAATTTCAAGTTCAAAGGTTAAACATGAGTTTGATTTGGGTTTAATTTTTGAATTTAGTTTTGGTTTGATGATTGAAGTTTATGTTTATATTTGGTTTCATGATTGAAGGATTGATTGAATTATGAAGGAAAATCAAGGGTTTGGTTTGATTTGAGTTTGATTTGGCTAAGTTCAAGAATTTGACTTGAAAGGCTTAGGTTGAATTTTGGTTGAATTTGGATTTGAGTTTTGAATTGATTTTGGGTATTTGAATTTATATTTCATTTATATTTGTGAATATAAATGAGAATATAAATGGGTTAAGAGAAAATCTTTTGAATTTGATTTGATTTGAATTTTATTTAGGCTAAGTCCATAAGATGGGATCAAAGTGGCTTAGGAAGGATATTTAGGATTTGAAATTCAATCATGGATTTCAATCATGGGTTTCAAACATTTGGAATTAATTCATGATTTGAGAAATCCATTGGAATTGATTTAAGTTTTGAGAAAATCAATTAAGTTGGAATTGATTTGAGTTTGAATTTAGATTGATCTTAGAGTTGGTTTAAATTTGGAGTTGATTTGATTTTTGAAATTTGACTTGAGGGAAGGAAGTGAGGATTTGGTTCAAGCTATGGGGTAGGCAAGTTTTCCCTAACACCCCTAAGGCATGACCTATTCCTATGGCTAACTCTTCTAAGTCTCTAGGGTTAGGTTGAGTGTTCACCTAATCACTAGAAGTGTCTTAAGACTAAGAAACTCTTAGTGTCTAAGAGAAATCCTATGTCTAAGATGGAAAGGTTGAGAGCTCATTCTAAAAATGAGATCAACAAATGTTAACCCTTTCTTCTTATCTTCAGTCGACTTTGTCGTTGGTCATGGAGCTGTCGCTATTCATGAGGTTGCCGCACCTTCATTCCCCCTTTTATCAATTGTGAAGGAGAATGTTGTGTTTACATTATTCTTTTTCATCTAATTCGACTTTGGTTGTTTACCTTTGTCAAAGGGATTATTGTAGTTAGTGTTGAGCCCTTTTTTCTTAGGTAACCTTTCAAACTTAGCCACATAATCCAATAGTTCTTGGAATGTGTTAATTATGACCATGGCTAGATATTGATCCATTTGATCATCGATATTTCCCATGAGGAGTTTCACTATATGTTTCTCTATGAGTTGTTATTCACACTTCATGCTTAGGTTCCTCCATCTAGTGATGTATTTCGTGACACTCTTATCTTTCCTTCTCTTTTCCAAGGCGAGATATGCTATTATTACCTTTTTGGTTTCTCCAGCAAATCTCTTAACGAAGAGTGTCTCCAATTCGATGACTATTTTTATCGAGTCATTGAATAACTCATATCACTTAAAGGTCATATTTGTGAGACTACTAATGAATTGTCATAGCAGTTGGGCATCATTTTCTCTAGTATTTTCTCATATGGATTTAAACTAGGCTAAAATACCGTGAATTTTTTGTGCCTGTGAATGCGTTGAATTTCGGCACAACATACCCTTTAGTGTATTGTATTTGATCATATTTTGCCGGGTAGGTCGACCTTTCCCAACAAGCTACTCAGCAGTTTCTGAAGCTATAACTACTTTGACCTTCTGACTTATAAGGTCTTCCACTTGGGATTTGGTGAAAATATTCATTTCTTGATTGGTATTTATTGTAGCCTCTCCTGAGGCTTCTTGCCTTTATGTTGGTACTATTGGCAAGTTGGATGTAATACTTTGTATACCTCCAATTTCAGCTATCAGGTTGTTCATTTTCAAAAGATCCCTTGAAGGCATGTGCTACATTGTAGTGACAATTAGATTAAGTTGAACAAATAGATCTTTCATTAGCTTATTCATTTAATTAAGGTGAACATTAAGCTTACTAATTTATTAATCCCTTCGCTATAGTTGAGAGCACATTTATCATTGTAATCTTATTACATCATCAGCTATCTCTTCCTTTACTTCAACCTCTACTCAGGCTTTAGCTTTGAGGTTGTGGTGATTAGGGTTCTCTTGGTGTCCTCCTTCATCAAGTTGTTCAGGCACCACGTTTCTACTTTGCAAATGTGTGTTGGCCATACAAATAGCTTCGACCTCCATGTGATAGATATTGTCATTACTATGGAGGTCTGGGAATGATTGCTCTTCATTAGTTGGGAAATCTTCATCTTCCTTGAAGCGTCAATTGTCTTCCTCATCATCTATTGTTAACTTTTGTTAGACAAAACATTTTTAGTTTATGATGGGAGAATCTACTCCTTCGTCAATTAGCAAAGTGAGTTTGAGATCGATGATTTGGGGTTCTTTTAGTACCCAAATCGAACGGGGCCTCCCATGGGTGGATCTTCGGGTATACGTCCTAGATGTAACACCCTAGTGTTCACCATATGTATGTAGTTGTTGAGACCTTCCTGCATTGGATCTTTGAGAATGTATCACAGGTGTCACACCCTGGTGCTCACCATGTGTAGGTTGTGGTTGTCGGGTGTTGTCCTCACTTTTTGAGTGAAAATTACCCTTTCTCATCTTAAACTTAAGAACCTTCTAGACACTTGAATTTTCTTAGTGCTAAGACACTTCTAGTGATTAAGAGAACACTGAACTTAAGCTTAAAGACTTAGAGAACATAACACTAAGCCAAAAGTTTTCCTTAGGACATATAACTTCTACATATCCTATGACCTAAACAAAACTCATACATATCCACTCATCCAAGCTTAAACTCATGTAAATGAAACACAACCGACCTCAAACGTATTCAATTAATCTTAATTGAATTTGGTTTTCTAATCCAAACTCCAAGCCAAATTAACTTGGACCTTAACATAAGTTAGCACATTTGACCTAAAGAGTTCAAACAATCCAAAACTTAACTGAGCCTAAATCAATTATGATCAAAGCCACTAATCAACTTTAAATCAATCATTGAACCTTCTCAACACTTAATTGACACCAACTCAACCCAATTCAACTCAATTGGTTCACTTGACCCAATGAGACCTAAATGACCAATTTCATTCAAACTCCAATCCAACCCAAATTGGATTAAATCAACTGATCTAATCTATTCTATCATGATTGTTTTATCATCTTTGATTACCTAATTGCAATCAATTGGGTCAAGTCAAGCCAACTTTACCCCTTAACTCAAGTTAACCCAATTGACCTAAGAGCCAATTTGGGCCAAATCTCTTTTCAATCCAAAATGATTGCAATCAATGTCTCTAATCAATCATAAATTGATTATTGAACACCCTACAATCATCAATTGAATCAATTTGACTAAGTCAACTCAATTTACCTACTTAGCTCAAATTAACCTAAAAGGTCCAGTTGAACCAAATCATTCCCTAATCCAAATCAATTCAAACCAACACCTACAATCATTCCCAAATGATCAAGTGAACATAAACCTAACCCTTGCCCAAGCTAATTTGACCAATTTGGTCAAATTGGTCAACATGACCCATTTGACCCAAATTGATCCATATGAGCCAAATTCAAATCCAACCCAAATTGAATCAAACCAATTGCACCAATGCATTCCAAATGACCAATTGAACTTACCCAAATCATTGGCTAGACCCAATTTGATCAAATTGGTCAACTTAGTATAATTAAACTCATTTGACCCATATGGGTCAAATTGAGCCAAACCCAACCAAATTAAGCCCAAACTTGGCATGACTTATCCTTGGGTCACCATAGGCTTGTCCAAGTGGACCCAACCCATTGTGAACTCGGTTTGTGTCAAGCCCATTAAATAAGCCCTCCAAATGGGACAAAATCTCCATTTTGATGGGTTCTTCAACTCCCCACCCCATGATAGCCACCTTTGGCTCTTCTTGGACAAAAGGACCAACAACCTAGCCCAAAATGTCAAGTTCAGCATTTGGCCAAAAGAGCATGAGCTCACCCATGGAAACCCATCGGTCCACCTAAGGAACGTTGTACATCACATGCCAGACCACTACACTCCCTTAGCCACCTCAGCAGTCCCTTGCCACCTACCCCGATTGGATGGCTGCCAAAGGCTAGACCAATCTCAGTCCTTGATTCAACTGGGGAGGAGAGTATACTCCTCCCAATAGATTCAAACTCAATAGACACCTTCTTCAAAGCATTTTGTATAGTCCCATACTCTTTCTCAAGCTCCTTATGCACTCCACCGTCGACGAGACCAGCCCCCGATCGAACCCGAAAGCTTCATCCATCGAAGCTTTCAAAAATTTCACCAAACCTAAATTAACTCTTCCCATACCTTCACCTCACTCTGAAAAACCAAAATGAATTATTTTCGGAGCGATTCGAGCATTGGAAGACATCCCTAGACCAACTTCGGCGAGCTTTGCGGCGGTGTTTGGCCCATAGAGTAATCGACGAGGAGGCAGCTCGTGATCTTCTCAATAGGCTTCATCTCTTCAAGCTGAAGCTACCTCTATCGACGGACTGCCAGTCTATAGCTCCAACGAGGTAAACATCTGAAAACTATAGTTCCCTCCTAAGTGTTGGTCTTTTTTGAAGTGAATTGTGATTTCATGTGATTTCCACTATAGGATCCCCTTAGATTTCTTCCCAGATCATTTTGGAGTTTATTTTGCTGTCGAACGAGCTCTGGTGAACTCGAATTGAGTGGTAGAAGGCGGACGATGTTCATCTTCTAGCTCGTGTGATAATGAATCATCGATCGTATGTTTTGTGTGATTAGAACGGACAGCCATGATTAACAGCTATAAATTTTGATTTAATCCCTTTGAAATCACAGGATTAATCTCGGTCATCCGATCCAAGATCAGACGGCCAAGGCGAAACCATGTCCACCGACGCTGAGTCAGCTGCCACGTCTAATGATTTAAATAACCAATACCATGATGCCATGTGGAAAGCATTGTCGCGTTAGTGTCCGCATGGCACCGATGGTTTAAAAAGATAATTAGGCTTTAAAATTATAATTAAATGGCCATAACTTCAAAAAATCATAACTGATTATAGAAAAATCTAAAAAAATAAATAAACTCAATTTGGAAAGGTTAGATAAAGGAGAATTTAAGAAAAATAAAATACCTAATTTATGTCCTAGTGAGTAGTGCTTAATTAAAGTTTAAATCTTGGGCTAATTATCGTGATTAAGGCTTAATTACTTAGCAAATTAATTTCAAATTTGATAGGATGATTCTATGGGATGTCCTCTATCTCCCATAATTTTTTTAGAATTATTGAAAATATAATTTAAAGAATGTAGAATTTTAATATCAACTACCCTTATTAATTAATTTAATATATATTAAAATTGTTAAATAGTGAAAATTAAATAATTTATGATAATTAATCACTGTAAATAGTGGGAATAGTGAGGAGAAATAACTATGGCCTCTTTCTTAATTATTGTTTTAAATGTATTTCATTAGGACGGCTAATTAACACATGTAATAATTAGAGATTAATTCAGGAAAATTAATGATAAGATAGAAATCAAACTAAATTAACGATTGGTTCAGATAATTTAAATATAATACATTAGTTTCTCTTTATGTGTTTAATAACATAAAGTTATTAAGAAAATTATGGTTGGCCTCTCGGTGTGGAAAAATCATAAGAATACTTAACTTAGATTCTTTCCTTCTTTAGTCTAACTAAGTTTTTAGCATGAGCCTAATTGTATTAGATTCCTTTAGGTGCATTGCAAATTTTAATTTTCTAAAAGCATATCATTGGAGGCTCATGATTAAGTAGTTAATTAAATTAAAGAAGCTTAGGAAAGGGTAATCAAATCAATGTGTTTAATGGTTTAAACTTAATCAAGTCATAAAAATCTATTTAATTTCTTTCATTAAATATATCAAATCACCAATATGGGATGGGGTAAATATTAAGTATCATTTCTCCTCTTTAGATCTTAATGATTCAAACACCAAAATCAAATTTCATAAGAATTTTGATTAGTCTTAAGGAATATTTATTTGGCTTGATTGTCCTTAGGACTTAATGTAATTGAATATATTTTGTGGCAATATTTAATTACCTCTTTTCAAGCATCATAAACGTGCATGCCTTTTGTGTCATATATTCATGTTTTCAAAAAGTATCAAAAGAATATGATTACATATAAGTTGCATGTGTTGGATAAATATTATTATATAATGTGGCTATTATCACTAATAAATTCTAAATTATTTTCAAAAATATAAGCTAATGATATAAATTTTAAATCAATGTTGGTTATAAATGTTCAATAAAATTTACAGTTACTTATAATTTAAATATGGTTAAAGATTGTTCTATTTTCATGATTCATGTGTATGTTTACACATGTTTGGAGTTAGCAAGTATGTAGTCTAAACATCCCGGGAACATGAGATTTTATGTAGCCCCAATGAGGTTTTATATAATCTCACTTTCTTGGTTTAACAATGGCACGTACTTGCTTAATTTCATTCATGTGTATGCATGTACTAGAATTTGGGATAGAATTTTGCTTTACATGAATAAAAGATTTGCTATTATATAATCTTTGCATGGTTTTCATTCTCATGCTTATGTATATGTTTATATATATTTAAGTTAGCAAATATATAGTCTGGACATCCCGAGAATACGGGGCTTTAAGTAGCCATACGGTGGTCTTAGACAATCTCACTTTCCTAGTTTAACAATGACACGTATTTGCTTAAATATCTAATACATGTGTATATATACGTAACTAAGGGATGAAATATTTCTTTTCTACCAAAATATAATCATTAACGATCATTCAATTGGCTTTAAGGATTCATGTCATGATTGTTTTGATAAATTTTATGTTAATTGTCGACTGCTATCGCAACCCTCTACTTTCACATCCGGACTTGGGATCGATAAAGGTAATGTTGGCCAAAATTTGTATATGAATTACTCACATGTCTTTTGTATGTGGAAACGTTTACAGCTTGTAAATAAAGTGAAAATAAGGAGAAAGATTATGAAAAAAGAAGAATAAGGAGAAACTATGAAACCAAAAAAAAAAGAAAATTTTATGGGCTAATCTAGAATTCATATGCACAACTTCTAGCCCTTTAATAAATATTATATATTTATATATAATTGTGATTAATAAATTTAATTTAAATCATCTGGAGGCTTCGTTAAATTAGCACTTTTATTTTAGCTCAATTTTATTATCGGGTTGAAATCAAAAACATTCTAGAATTTGGACTCTTCAAATAAGTCGGCATCAGCCATGCTGTACATTCGAGATATATTCAAATATTCAATCCTGGAACTTTTTATTTAATAAAATAATAATAGAACTTCTATCCAACGGAACTTTTTAGATAATTCAACGGAACATAACCACACCAACCAGGAGTTGACGACGGACCAATAAAGTAGCGCAGCAGAAGTTGCTATATAAGCATATGGATAGCTGAGGCCTTCTTCAAATCAAGAACCATCATCAAGAGGTTGAAACGAAGAGCAATAGCATAGAGAAATGGTGCTTAAGGTGTTCGGTACGCCTGTTTCGACCTGTACGGGAAGGGTGCTGGCTTGCATCGAAGAGCTCGGCTTAAAATACGAGCTTATCCCCATCGACTTGAACACCGGCGAGCACAAGAGGCCGCCTCACACCGACAGAAATGTATACATTTTCTTTTTCCCTTCCGCTAATAAATGATAATTCATCTTTTTTTTTTTCATAAGTTCTCGAAGCCTTAGGGGAGATTTGATTCTCGTACGCCTGTATTTATTTGATTTCTGTTATGCGTGCAGCCCTTTGGTCAGATTCCTGCACTCCAGGACGGCGATCTTGTTCTATTCGGTGAGGGATTTCTCTGTTCTTCTAAATTTAAGTTGTTTGCATAGATGAGCTTCACTTGTCTTTTTATTTTTATTTTTTGGATTCGTAGGCGTAGATTTTATATATCCTCCAAACAAGAAAGATGACTTATTTAATTCATTGAATACCTAGTATGTTTACATGAGTACCGGCAGAAAATATTTCTAGATTGTTAGAACAATTAATTAAAAGAAAAAGGTCGTAATTTTCTAGAGTGGACAACTGAAAATGATTTTCTATTAGATCGAGCAACAAGAAGCAAATCAAGTTGTAATTTACAGATTATTGCTATCTTGGAACTATATCTTTTCATTTGGATAAAGTTTTGAGGAATTATTTTTAAAATAGGCTTAGTGCTAATGATAATTAGTTGTTTAGACACGAAAAAAATATAATTAGCAAAATAGGCTTAGTTTTTTTTTTTTTTTTTTTGTGGTTTGTAACGGCGGGGGAGAGAGAGAGAGAGAGAGAGAATTTTTTTTTTTTTTTTTGGTGGTTTGTAACGGGGGAGAGAGAGAGAGAGAGAGAGAGATTTTATTTTTATTAATTTTTTTAAATAATATAATTATTTAAAGTATATAATTTAAAAATATTTTTTATAAAATATTTAATAACTAAATATTTATATATTTAGTTATTAATTTTTTTATTTATATATATAATTAAATATATAATTTAAAAATATTTTTAATTATATATATAAATTTATAAATTTATTTAATATTTTTTTATTAATTAATATAATTATGTATAATATATATTTTTTTATTAATTTTGTTAATATATAATATAAAAATATTTAAAATATATAAATAAATAAATAAAAGAAAAGAATAAATTATATAAATATTTTATAAACCATATAAATAAAGTAATTATATATATATATATATATATATATATACATATATATATATTATAGATATATTATTATATATATTATTACATATATACATATATTTAGTTATTTTATATGTTTAAATTATACAAATATTTCTTTAAGTTATATAAAACAATTTAAAAATAATTTAAAATAATTTTTATAGAATATTTTAATTATATATAAATATATATATACATATTTATTAATATAAGTCTTTAATAATAATAATAACAAAAATATAAAAAATATAAAAAAAATATAAAAAAATAAATAAATAAATAATTTTAATAAATAAAGAAATGAATAAATATATAATAAATAAATATATATATATATATACATATATAAATAAATAACTAAATATTTTATAAATATATAAATAACTAAATATTTATATAATTTACAATTATTTATTTATTTTATTTAACTAATTATATATTTTAAAGAAATAAATATTTTTAAAATAAATAAATAACTAATTATATATATATATGTAACTATTTATTTTATTTATATATTTTAAATATTTTAAATTATTTATATAACTTAAAAATATTTATATAATTTAAATATATAAATAACTAAATAAATTTATAAATATATATATATATATATAATTATTTTATTTATATAGTTTATAAAATATTTATATAATTTATTCTTTTCTTTATATTTATTTATTTATATATTTTAAATATTTTTATATTATATATTAACAAAATTAATAAAATTATATATTATACATAATTATATTAATTAATAAAAATATTAAATAAATTTATAAATTTATATATATAATTAAAAATATTTTTAAATTATATATTTAATTATATATATAAATAAAATAATAATAAATAAATATATAAATATTTAGTTATTAAATATTTTATAAAAAATATTTTAAATTATATACTTTAAATAATTATATTATTTAAAAATTAATAAAATAAAATCTCTCTCTCTCTCTCTCTTTCTCTCTCTCTCCTGCCGTTACAAACCACCAAAAAAAAAAAAATCGCCATAATCGAATGACATATATTTTAATTATATTTTTTTCGTTTCTAAACAACTAATTATCATTAGCACTAAGCTTATTTTAAAAATAATCCCAAGTTTTGGTTCATTTTAAATGTCCACTGTAGCTTTTGTATTAGGCATACAAATCTTTTTGTCGATGGTTGCATCTATTTTATTTTGTTGTAGTTTAATATTTTAAGCCAACAGACTTTAAATATTTCGCTGCAAAGGTAACCATCGACAATTGCATTTATAAATATTTGTTTTGAAGGTGCTCTTTCTGAGTATTGAACTGTGATATATTGGTACCTGAGTATTTATCGTAGTTTATATATTATCTCTAAACGATTAACTACTCTTATTTAGTCTGTTTTGAATGCTTCATCGGGGAGCTATGTATTAACTCTGCTGTATATAAATTGTAAGAAAAAACTTTGATTGACTTGTTTCATGCTGCCACATAATTACAATTCTTGGCGAATGGTTTTATAGATATTAAGATCAGATTTGTCAAGAACATGCCCATGTCACCCAATCAATCTTTTTATATCTTTTAGAAAAGAGATTGCCCTGTGATGCATATTAATTATTTTTTTCGTGATTGCAGAATCTCGGGTGATTACTCGGTACTTGGTTCGAAAATATGGCAAGGGAAGTGATCTCCTGAAAGATCAAAGTTTTATTGACTCAGTAGCAGTGGATCAATGGATCGAAGTGGAGGTACAACACTTCAATGGACCCACCTCAACGCTTGTCTTTCAGCATCTTTTCCTTCCAGTCTTCTTTGGAGGCAGCACTGATGAGAAGGTGGTAGCAGCGGAGGCGGAGAAGCTCGGTAAGGTGCTAGATGTTTATGAGGCCAAGCTTTCTAAGACGAAGTTCCTTGCAGGAGACTTTTATAGCCTCGCTGACCTCCACCATCTCACCTATGGCCACTACTTAACCACCACCACGCCGCATGGCTCCCCATCCACTCCCGTCCTCATGTGAAGGCTTGGTGGGATGCCATCTCTTCCCGCCCGGCCAGCAAGAAGGTCTTAACTGCCATGTCGTTCTCCAGTTGAGCTGATAGAGAGAGTTGTAAGTGTTTTAGTGGAGTGTCTAATGAATAAGACCACCTTTGTTATTTATAGATGGTGGTTGACTGTTGCTGCTAGCTATGGCTAGCACCATGCGTCCTTTTCTTCTTCTGTTTGAACTATGTTATTTTCCTTATTCTCGAGTCTTTTAAAACAGAGTTGTGCTAGCTACTTACGTTATTTTGGATGAAATAAAGTTGGGAGTTTATTTTATGTTTGTTGAAATTTTGTGTTGTTTTGATAAGTCTGTCTTGTGTTATCTAGAAGATGAGTAACGACTTTTACTAGTTTCTTTTGGCACTAGTGATGCTAGTAAATGATCTAATTTGACCACCTGCTTTGAACCTGATTTGAAAATTTTGTGTTAGGGCTAACATATTTACTTTTTTATGTTAAGTTTGGGCTAAAACGTTATCCAAATAACTCAAAATCAATTTAAATATGATAAGATTATTATTCTAGTTTAAGTTAGATAGCTTTGGGTTAAATTAATCATGATAAAATGGTCATATTCAAGTTAATTCGATCGTATGGATCCAAAAAGTTGCATGATTAATTTAATAAATTGGTTAGATGGTTTGGATTGAAGTATTTTGACTTGTGTAATAAATATATTTGAATTTTGTTAACTTTGCTCGACCTTCCAACTCAGATTGACACTATCTAGTAATATGGCATAGCATGGGAGTTTTGCCTTTCATTTGTCCTATTAAATAGGAAGAATAATAAAATTAGTCATAAATGGTGCTTTGAGTGTTAAGGTAATATGTGGTGAGAAAATAATTTCTATGTTAATAATTTATGAGCACTTGTTAACAAGGTAATATGTTATATTTGGTGAGAGAAGTACTATAATGATGATTATTTATGAGCACTTATTAAGGTAATATATTATATTTGGTGGGAGAATCATTAACATGTTATGCATTTATGGGCATTTATTAATGTATTGTGTTTTTAGGTAATTTGGTGATGCAAAAAATTTTCCTCTATTATTTTGCAGTTGTGCTCAAAAAAATTCCGACTGAATAAGATTGAAGAGATGATTTTATGTATCAAGATAATTGTCGGGATGAGTAGATAAGACACTACCCTGAGATTTCACCCTCATTTGTGGGACTTTAGATCTAGTTGTTTTTATAGCAAGCACTATGGTTAATTACCACTCCCAATAAGTGAGAGAGAACTTTCGATTAAGGCTAGTCATTAGGTCGCTGAATGCACAGCATATAGTAACAGCATGTGGAGTTTTAGAAATTAGATTTAGAATTTATGAAATTCATCATCGTTAGCTTAAAGTGGATGGTTGGGGGAATGATGACGTGCCCAATCTAGATCCAATGGTTCCATCCCTGCCATCCCGTCTACTTAGTCAAAGGAGAAGTAACCCAACTTGACCAAATGATCCTTATCGAACACACGTTACGTCCAAGAAATCCTCAGACTTAGGGTGGCATTTGAAGGAGACGACTTACTTTTTACGATGAAGGCTTTTGCCCTATCAAATATACTCATATTCACAACTCAAAGGGTGAGCCATTGGGGAGCATACTGCCACAATCGTAATATATAATGAAATTTACCGCCAAACTACGACAAGACTGGTCATACCGATCATCAGAGCCTACTACCAAGCCACGAATGAGGGCACGGGTCATGTCCTTACTAGTATGAGATTGATTGAGAGTGAACATAGCAGAATACTTGATTTGACATTGACTCCTTTGTGAGCTAGAGTTTTCTTAATTTGTCACCTTCAATAAATTGTTGCGAAAGGTGATTTGAATGAAGTTTACTTTAAGCTTTTAAAGATTAAATTCCATTTGAGCAGTTTTTAGATTAATACTTAATTTGAGTTAATTTGATTTGAGATAAGAATTATATTTTGATGGAAGTATTCCCTCTGGTTGAAATCTTCATTCAACATAGCTATCATCGGGGTATGAATGATTTGAGCATTCATACTATAATTTGATAATTTTATTTTGAGATTGAACTCCTCTGATTGAAATTTACAATTAACTTAATCATCACTGGGGTAAATATGATTTGAGCATTTGATTTTGAATCAATCCTGTCAACTCCTATTTTGCAAAGAGGATTGGATTAATTAAGTGGGACTTACGACTTCACCATATAGATAAAGCGGCCCATGAAGATTTGTTCTCAAATTTGTTGAATTTTATGCAACCTATAAAATTTGCATGCTTTATGAGGCAATTAAAGCTATGCCTAAGAAACTCCTTGTGGAATGTGTAAATCACTTGAGGACGCTTGACACTTCTTAAAGCATTACATTTGAATTTATATCATCTCATTATATGCACAAACTTTGAAGTAGTGAGTAGAAGTGTATGATTGCGTATAGTGTGTATACTATTCATCTTATTATATTTCTAACACATTTTTATTTAATAGGTTCGCATGCAAACTCACTTCGCAATGCACAATAAATGTGATATCCCATTAAGATGCGTGCTCATATTTAATCTTTGATCTTTTCAAATTGATTACACACATCAATATAATATATTTAAATATATAGTTATCTCAATATATGTATTAACTTTCATCTAATAATACACTTGCATGTAATATACACATTTGAGTTTTTCGATATATGCATTTGAGCTTAGGTGTGTTGCCTTGATATGCATATTGACTCTCTCATAATTTGATTTGAGATTTAAGCTCAAGTGCAAAAGCTCCTTTTTAAAAAATCTAGAAGGTGATTCTCTTCTCTTTTTTTTTTTTATATTATTGTCACGTAATGAATATATTCCAACACATAACCCTTCCTTCCTTTATAAATAGAAGAGATGGGGATGTTTAACTTTTATCATTCCCTTTTTCATTCATTTTCATCCTTGCAAGTGTTGAGTGAGTTTTAGGATTTCAAAAATTTGGTCCAAATATTCGACCTTCGATTTAGAGGTATACTATGTACTTTGCAATGCCCGCCTTGCATTTATTTTATTTTTACATATATCTATTATAATGTTAAGCCGCTTAGTTAATCTTATGTTTAGTTTAGATTGGTTTGATCATTTAGATGTGTCTTTTAGTTTTGCTCATTATGGTTCTTTACAATCAAAGATTCGACGAAACTTCGGCTAGGGGAGCGACATTTAATAAATTTTTTTTGGTTTCTCGATGCCCTATTGAGATATATGAGTGTGTCTATGACACCATAGTCACACTCATGCCTATGCCATTAGGGTCTTCAAACGAAAAGAAACCAAAGACATATATTTTCACATTCACACATTTCAAGCTTATTTTCCTACACATTCACCAAAGCTGAGGGGAGACGGGGAGGGAGATGCTGAAAACCAAGAGAAGAACTCGACTGATGATAGTGTTCTTCTTCGGCTGTGGCAAAAGGAAAGGTCGGAAGGAGACAGAGAGGGAGATGCCAAAAACCAAGAGAAGAACCCGCTTGATGACTGTATTCTTCTTCGGTTGCGGCAAAAGAAAAGATCTGAAGGATGTGTGTTTAATTCAAAGAAGGTTATGCTTGCTGTTTTAGGGAATGGATCAAAAGGGGGAAGGGAGTTTTCGGCCAAGTGAGGATGAGGGAAAGAGGGAAATTTCGGTTTGGAAGAAATGAGGGGAAGAGGAAGGGAAGGAATTTTCGGTTTAGAAGAAATGAGGGAAGAGGGAAATTTTGGATTGGAAGAAATGAGGGGAAGAGGAAGGGAAGGAATTTTCGGTTTAGAAGAAATGAGGGAAGAGGGAAATTTCAGATTGGAAGAAATGAGGGGAAGAGGAAGGGAAGGAATTTTCGGTTTAGAATTTTCGGTTTAGAAGAAATGAGGGAAGAGGGAAATTTCAGATTGGAAGAAATGAGGGGAGAGGAAGGGAAGGAATTTTTGGTTTAGAAGAAATGAGGGAAAAGGGAAATTTTGGTTTGGAAGAAATGAGGGGAAGAGGAAGGAGAGGGAGAACCCACTGTTTGCACAGAGAAGAGGAAGAAGTTGTTTGCGTTGCCTATACAAGAGGGAGAAACGGGAGAGGGAGATGATGAAGGCCCTCGTTCGGTTGTGGGGAAGAAGTAGCAGTGAAAGGAAGGGGGGAACGGTTGAGAAGGAGGAGGAGATCGAGCGAGAGCAGTTGTGCGTGCGAGACGGAGCCGAGCTTGGAGCATGCGCGCGAAGGAGAGCCGAGAGAGTTCAATCGGGATGAGCCGAGGGCTTGCATGCGATTGAGGAACAGGAGAGAAACGGGTCAAAGGAAAAATCGAGTTCGAGTCGGCTGTGTATAAGGGAATTTCTGGGTCGGTCGGTTAGGGTTATTTAGGTTTATATGCATTTTAATTGATTTCTAGGCATTTATTCAATCTTAATATGAATTTTATGCTAAAATTATTATATAATTAATATATATATATTGATTCATTATTACGATGTTGAATCACAACATGTACATTTTGTCAGCGTTTAGTTTAATTCGTCTTAATTCTCAAATGCGTTATCATTTTGACTTGATTTTCATGTAGACTTGTATGAATTGTGAATAGTTTTACTTAATATATTTAATATTTTGAAACTGTCAATTTTTTTCGAGCGAGGTTGTTTGGTTTAAGTCGACGCCCAACTCGATATGCATGTAAGCGCATTGATGACTCGATTGGTCGGTTGTTATCGGGTTGTACAATATTTATATTATGATTTTGATGTTAAACAATGGAGAAATCTGTTCGTCGATCGGAGGTCATTTGGACTGATTTTGGTGATGTTTAGTGTATTTTAGCCTCTATTTATGTGTTATCACTTCTTATCATTTGACATTTGCACATACTCGTCTGAATTGAGCGTGGACAGTCTCATTTGGTAGTTTTTGATATTTCAAAGCTAACGGTGTAATTAATTTTATGAACGGAGGTCGTTTGGATATTATCGTGCACTTCACGATATGGTTAGCATATTGATAGCTCGATTGCTTGATTAGTTGATCTTTAGATTATGCAATAATTATATTTTGGCCAATTTCGATGTTCTGAACGTGATGACGAAGTCCGTTCATCAATTGGCGCATCTCAGCTCTGATTTGTGCTCTAGAGCATTTGAAGTCGATCGAATTCACCTTATAAGCTTGATTCGGCTTGCGTAGCATATGTGAAGGTTAGCACTTTTTATTTTATTTGCTGAATATATCACCACCTTAGTGCATTTTTACTTTAGCTTGTGTTGGTGATTCATGTTATTGATTATTGCACAAATTTAACTTGTTTGGTGGTGGCAAGCTAACTCTTAGTAACAAAAGTATGGTCATTTGTGTGCCCCAAATTTATTGCAGCACTAGAATTCATAAATGTTGGTTGAATAAAAAGTATATATTCATTTCTTGATAATGTTAGTTAGACATTGGTCCCTGCATGCTATGACATTTTAACTATCATTATGGAAAATAAGAACAATAGTGATATTGATATTGGTAATTTTAGGCACATTAAATTTGATGGCTTAGCTTTAGTTGGGCATATTATGGTAGGTGATGGTAGAGATGGTAGTCATAAGTTGACAATTGGGATGAGTTATTAAATATAGATGCGAGAGAGAGAGAGATGGTATGCAATCACCCAAATGATCAAACTTTATTATTAGTTCAAATTTGTTGGACCCAAACATAACCATGAATGCCACTTATATTGACCAATTGAGCTTTTCTTTTTAAACTCAATCATTGATGCAAGATTAATCTATTTAAAAATGGGCCATATATAAATTATTTATGATAAAATACTTCCTTATAGTAGATACTTCAAAATGTAAGGTACATTTATACTGTCTTCCAATATTAAATGGCATAGGAGTATTCATGTAATAATCTTTTAAAGGATGCAATATTTAGCACATTTATGTAGAAAACTAAAGAGGCAATCAAACTCATCCTAGTCAATACTATTTGGTGCTTACTCCTTATACAAATTTAGGCTTGGGAGTAAGTACATCTAAGACCAAAATTTCCATACCTAAGGGAGCTTTATGGGAAGTCACTTGATTACAGAATATATGTTAATTTATATATGTTTCTTTCATTTCAAGAACTTATTTTTTGTAAAATTCAAATAGATATTATTATTTAGGTAAAATAAAGAATGGGTGTATGGTACTAATTGAGATATACAAGTATGTGATTTATGTTCTTCTTCATACCAAGACAAGCATCAAATAAAGAAATGTCTTACTTCATCTTAATTTCTATAAATTATATTCTCTTGTTCACTACTAGGCATTAGAATTATTTTTGGTTGCAAGGAAACTATATTAAAGGATATCGTCACAACATATTTCATTGTGGACATGTGGTAGAATAGAACCATTAACATTTCTATATATAGGGCCATCAAGTTATCTAAATTTAGGGCCTTCAACCTTTAAAGATATAGGGTTACGGTTGTCATTTGAGTTAATTGAAGCACTTTTATGAGTTTATTCTATTTTTTATGACTCTAATATAGATGCCATCGAACAAATATGACATCACTAGTTTCTAATTGTCATCCATACCATACAAGAATATTTGTGACACTGGATTATGGGATAATAACTCAGGCTTATATTTGTTAATTATGATTTGGATAGAATGTATATATTATTTATGATAAAATGCTTCTTCGCATAAGATACTTCCAAATGTGAAGTTCATGTATAATGTCATCCAACGTTATAAGGCATGGGAGTATTCTTGTGGCAATCTTTTAAGAGATGCAATATTAGCACATTGATGTTGAGAATTAATAAGACTCACCAAAAAATATTGTTAGGTGCTTATATCTTTTAAAGATTTAGGCTTGGGAGTAAGTACATTTGTACACCAATATTTCTATATGTTAGAGAGCTTTAGAAGTTTCTTGATTACATGAATATATGTTAATATGTTTATGTTTATCTTATTTCAAGATCATATTTTGTAAACTTTCAAATATATATTATTATTAAGGTGAAATAAATAGAGGGTATATGGTACTTATTGAGATATACAAGAATGTGATTTATGTTCTTCAAATTATGGCAAGCATCAAATAAATAAATGTCTTACTTCATCTTAGTTTCCATGAATTACATTATATAGTTCACTAGTGATGTTATAATATATAATGAGATGGTGATGATGCTAATTCAGCTATGTTCACTATTAGATAGACATTACAATTTTTTTGGAAGCTAGGAACACTATATTAAAGGATATTGTCATAATTTATATTCATTGTGGATATGTGGTAGAATAAGACCATTAACTTTTATAAATTTAGAGTCATCCACTTTTTTAAATTTAGAACTACCAACCTTTAATGATCTAGGGCTATGGTTGCCATTTGATTTAAATTTGAGCTCTTTTTTGAGTTAGTTCTATTTTTTGTGACTTTGATATAGATGTAATCTATCAAATATGACATCATTAGTTTCTCATTATCTTTCATACCACATAAGAATATTAGTGGCACTTGATTGTGGAATAATAACTTGGAAATGCTTACTTTTGTTAATTATGATGTGAAGAGAATGTGATGAATACTTAGGAACAATTTAGTGTGACTATGATAAATTGTAGAAAGAAAATTTTGATATAATGTAGAGATTCACTTTAAAGAAAATATGGGAGAGGGCTCATTTATGTAACTTTTAAGTAGTATGGTTAAAAGATATGGGGATTTTTTTAAGGCTTAGAGAAGAAATAATAATTTTTAAATGCTTATGGAAGTGATGGAGTTGGATTAAGGTTTTTAGGAGGAAAAAAATCAAGAGCTATTAATGCGATGTTTGTTTGGAAGGCAACCCTAACCTTATGGAGGAAGTATAAGTTTTTTGGTGATCGATTCGAAAGAACACTGTGAAGGATGCGCTCTGTCATCTTTATTAAGATAAGTTAGGAGCATGTTCTTTCGTGATGCAGATTGATATATATTCAACCATATTTTCCCTAATATTATGTTAGGGTTTGTTTAAACATGGGTTCTACTATCTATGGATGCAAGCCTCCATGGTTAATCACCCCTCCTGCCACAACAAGAGGGAACTCTTGATTAAGGTTGAAAATAGACATATCTTAGTGATATGTGATGGTGTCTTAGAGGTGTGTGTGGTATAGATGACTATCATGTATGATTCGCATAACGAATAAAGAGATTGGGCCTACATCCCTTTGGAATGCCAAAGTATAATTTAAAATATTCACATAATGAAAAATATGAGCATTTAGTGCATAGTATATAATGAATAATGATTGAATACATTATATAACGTAAAGCATATGTGGGAGAAATAATGACAGATCAAGATCCCATGGTTACGTCATCGCTATCGTGATCCCACGGTCTTTTAGTTAGGAAAATTATTTCTAATTAAAGGATTCTTGTCAGCAACCATGAGTTACATCATCTAAGGTGTTCTTGTAGACATAGGGTGATATTTATCTAAGGAGACAAATTGAAGTAAACCTTAGCTAACATAAGGCTTTTTATCTATTAAATATATTCCATGATTCATAGCTCAAGGGACAAAGCCATTAAACAATATTTGGGCTTTTATCGTGACCAAAATATAGTGGAGTTGTATAGATGCCAAGCCACCTGGTCAAATGGTTCTAGTCATATATGCATTTTCTATGGTACCATTTGATGGCAAAACCATATAGATAGAGGACACAGGCCACATTCTTACGGCATGAGATTATTTGAGTATGAGCATAAAAATATTTCTTTGACATAGGCTCTTTTGTGAGCAAAGGCTTTTAGCTTCTAATCTTTGATAAATAATGATGGATGGATAGATGATTATTTGCTTTAAGTTATATTGAATGATGAATTTCATTTAATTTAAACATATTCCTTCCGGATGAATTTTACAATTGACACACCATCAATAGGGAACTATTAGGTTTTGGTAACTTGGACTCAATCATATGACCCAGGGATTATCCAGATCCTCGGATATTACATTAGATTTTATGTGTATGTTGAGGCACATGCGAAATTCAGCTTATTTTTAAGTGCAACATCCTTAGGTAGTAAGTTTAGGTGATTGTAATTGTGTCAAAGCCCATGTGAGTTATTCAATATTATCTTAGGCATAACACCTTAGCGCTAAAAATATAGCACCTCGATGCTAAAACTCCAGTGTCATGGTCTCGCATGTGGCGTCATGTGATGTCATTGGCTCTATTGATTGCTTCTTGATGCGATGCATTAATGTAGCTCCATAACACAAGTCAAAAGTCGGTTTACAATAATTGATGATAGACATTCAGGCTATTTAATAACATAAAAAATTTTTTGGGCGCTTGTCATGCTATGTGAGCATCATGGCACTACATCAATGTGACATGCCATTTTCTATTTAAGAATTTATGGTAATTAATGTCTCTTTTTGTCTGGCATAGTAACCACCTTGACGATTTGACTAGCATCACAGCACTATGTTGTTATTTTAGAAACCAAGATGTTAGTGCCTCGGCACTGCCTTTGTAGTGCCACAACGCTAAGCTCGACTTATAAATAGACCCCTTGGGCAGCCAAAATTTTCACTCTGCATTCCCTTTAGAGCCTTTCTTTAGAGTTTCTATCTCTCTCTCTCTCTCTCTCTCTCTCTCTCTCTCTCTCTCTCTCTCTCTCTCTCTCTCTCTCTTCTAATTTATACTTTCTCATACACCATGCTGGTAAAATATGTCGGTAAGGGCAAGAAGAGGGAGGCCTTCAATGACACTAACAGATTTGTTAGTCTGGAGGCCGAGGAGAGGTACCACCATTCCCAAATACATAAGCATCTGATCCCGGAGAGTAGCTACTATAATATAGGTGGGCGCATGGAGAGCATCATTATCAAGCGAGGCTAGGTGAAATTGGCCTACGAAAATAATATTGGTGTCATCCCCATGATGCGGAAGTTCGTTTGGGAAAAACTAGTATGTTTTCATCGCCATTAATGCATATTATGTTTTCGAACATAAATTACGATCGGTATCTTTTTTATTATCTTGATCATTCCGATTTGATGAAATCCTTAATTTCTTCACTATTAGAATTTCCATTACCCGGTGGAAAAGGAGGAGAAAATTATAAGTTTTCCTTCCACCATCTCCTTTGTTGAGGCTAAAGCTTGGCATTACTTTATTTCTGCCAAACTGATGCCCACTAGGAGTATTAGTGAGGTAACTAGGGATAGGGCTATTTTGAATTTTGCAATTCATAAGGACTTTACTATGGATGTAGGGAATATTATTTATAATTCTATCTATAATATGCTTGAGGGTTGTACTATAATAGGCTTTGGTCATCCTTCTCTTATTTATAATTTATGTGTTGAGACGGGTGCGACAGGGGATCCAGATGATAAAGTCTTTATACAAATGGCTCCCCTTACCAAAAAGGTCATTGAGGGGTTTGGTTCTAGGAATGAGGTGGGGGAAAGCTCACACGCCCCTAGGTCTTGGTCCAAATCCTCCAAAACCCTAAATGAGCAACTCCAAAAAAAATTAGATGACAAGTCTCAGACCTAAGGAAAATGGTCAATGAGACTAGTGGCGAAGAACTGAGAGAAAATGTGACCATCATATGGATCGTGAACAACAATTTTCATACATGACCGAGTTTAATACTTCACTTGTGCACATGTTTGAAAACTGTGGTTTCTATACAAGTCCTGGTGAGGCTTCTTTTCCTGCGGTGCCTCATTATTAGTCTATGTTTGAGCTCGACCAAAGATAGAGAAGGAGGAGGAGGATGACCAAGACTACTAGTTTTTCCCCCTCTTTTTTTGTATTTCTTTCCTTCCTTTTTTTATAATTTGTGTAACCACTCCCCTTTTTTTATATAAATGAATACAACATTTTTTATGTATTTATATTTCTTTGTGTGTATGTTTGCTTATTATTTGGGAAGCTCGAGGATTAAAATAATAAAATTTATTCACTTTAAAAAAATTATATCAGAGGATAGCACCGTGGAGCTATAGTTGTAGCGCCTCGGCTCTCTCACATAGCAAGGGTTAGCCTTAGAACATGAGAGTGTAGTGCCTCGGTGCCCAATTTCACATGTCACAGTGCCCTCTATGAGTTCAATTTTGCTTATTTACCCAAGAGGGCGGCACCTCGATGATCAATGTTCAGCACCATAGTGCCCTCAGCGAGTCTATTTTTTTATTTTTCTAGAGAGGGCAGCACCTCGGTGCTATAGTTCCAGTGCCTCGGCGCTATTATCCTGCAGGACTTAGGCTTACAACTTAAGATGACAGCCTAACCTAAGAAAAACTCAGGTGTATATTTTCTAAGTTGGATGTCCCATATTTTATAGAAGTATTAAAATTTCACAGCACCGAGGTGTTGTTCACTTAATGTCTAAAATTAAAATTTTCAAGGGCATAACACCTTAGTAATGCTAGAATTTTTTTATATTCAATGCGAAGCATTATTCTCCCTTATTCTGGATCTAAAATCAATAGAAGGAGGGTTTTGTTTCACACTAAAATTAAGTTCAATAGTGGAACATGTTGTAAGGCGTGATGCCTCAGTGCTGAAGGAATGACGCTGTGGCTCTACATCAAGTGCAAGAAACTCTAGAGCTTGGCACCTTGGCACCGCATAGTCGGCATAGTGGTGCTGTAGGTCAGAGCCATATGACTATATTTTGTGAGAGTGTGGTGCCCTCATGAGCTTTTATGCAGGCAGTGAGTCAGGAATACATAGTTTGGAGAGAAATTCTTATGGAATCTAACAATTTTTATAAACATTTGGACATATTAGCATTTTAGCAATGCTAAGTTCTCATATTTCAATGTCAACTCCCTTGCTTGGATATAAGATCAACGAGGTTTCTTTCTTCTCCGCCGAACTAAGTTCAGAGATGTTCTTTGATAAAACTCATGCAAAGAGAGAAAATCAATGTAAGAGAAAGCTAGAAGCATTATTACATCGAACCTTTTACCTGTAGTAGGCGAGAGAATGCTTTTGTAAGAGAGAGAGAGTCAATCTTCCACTGAACACAGAAGTAAGAACTACCAGAAAATGAGAGAGAATCAGTCAAAGTGTAGAGGGGAAGTGGAAAAAAAAGGGAGGAGCAATTTTTCCCCCATTTATAGAGTTCTTTTCACTAGTGGGGTGGTTTTACACCCCATAATCGTTCCCCCACTCCCCTGTGTGGTTAGTAGTCATGGGGAGGGAATGATAGTTCTTTCTTGCTTCTTTAAACTGCAGATCATGGTCACAGTGCCTCGATTCAGTCATGGTAGCACGGTGCCAAGCCATTGACTCGACGACTGAACTAAAATTATTCTTCTAAAGGACTATTTTACCACTGTGGTGCCACACTCACAGCGCCATGACACTGTGGCCAAATAATTTATTATTTTCTTTTTTTGTGCAAATAGTTGGGAAGATGGATTAGTAGGTTTAAACATGGAACAAAGGTTAAGCTTGGATTCAGAGTTCCAAAAAAGGAGCTTAGAATTTATGGTTTAGGTGAAGTGGCTTATTATAAAAGTTCTTCTTTTGGTGTGATTATGGAAAAAGGTTTGGATGATGGAGGATAGAGTTGAGGTTTTTTGAGGATATATATATTGAAGGATTCAAAGGATTTAATTATTATGATGAAGGAAGGTGAGTTAGGATGAAAACTAGACATGAAGTAGTTTGATTTTTTTAGTTTCTTTGCAAAGAATGGAACCTACTCATTGAGGAGTCCAATGGGAGGTTCTAAGACCTATACATTAACTAGTTAATAGTACATCAAGAGAAGAAAGGACTCGTTACAAGGTCCCAATCAAAAAGATAAAGCCTTTAAAACTTGTGTGTTATTTTATATGTTGTGGTATTTTATAATGGTGTTTCATGTATTATTGTGGTGTTTTTATTTGGAATTGTATGAACACCATGCAAATCTTAGGGGATACTTATTGAAGCAATCGAGTGCAATATTAAGGTATGATATTTTACCTCAGAAGATAGGGACATCACCTACAATGGACACAATCACCTAATAAGGACTCTAAGGAGATGGGTCTACATATATACAAGAGATCTTTCCCCACTTTACATGGATAAGTAAAGTAGGGTTTATTTTATATTCTTTAGTTCCATATGGAAGTAAGCTTCCATAATTAATTACATCCTAGAAAATGGGGATTTCTTAAGAACACTCTCAATTAAGTAATCAATTAATATCCCAAAGATTTCAAAGTTAGACTATTAAAGGTTTGGGATTGGATATCAAGTGGGATTGTTCGAATGGGAAGAGTTCTTAGCAGATTCCAAGGGAGAATGAGTAGGAGGCACACACAAAATATTAGGAAGCTTAGTGAGCACTTCAATCTACCCTTTAGTGAGGCTTTACATTTTGAAAGAAAGAAAAAATTATTTATCCTTGAAATTTTATTAGAATGCTAAGACTTAAATTCCAACACAAGATTGTGAAAATGCCTAATATGTGAGGACTTATACTCATAGCCCAAGGGAAATAAGCAACCCAACCAATATCTATGGTGCCCTAGCATAAGATAAGAGCTCAACCTAATTCTATTAGAAGGTAGGATGTATTGGTTCATCTCCAGGAAAGTGAACCCATCCCACTCTTCTAGACTTAATTGTCTGCAAGTGGCCACCTAATACTTCTTATGATTTTAAAATCATATGGGCTAGTCATATTTAAATGTAAGATAGCTAGGTCGTTGTAAATTAGGGAATTGTCTAAATTTTTAAACTCACTCCCTAAGAGACTAGATCATGATTGGTATGAAAATATGACTTAGACTATTACAAAATTTACAAATTTTAAATCATTTTGACACGTTAATTTGGACTAAGGCTTGGGATAATTATGCCTAAATGCATGATGAAATTGAGTTGTGGGATAAATCAATGAGAAAAAGTGTTCTCCACTACAAGGGTCTGCTCTTACAAGTCATGGTTGTCCTCTATCGTGCAAAAGTGGAGATCCTTTATTTTCAAGAACGAAACAATATAATATGCATGGTGTTATAACATACAACATTCAGCTAAATGGTTACTAAATATTTTATTTACTTTGATTATGAACTTAGGCTTTAAGATGAGGTTATGAGTTGATTAAGATTTTAATTATGAGTTATTAATGAGGGTATAAAAATTAATTTTACTCTAAAGAGACTATTGCATCCAAGTCACATATCAAATCATCATACTTAAAGAAACCTATAAAAATCATGCTATTTCTATTGCACAATCTAAACATATCAATCAACCATTTGAATTTTGTAAAATAATAAAAGGCCAATGTGTCGCATACTCTAAAGAAAAGAAGTTGGGTAGGCTCTGCCCTTATACCACCAATTACAATTAAATTTTATAAATGAAATAAATTATATGGGGTCTTCAACTCTTTGTTCTTCCTCCCTTCTTTGGATTGGCTTCAAGATTCATAGGGCCTCTCAAGTCTTTTCCTTCTAGCCACTACTCATACTAAACCCATAGCACTAATCATAATCTTATTGCAAAATAACATTTTTATAAAGATATAACTTTAACTATACCTACAAAATAGATATTAGCTAAACAAACATACAAGCTAATTAATTACATTTCCTATTTTTAAACTTAGCACTTTGCACTTGAGTAACCAAGCCCACCTGTCCTAGTTAGATTATGCTTAGGGACTTAAGCAGCATGTGCAAACAAAAGGTATTTTTTATATTTTATTATTACAACTATCCCTTAAGCACAATATCTTGTAGAAACATCATTAGGCTAACAATGGCCTAACATCCAGTCTACACACAAGCAATCCTAACATTCAGTCTAAAATATTACATCACAAAATAAAACATATCACCATAATGAATAACGGTCTAACCTACTACTAAGATCAGTGACTTAGTATTCTGAAGTGTGTGTTAGGGCTAGAGTGTGGTATGTCCTAAGAGTTAAAGTTTTCTAATGAGTGAGCATTCAAGTTATCCAATAGGGCAATTGCATTTAAATTCATTTATTATACTTGATTGGGTTTTAAATTATACATATTTTGTTCCTTTTTTTAAAGATTTAATATTATAAAGAGAAGAAGGAGAGTTAACTCTCTTCAATCCTTAGCCTAGGTTAATTTCTAAAGGATAAGTTTTATGATTTATGAACCTTCATAATGGAGCATTCACAAATTTTAATTAATTCAATGTTTAGATTTAGCTTAATGAATTTTATTTAGACATGGAAACACCATAAGGCTAAATGAAGCTAAATCACCATCAAATACATATAGTTTTATCACTTCAATTTCATTATCAATAACATTCTCATTCCATTTCATCTTATTGTCTCAATTCAATACATATACATGCATCACTTATATGTATTATTTTCTTATACACTCAATATATAGATATGCCTCAATTTGATAGCAAAGGTTTCACTTCATATTTGAACACATATACATGTATAAGAAATTATGCAAGTACGTGTCATTGTTAAACCAGGGAAGTGAGATTATCTAAGACCTCCTTAAGACTACATAAAGCCTCATATTTTTGGGTTTTTCAGACTATATACTTGCTAATTCAAATACTTATACACACATGTATAAATGTAAAGATGAAACCATGAAAGGTTATAAATCATTATCTTTTAATTATGAAAAGATGAATTAGCCACATACTTAGGTTTCCTCATTCATGGAAAATATTATAAGTGCCAAACTAGGAGTCAAATCACTTAATTAATAATTAACACATAATTCTAAAATAATTTAAGATTTATTAATGATAATAGCCACACCATATATTTATACTTGTCCAACTCATGCAATTAAATGCAACATATTCTTTTGAATTTAAAACATGAATACATGAGACTTATGGCATACATATTTATAGTAATTGAAATATAATGATTAAGCATTATCAAATGACATACTTAGCTTCATTAAGGCCTAAGGAGAATCATACTAAATAAATATTCCTTAAACTTAATTAAAGCTTCTTTAGGATTTGATTTTATGTTTTAGATTATTTAATCCTTAAGAGGAGAAACAAGAATAAAGTTATAACCCACACCCATGTTAGTTAATTAACAAATTCAAAGAGAGGTTAAATGAATTTTAGAGTTTGATTAAGTTTGCCTCATTAATGAATCACTTAATTACCCTCCCAAAAATCCCTTTATTTAATTAACTATTAAGCAAAAGCCTATGAAACATGACGATGCAAATAAAAATAAAATGATCAATGTTCTAAAGATTCTAACGAAATTAGGCTCATGCTTAACTGATTAATTGAATTAAGAGGATTGAATTAGTTACTTTCATGATTTCCCAAACCTATGAAAAATCATAATTTCATTAAAGCCCTTATATTAACTAAGCACATAAGGAAGATTAATTAAATCAATCTTGTTGGTTGTATTAATTATGATATAATAAATTTTAATTTTTTATTTTAACTTCTTTTAATTTTATTTAATTATTTAATTATTTAGTTATTTAATTAAAGGGGATTAGGAATAAACTTGAGAAAAGCAATTAAGAGGAGAGGTCTTAATTATTTTTCTTGGTCATTCTCACTATTACGATGATTAATTAAACTTCCCCAATTAATTTCACTATTTTCTTAATTTTAATAATTATGAACTTGCTTAAAATAGATAATTAGAGTTTGAAATTATGAAATCCCTAATACGCTTGGCAAATAAATCCAAGAAAATTATGGCAGCAAGGGGACATCTTGTGTAATTTCCATACCAAATCTTAGATTAATTGGCCAAGTGATTAGGGATTTATTAAAATAATTAGTGAATATTTTTAACCCTAATTAACTAGTATTCATTGGACAAAACCTAAATATTTTATTTTTTTTAGATTCTCCTCTATTTACCCTTTGCAAAATGAGTTTATATGCATTTTTTTAAATTTTTTTTTACAATTAGTTATAAATTTTTGAAGTTATGGCTAATTAATTACATTCTTAAGCCTCAATTAACCCATTTACATAATCGACGCCACACAAACTCTAACGAGGCAGCGCTTTTCACGTGATGCCATGAGATTGACTACTTAAACCGTCTAACAAGGTAGTTGACTTAGTGGCGTTAGCGTGATTTCATCTCGGTCATTTGATCTCAGATCAAACAACCTCGATTAATCTCATGATTCTAAAGAGATTAAATCAAATAATTTAACATTATTAATCAAGCCTGTTTGTTCTAATCATGCAAAATAAACAATCGATGACCCGTCATCTCGCTGGTGCTAGAAGATGGACATCATTCACCTTCCACCGCTCGATTCGAGCTCACCGAAGCTCATTCGTTAGCAGATTCAATTCCAAGATGATAAAGGGATCCCACAATGGAAATCGCATGAGAATAGAATTTATTTCAAAAAGGACCAACAATCCTATGATTTTCTATGATTTGTCGGATTTTACCTCGTCGAACTCAAGATCGGTCAACGGAGGTAGCTTCATCTTGAAGAGATGAAGTCCAACTAAAAGACTACGAGCCGTCGATTTTTGGACCAAACACCATGGTGAAGCTCATAAATTTTGGTCTTGGAGTGGCTTCTAATGCTCAAATCAACTAGAAATCAATTTGTTTTGCCTCACCAGAGTGTAGTGAAGGTGTGGAGAAAGTTAATTTGGCTTTGGTGGAGATTTGGTGAGGTTGGACAGGTGGAACTCTCGGGTGTGGGTGGAGCTTGGTCTCGCTGATGGTCGAGTGCACAGGGAGCTTGAGAAAGCTTGGGACTATGCAAAACCGTCTTAAGAAGGTCTGTGTGAAGTTTGAATGGATGGTGGAGGAGTATACTCTCCTCCCCAGCTGAACTAAGGCTCGGAAAGTAATCCAGCTAGAGCTAGTGTCCAGGGTCACAGTGGAATGATGAGGTGGATGACCTTAAGTTGCCAAGTGAGTTTGGTGGGCTGCCATGGAGTGTACACTCCTCCTTAGGTGGACCAATGGCTAGTAAGGGTAAGGCTACCCTCTCTTGGCCATGGACTAAACCCAACAACTTTGGGTTAGGTTGGGTCAGTAGTCTTATGCCCAAAGAAGGCCAAAGTTGGCAGCTAAGGGTAGGAGGAGTGGAGAGCCCTTCCAAATGGGAATTTTATCATATTTGGAGGGCTTAGTTCAATTGGGCTTACCCTACTTGAGTTCACCATGGGTTGGGTCAGTTGGGTCAATGGGGACCTAAAGGGTGAGTCATATTAAGTTTAGTTGGTTTGGCTCAACTTGATCCATATAAGTCAAAGTGGATTCATTTGGGGTAGGTTGTCCATTTGACCAAATTGGGTCAAGAGGGGAGTTGGGTTATGTTTCATTGGTCATTTGGAATGAGTTGGTGCAATTGGTTTGGCCCAATTTGAATTGGATTTGGATTTGGTTCATGTGAGTTCATTTGGGTTAAATGGGCTAAGTTGACCAATTTGATCAAATTGGTCAAATTGCTTTGGGTGAGTGGTTGGTTCATGTTCGATTGGTCATTTGAAATTGGTTGGAGGTGTTGATTTGAATTGATTTAGATTAGAATGTGATTTGATTCAATTTGATCCTTCAAGTCAAATTGGGTCAAATGGGTCAATTAGTTTGGTTTGATTAAATTGACTTCAATTGGTGGTTGGATCATGTTCAATACTCAATTGGTGATGGATGAAAGCCATTAGTTGTAATCAATTTGGGTTAGGGCATGATTTGGTCCAATTTGGTTCTTTAGGTGAAATTGGGTTAACTTGGGTTAAGAGGCCAAATTGGCTTGGCTTAGCTCAATGAATTGCAGTTGAGTGATCAATAATGATCCAAAATCATTAAGGAATGGATTGAATAACTTGATTTAGTCCAATTGAAGTTTGATTGAGATTGATCCAATTGGGCTATATAGGTCAACTTGGGTCAAGTGACTTGACTGAATGGGTTTGATTCAATTGAAGCTATTGTTGACCTCATTTTTAGGATGAGCTCTCAACCCTCCATCTTAGACATAAGACTTCTCTTAGACACTAAGAGTTCCTTAGTCTTAAGACACATCTAGTGATTAGGTGGACACTCAATCTAGCCCTAGAGACTTAGAAGAGTTAGCCATAGGATTAGGTCATGCCTTAGGGGTGTTAGGAAAATTTGTCTACCCTTAGCTTGAACCACTCCTCACCTTCCTTCCTTGAAGTCAAATTCCAAATCAATCCTAATTGATTTTCTCAAACTCTAAATCAATCTTATTTGATTTTCTCCAAATTCAAATCAACTCCATGTGATTGAAATTCATAATTGAAACCCATGATTGAAACCCATGAATGAAATTCCTAAGTCCAAATCCTTCTAAAGTCCTTAATCTTCTCTTAAGGACTTAGCCTAAATCATGATCAAACCAATCAAAACCATGAGATTTTCTCATAACTCATTTATATTCTCATTTATATTCACATATATAAATGAAATATAAATACAAATCAATCAAATCAAATCCTCAAATCAAATTCTAAATCTAAAATTTTCCTAGGTCCTTTAAGTTCTCCTTCATGGACTTAGCCAAAATCATGATCAAATCAATTCAAATTCATGGGATTTTCTCATAATTCATTTATATTCTCATTTATATTCACATATATAAATGAAATATAAATACAAATCAATCAAACCAAATTCAAAAATTCAAATCCCAACTCCAAAATTTTCTAAGTCCTTTAAATTCCCTCTTAAAGGACTTAGCCTAAATCATGATCAAATCATTTCAAACCATTGAAATTTTTTCATGATCAATTTATATTCTCATTTATATTCACATATATAAACAAAATATAAATTTAAACAATCAAAACCAATTCCAAAAATCAAACTCAAATCCACTCAAAATCCAACCTAAGCCTTTCAAGTCAAAATCTTGGACTTAGCCAAATCAACTTCAAATCAAGCCAAACTCTTGATTTTCATTCATGTTTCAATCAATCCTACAATCATGAATCCAAATATAAATACAAACTTCAATCACTAAATCAAAATCCAATTCAAAAATCAAACCCCAAATCCATTCATGTTCTTCCTTTGAATATGAAATTTCCAAATGAATCAAAACCCATTTGACTTCAAATCACTTGCAAATGGATTTATATTTCAATCATAAGTCCATATACAAGTTTAATCAAACTCAAATCAAGCTTTGACCAAGCCATTTGACCCACTTAGACTCACTTGACCCAAAGTGACCTAAAGTACCCTTATGAGCCAAATTTTAATCCTAACCAAATTGGATTGAATCAAATTCACCTATGCCTCTCATCATGATCAACAATCATCATGGGATGATAAATCAACCAAATTGGGTCAAACCAAGTCACACCTAAGGGTTGACCAAGTCAACACTTAGCCAAAATAAAACCTAACATAGCCAAAATCCACCATAGGCCAAATTGATTGAAACCATTGATCTAAGTTCATTCATGACCTATGTTTGAACTTGACCAAGTCAACATTTGAGTCTAACCTAGCCCAATTGGTCACTTGACCCAAGTTGACCCAACTTGACTTAAAAAGTCAAAATGTGTCAAAACTTTATCTAAGACAAATTGACTGAAACCAATGGGTCAACTTCATTTCAAATCACTTGTTGAACTTGACCAAAGCCTTAATTGGCCAACTAGACCCCACCTAGCCCAATTGACCTTGAACCCAACTTGACCTAAAGGGGTCATGTTGAGCCAAATTCAAACTTAACCAAATTTGATTGAAAACAAAGATACCAATCCACTTCATATGACTAACCTAACATAAACCTACCCATGACCTAGCTCAAATAGGTTAAATTGATCAAATTGGTCAACTTGACCTATTTGACCTAAATGAAGTCAGATGATCCAAACTCAAAACTAAACAAAATTGAATCAAACTAAAGCCACCAAAACATTTTAAATGGTCATATGAACTTGACCCAACCCTTGGTTTGACCCAATTTGACCTATTGGTCAACTTGACCCAAGTTGACCCATTTTGACCTAAATGGGTCAACATGAGCCAAACCATATGAAATGAACTCCAAATCCAATGAAATTTGGCCAAACCTATTTTCTCCACATACCCAACATATTCAAATTCAAAAATTAGCAAAATGACCATTCTACCCCTAGGACATAGAACAAATTTTGGTCTAATCCATGGGTAATTTGGTCAAGCCCTCTTCATATCAACTTGATACCTTCCTAATAGGTCAAGCGGACCCAATGGAGAGTGGTGCACCCAACCCAATGGGTTTGGGCCAAAATGGACCCAAGGCCAAAACTGACCCCTAGCTCAAATTGGCCAATTTGAAAACCTCCTTCCACTTGATTTGAAGCACATGGGAGGTTGCCAATCCACTCCTTAGCTCCAACCGACCATGTGCCAACTTCAAATAACCCAAACAGCCTTCCCATTATGGTCAATTGGATCAAAATGGCAAGCTATGCTTCGGCCATCCGATTGCCATAGGGGGAGATACGCTCCTCCTAATTCCATTTGAATTCAACACCTCATTGTCGATTGAGCACTAGTGAGTGTTAGGAGCCATCAGAGAGCATTCCTAAGCTTCCTAGAAGGGAATTGAAATCAACCTTTCTTGATTTTATTCCTTAGAAAATAGGGGAGCTCAACTCACTTCCTAACTTCTTCCACACTACATTATACTTCAATTACCTTTGCACACTCCCTCAGCGGATCAAGTCGAGTGCACCCAAGCTCTTATTCAAATTCCCAAAGTAAGGAGAGGTTGAATTAGATCAAAGCCACATGCAAAGAGAAGAAGTGTCGGTCCATAGAGAGATCTACTCAACCCCAAGGCTTAAAACTTTCAACAGGGCTTTGTCTCTACTAGACGAAGCTACCTCATCAATCTCGAGCACCGATGAGGTATGGAATTTTTTGACCCTTAGGCTTAGGAGGTGTTGGTCCTTTGTGAAAGAAATTATCATGGCATGTGAATTCCACCATTGGATAGGCTTGCCATTAGCTTAAGATTGTGTGGGTAAAATTTTATCCTAATTCAAGCTCAATCAAGCTCGAATCCTCCCTTAGATCATGGACAATCTCCATTGATCCTCATGGAAGAACAAGGAGAATCATGGCCGTCCATCCACTCATTTTGGATGGGCAACTAAGATTAAATGCACATTTTATAAATCCTTTATCTCTTTTAAAATCACGGGATGATCTCGTTCGATCCTTGTTCGAATGGCAGGGATCAAACTGCGTCCCGCCGCCACGCCGCTGCCTTCATGCGATGTTTAAGTGAATGGCACATGATGCGACGTGTGTAAAGCACGCTAATCGCCACCGCCGCGTGTCGTGCTGTAAGCTAAAGGGGTTAGTTAGGGATTTAATTAATTTTAATTAATCCCCTAAGCTTTAAAAATTCATATCTCCCTCAATAAAAAAATATGAGGTAAATTTCTATGGAAAGATAATTCAACCTAGAATATTTTAAAAATAATTTCAATGGATTTTGAATTATACTTTTCTTTGATTTTAGGTTTTAAGGGAAATCATATTTTGCTAATTACCTCTTAATTAGTCCTCTGATTAATCCCAAATTTCTTAGGTATGTTTTGGGGGATGACTTTTGCCTCCCTTAATTTTCATGAGGTTTATTGAAGGCTTAATTAAGGGAACTACAAATGTTTTTCCTAATTACTTCCTTAATATAATTAAGGATAATTAAGGGTGTGATTAGTGTTTTAATCCTTTATTAGAGTTAATTAAGGTTTGATCTAGTGAGTAGAAAATTTAGGGAATAATTTTGGGGTTTTTTCCTTAAGCTATTCCCTAAACCCCTTTTCTTTCCTTAATCCTCTCTTAATTAAGGGTTAATTCATTAATTACCCTCTTAATTAATTTCAAAAATTTCTAAAACTTTCTAGAACTTAACTAATATACTTTGGGTAGATGCTTAGGTGTTCAAGAGCCTAAGTTCAATTAAGGAAATCAAAACTCAACTCACATGTGTGAGGGGTGTTTTGAAATTACTTAAGTTAAACCCCTTAGCTTAATTAACCATTAATCATGAGCCAAATTGCATTAGGCCCTTTTTTCCTAGGTGCATTACAAATTTAAATTCCTTGTGAGGTTTTATGTCATCTCATTGGCTCATAATTATTTGGTTAACTATGCTAAGGTGGTGTAAGTAAGGGTTAATTAACTTGTTTAATTCATACCTTAATCTAATCAAAACCTAAAATGAATCTAATCATCTAAAAATTAAATAAAATATCAAACATATGTGGAATGGGTTAGAACAGCAAACTCAACTCACATTTTCAAAATTAAATCAAACTCAAACCTAAACAAAAATCACACTAAATAAATTCTAATTTGCTTTAAGCTTTCTTATTTCATAAGATTGTCTTTAGGATTTAATTAAAGTGAATATGTTTACATACTTTCATTGCTTTGATTTTTTTTTTCAACATGTTAAATATGTATGTCATGTGGCTTCATGCACCCATGCTTTTCAAAATTCAAATTTAAAATGAAAAGGTTTACTTTATGTCAAATTTGCATGTGTTGGCTAAAGTAATAATATGAGTGGCTATTATCACTACTAAATTCAAACTATTTTCAAAATATATGAATCAATTATCAAAACTGAAAGTGTGCTACTTATATTTTAATTATAAGCTTGCATGTGAGTAAGATATAAGGATGTGCTTAGTATAGGTTTTCCTTCTCTTTTCTTTAGTATAGTTTTGAATAGAGTTAAGATGTATGGTTCATTTGAAAAGAACCTAACACTTACCTAATTATATACCCTATTCATTCCTATACTATTACTTAAGAAGGGTATCTAACATATAAATTACATAAACAAAATAAATCAGCTAATACAAATTTTTGCATTCTTTCTTTTCCATTCATTTCTTTTGTACATATGTTTGTATTTAAGGAAAGTGGTATATTAGACAACCCAAGATTGCGAGGCTTTAAGTAGCCCCAAGTAGGTCTTATACCTTACACCTCTGGTTAACAATGGCACTGTACTCACTTATGCCTTTCTTACTTTCATTTGTGCATGTGAAAATTGGATAAGAAATCTCTTTTCTACTTAATGAAAATCATGCATCATAAGCATTCAAATTTTCTTAAGTAACTTACTTAGCATGCATCATAAAGTGTGCTAAACATTCTCATTTGGTGTGTATAGATATGCTTAGAATCTATTCATATGCATGTTATACATGTTGGGAAAGAAGTGAAGTGATGTGTGTTTTGTGAATTTAGTTCATTTTATTTAATCTTAAAATGCCTTTCTTTTGAATGGGTTTGTTTAGAGTTCATCTAAACTTAGGATTAATTAAAACACTTAATCAAAATATTCACTAAACAAAATTAAAATATGAATCCACTTTAGAAATTACTTAGGTTAGGGAAGGAAAGAGAAGTTCTCTTCTCTTTCCCTCTCTTTATAACTTAGTAATTAATTGTAGGATTCACTTGAACCTAATCAAAATATGAAATAAAATAAACCCAAAATAATTAAATCACTTAAATGAAACCCCTCTAAGTTGAACTGCTTCACACTTAGAAAATTCTAACTTAAACCCATAGCTAAGCATACCACACAAACCTCCAAAGCACACATTATCTAAGTCACCACTTCTAGCTTTAGGTTAGGCGGTGCATGGTTTGATGTTTACTTTTATTTTGTGATATATATTTAGACTGGATGTTAGGATGTATGTAGAATGAATGGTAGATCTTAGTCTAACCATTATTTTTGCAGGGATTGTGCTTAAGCTATATAATAAATAAAAATATAAATGCTTTTGCTTGCATGCTTATACCCCTAAGCATAATCCAATAGGCCATGTGGACTTAGTCACCCATGTGTGGGGTGATAAGTCCAATATACATGCTTGGGATTTGGTGGTTTATTTAAATTAACCTTACATTTTTGGTGTTAAAATTTAGATTTACTTTTTCTTTTCATGTAAATTTTTTATAATAATTTTGGAATATTGTTATGATTAGTTGTATAATAGATTTCTTATGCCATGTAGAAGTCTTTGATCATCCACCTTCCAACCATAAAAGGAAGAACCAAAGAAGAAAGAAAAAAGAAAAGAAAGAAGAAAAGAAAAAATGAAAAACCCTTAATGAATTCATTTGTAATTATATTTAATTCATGTTTTAAATATGGGTACTTCACCAATTTATTATTTGCGGTGGTACCAGAACCACAAATCTTATTCTTTGTGATTAGCTTTATAAATTGATTGATTGTTTAGCAGAGCATGATTTACTCTTTTCTAGTTTTTCCTTACTTTATGTATGGTAGATGATGATTAAATCTTAGAAAAAATAAATCTTTACCAAACTAAACAATTCAAAACTAAAAAAATAAAGAAGAAGTCAGAAAGAAGGTTTAAAATCAAGATTAAAGAATTAGAACCCATGTGATGGTACTTTCTTTTATAACATCATGAAATCATCTTGTTTCACTCTTATTGAAGGGCTTCTACCTTTAGATTGGCTTGATTTGAGAGCCATGGTGGGTCACCTCTCTTATGATAACTTTATTTCTTATGCATTAGGCATATGAATCCATTCTTTAAGTCAAAATAATTATCAAAAAGAAATAAAAATAAAATGAAATTTTAATTGCATTAGATTTGTCATTTGAAGCATACCTTTACATGATCTAGTCTCTTTAGGAGTGAGTTTAAGGACTCAATCTATTTCTAAAGAAATAATAATTTTCTGCATGAAGCTATGACTTTACATGAATTTAAAATCATAAGAGGAGTTAGATGGCTGCTACCCAACTTGTAAGTAGCTGATTGGTCATCCTCTCTTGTGGAGGCGAACCAAATACCCATTTTTTGTCTTAGATTTAAGTTGTGCTTTTGACCCTCGTCAAAACTCCCTAGATTTAGGTTCTAAAGTTATTTCTCTGCAGGCCATAAGCATAATTCCTCACCTCTTAGACATTTCCTTAATCTTATGTTAAGGAATCATAAGTCCTAAATTTCTAATGGAAAATGTAACTCAAATAAATTAAATCAATTTAAAAAAATGGAACCATAGGATAATTTGAGGTGCTCATTAGGTTTCCTAGCATTATGAGTATCTCCTGCTTATCTTCATTTGGCTTCAATAATAAATCTCTCTTTAATCAATCCCATTTGATCTTTCAAAATAAACCAATCGATTGATAGTCCTTCTTATTGAAATCTTTAGAGACAATAATCATTTACCTTGTCGAGTTTTCCTAGGAATCCCCATTCCTTAGATGTAATTAACTTGCCCATGTAGAACAATGAACGATTTAAAATAAGTCTTGCTTTACTTTTCCATATGAAGTAAGGGAAGCATCTCTAGTACATATGTAGACTCATTGTCCTTATAAGTCCTTATTGAAGTGATTAGGTCCATTAAAGGGTAGTAACTTCTATCTCCTGAGATAGTATACTATTCTTTGATGATGTACCCGATCACCTGAATAAGCACATCTGCGGATCTACATGACATCCCAAAAAGATGAATTTTTATATTCTTGCCTTTTCTCTACATATTGAAGGCGACTATATAGAAATTTTTCTAACCCACGACTATATAAAGCTTAAAATGTGTCCAATGATGGATTTAAAATTGATTGATAGCTTTGATTATAATTGATTTGGGATATATCAGATTTTGGCTCATTTGAACCCTTTAGGTCAAATGGGTCAACTTGGGTCAACTTGATTCAAATGGGTTGATTAATTTAATTTAATTGATTGGGATAAGTTTTGATGCTTAATTGAGTGTTTGAAATGATCAAGAGGTTTAAGTTGATTTAATTGGCTTGAGTTAAGTTGAATAGATATTAATCTTATGAAGTTCAAATAGTTAACTCGAGTTAAAACCCAAGTTGGTTTGGCTTAGAGCTTTGGATAAGATTCAATCAAGTTCAATTGGATTCAAATGAGTTCGGATAGATTAGTTTCAATCATGATAGTTTGGTATTGGATTTCATCTCCTAAGCTCAAAAGATTAGGTGGAGTCACTTTACCCTCTTTAGCCAAGTTGAACCAAGTTGGATCAAATTGAGCCAAAAGGGTTGGTATTTTGGCTTGGAGCTTGGATTGTAATCATCTGGTTTGGATTAGATTAGTTAAGCATAAACTTTTATTTGAGTCATAGGGTAGGCGAGGCTTCACTTCTCCTGAGGTAAGTTCTAGTCTTAAGGTTATTTCTTATGAGTCTCTAGGCTCAAGTTTGGTGTTCCCTTAATCACTAGAAGTGTCCTAGCACTAAGAAAGTCTTAGTGTCTACAAGAATCCTAAGTCTAGGATTAGGTAGACAACCTCACTCAAAAGTGAGGTCAATAATTATATTATATATTAAATGATGTATTTATTTATATTTAAGTGTTATACAAGAGTTGTAGTGAAAATCATTAAGTGTTTAAGTGTTAAAATTATATCAATGCTCTGGCACCTAAGCGTTGGTTTCTACTTATGGAAATACAGGCAATACCTATATAGTAAAAAAAATAAAGAAGTTAGGTTACTGGGTGCTTTGCCTATGTTCTATGGGCGTTAACCTATATGTGCTAGGCGTTGATGATGAGTTTACTTTGGCGGCCGATGATACTGGAGTCTTTAAATATTTAAATGGGTCTCATAAGTTTTTTTGTGAACTAAATGAGGGTCTTGGTGATCTTTCACCCCATTCTACTTTGGTGAGTAGAACTTTTCACTTTATTTTCACTTTGGTGAGTGGAAGATTGAAGCACTCCTTTTTCTCTCTCTATTATGACTCACCTTGACTACACCACTAGTAATAAACAATTGATTCTATAACTAAATTTAAGATGTTGGCAACACTTGCCTAAGGATGAAATGGACAAGATATTGATCATAATAAACAATAGTCTAAGTTTATGAAGTTTATTGCAAAGTCTAATCCTTTTATTACTAAGAACCAATCACGTCCGACCTCCAACAAAATTATTTCTAAAGCGAGAGAGAGATTGTCTACTTCAATTGTCATAAGAAGGTCATACATAGAATTAATGTAAGACCAAAATCTTCTTATTCAAAGAATTGGAAGATCAAGAAGAGGGGGAGGATATGGAAGAGGTACATGATGATAACTTCCTATTAGATGAGTAAGTTGAACTCTTTATAGATAATTCAATATCAATTGTGAGGTGTATGGCGCTTGAGGGAAGAAGGAGAAATATTTTCTTAATGTAGATTTTATGAAAGGAAAAGAAGGTGCAAATTAGTAATAGATGGAGGTAGTGCTATGAATGTTGTATCAACCCATGTTATTATTAGAGAAAATCTCATGATTGAACTTCATCCAGAATAATTTCATGTTAGTTGTGTGAATTACACATCCCTACCTATTACAAATAGATGTCTAGTTCCTATTAAGATAGGTAACTATCTTGACCAAATTTGGATTGACGTTCTTTCAATTGAAATGACACAATACTTTTAGGAAGACCTTGGCGATTTATGATCCAAATGGTAATTCATTATGGTTATGAAAACACTTATGCATCGAGCATAATAAAAGATCATTAAGTTGTTTCCCATAAGATCCACAGCGATTGATTACACCACCTACATAAGCCCAATTTTGAACTACAACCCAAATCTAATCAAAACAAAATGTTAAACTCCACTTGATCATGATATCATTGCCCATATAAGAAGGATACTTATTTTACATTTTATATGTGTGAATCTCTTGGAATTCAAACCACAACCTTAGGGTTTAGATACTTAGTTAAAGAATTCACGATCCGCACTATTAATTCTACACATTCTTGAAGCTTTCTTTAATGCCAGGGAACACCACATATTTGTTATTATCTTAGATGTATTATCTAAATTTTGTGATCTGACTCTTGATGACTTTCCCAATGAATTACCTCCGTTAAGGGATATACAACATGCTATAGATTTAATAGGTTTAATTTTTGGCTCATAAATATCTATTTTATCACATATTAAGATAAATCCAACTGAGCATGTAGAATTAAAATGACAAGTATATCAACTTTTAAAGTGGTGCTTAATTCAAGAAAGTCTTAGGCCTTATGCAGTACCAACCCTTTTAACCCCTAAGAAAGATGGAACTTGGAGAATGTGTGTTGACAGCTGAGTAGTAAATAAGATCATGATAAAATATAGGTTTCTAATACAGAATGACATGTTTGATCTTATTTCTCTCATCTTTACTTTTTAAGATTAATTTAGAAACTAGATATTAATAGATAAGGATTAGACGAAGTGATGAATGGGAGACAATTTTCAAAACTTCTGATGATCCTTATGAATGGCTAGTTATGCCCTTCAGACTTTCAAATGCACCTAGTACGTTCATGAGATTAATGGACATTGTCTTGAAACTTTTTATTGGTCATTTTGTTGTAGTCTATTTTGATGATATCCTTATCTATAGTCTTGATGAAGAATCACATTTGCATCACTTAAGGATAGTTTTACAAAAAGTTAAAATGATAGAATTATATATCAATCTTAAAAAGTGTTTCTTCTGGTAACTTGAAGTTATCATCTTAGGATTCATTATGTTGATTGATGGACTAAAAGTAGTTCTAGCAAAAATCAAAGCTATTATAGAGTTGCCTACTTCAAAATATTTTATAGATGTTAGAAGCTTTCATGGACTAGCTACTTTTTATAAGAGATTTATTATGAACTTCAGCACCATTGTAGCTCCACTCATTGATATCTTAAATAAAGATAAATTTACTTATGCTATAGATGCTAAAAGGGCCATGAGACAAATAAAAATCCTTATGACTTCTTCACCTATATTAGAACTTCCTAATTTTGGTAAAACATTTGAAGTAACTTGTGCTGCATTGAGTGTTGGAATTGGTGGAGTCTTAAGTCAAGAAATAAGCCTATTACTTTCTTTAGTGAGAAGTTGAATAATGTTAAACAAAAATACTCTACTTATGATCAAGAATTTTATGCAATCATTCAATCTCTTTAGTACTATTGATATTATCTATTACATAAGGAGTTTATTTTGAATATAGATTATCATGCCCTAAAGTTCATCAACTCTCAAAAGAAATTGAATCATAGACAAACTAAGTGGATTGATTACCTTCAATAATTTTTTTTTTTTTTTTTTTTTGTACTTAAACACAAGTTTAGAGTAGAAAACAAGCCAGCCGAAGCTTTATCTAGGATTTTTCTAATCATCTCATTTTTAGAATTTCAAATTCCTTGATTTGATACCTTAAGAAGAGACTATAAAGTTTCACCTAATTTTTATTTAATTTATCTAGAGCATAAGTCCAAACCCTTAACTTTTCATATTCCCTTTATTATCGTTAATGGATATTTTTATAGAGGCATTAGAATATGTATCCCTTAAACATTCAAAAGGGACTTCCTTATCTCTGAAGTTCATTTAAGAGGTATAATTGGACATTTTAGCAAATCAAAACCCCAGGATCTCATTGCATAAAGGTTTTACTAGCCATCTTTATGAAGGGATGTCAAACTTATCATAGCCCAATGTTACATTTTTCATCAAGCTAAAACTATTAAGCAAAAAATTGATCATTACACATCGATCTATTCCTTCTCGACCTTGGGAAGACCTATCAAAGAACTTTATGCTAGGTTTACCTAGAACACCTCATGCACATGATAGTATTTTTGTAGTTGTGGATATATTTTATAAATTGACAGATTTTTTAACTTGTTCAAAATTAAATGATGCACCTTATATAGCAAAGTTTTTCTTTAAAGATATTATGAGACTACAAGGGATTCTAGCCACTATAGTTTCTAATAGAGATGTTAAATTTGCCTCTCTTTTTTGGAAAACTAATGAAAACTGATGAGAAGTTGATTGAAATTTTTTTTTTAGTATTTCTTCCATAGACCGATGGACAAATAAAAATCATCAATAGGACATTAGGAAACATATTAAGATTTTTAGTTAGAAAAAATATAGAAAACTTGATTTAATTTTACATGCATCTGAGTTTCCTTACAACAGCACCATTTCTCGATTACCACATAAATCACCTTTTAAAATAGTTTATGGGTATAATCCTAAGATGTCTATTAACCTATCAACACACTTACTCATGCATTTTCTGATTCAGCAAATGCATTTGCATGTGCTTTTTATATCCTTCATGAAGACATAAAAAAATAATTAGAAGTACAAATTGCTAAGTATGCTAAACAAAAGAATAAAAATAAAATTTTAAAATAATATGAGATAGGTGATTATATTGGTATGTATTCTGTGAGATTTTATTTCATCAAGTATAAAAGTTACAAGTGAGAGCTTGTGGGTCACTTAAAATTATTAGAAAACTTAGTTCTTACATTTATGTTCTTGAATTTCCCCTCACATATTTATTAGTCCAATCTTTTATGTGGAAGATCTAATTTCCTTTAAAGGAGTTACCCAACCTCAAAATTTACAAGATGATATTTTTGCAAGAGGAGATATAAGTCATTTGTAAGTACTTATCCAACCAAATATTCTTTGAAATGGAGGACATCATCACGGATGAGGCACCATCAAATGATAAATGATCAAAGGTTTCTAATTAGGTGAAAAGTTAAACTCTAAAGTGAGGATACTTAGTGACTTTAGACAAGTTGCCCTAGAACTTCTTGAAGACCTTCAGAATTCTAACTCTTCATAGAAGAGTTTTTATTTATTTATTTGAGATTTGAGAAAATTAGTGCATTAAAAAAGGAAAGGATTGGTTACAAAGTCCCAATCCAAATTATAGTCTTTAAAACTTAGGTTATATTATGTTTATATTATTGTGTGTTTCCATATTGTGTTATGTAGTAAATGATGTATTTAATCAGGTTTAGGTATTAAATGAGAGTTGTAGTTGAAATCATTAATTGTTTAAGTGTAAAAAATATATTAGTACTCTGGTGCAGTGATGCTACAGTTGATGCCTATATAGTAAAAAAAATAGAGAAGATGACACCTAGGCATTGTTGTACAGGCACCTAGATGATGGGTTTCAAATTTATGTTAGTTTTTAGCAGTTATCTTAAAGGGACACACCCTTTGGAGTCTTGTAACCTATTTTAAAAATTCTTTTAGTATAATGAAGTATTTTTGGATTATTTGTGTGAAAAATTGAGTGAAAACTCTAAGGTTTGAGCTTGGTGAACTAGGGATTTGGTGATTTATCACCGGCATTCTACTTTGGTGAGTAGAACTTCTCACATCCTTTCCACTTTAGTCAATGTAAGATTTGGAGCGCTCCTTCTTCCTCCCTCTGCTACAACTTGCCCTGACTGCACCACTAGTAATAAATAATTGGATTTGGAACTAAAATTCAAAATGTTGGTAACACTTGGATAAGGATAAAATGGATAAAATATCGATTAGAATGAATAATCGTTTAAGATTATGAAAGATATATACTTAATTATTACCAATGTATGAAGACAAGAATAACCTACTACAGATTGAGGGAGTAGTTTTTCTTCAGCAGAATCGCTAGAAAAATCTATGGTGATTAAATGTGGGGCATCTCATAGATCTTCGGAGTTCTTATTTAGGTGATCAAACACGATATCAAGGGATGATACACCACCTTAAAAGATAAAAATATTATCCTACAATAGATTTAATAACTTAATAAGAACTTTTAAAGTTGATGGGTCTATGTATACTAGAGATTTTTCATGTTTCATATAGATGAAGTAAAGTAGGTTTATTAATTTGGGTTTACCATGTTCCTACAAGGGCAAGCCCCATTAGCTAATTACATCTTACGATAATGGATCTCCAAAACCCCATGGCTCTAACTTAGTTCTAATATAAATTACATATGAAAATAATAAAAAATCTTAAAATCTACAAATTAAGAATTAGTGAAAGAACTAATATATAATCAAGCACTTAAATTTCATATATTGGACTTGACACCAATAGGTGTAACGTTCCCCTATTTTAATGAGCCATGCTTAGGAGCTTAGTAAGCACTTACAATTACATTATGTTAGTTTTAAATCATTAATCTAGCCCCTTTTAAACATGACTCTCTTGAGAAAATAAAGTTAATTATAATAAAGAATAACCCTCATATCCAACTTATGAGCAAATAATCCCTAACATCTAGTATAAAATATTACTCTATAAAAGAAGAAAATTATTACATATCAACTAAACATTATCCTAACTTAAGTTTATGATTGGTAACCTAATAATCTAATTTGTGTACAAGGCTTGTGTGGTGTATCAATTATAAGACTTAATGTTTATGTTTTGAATTTAAAAATGAAATTCAATTTATTATCATTGATTGGTTTCAGTTTAAGTGATTAATGATTTAGAAATAAATTTTAGATTATGATTTAATTTAAGTTTAAATTAAGTTAATGTTTTAAATAATATGAGGAGTAGTGAACTTTACTTAGCATAGGGCCCTCTCTTTACATGATAGTCATACAGGATAAACACCCCACCAAAGAATAAGGGGTTACCCTAAGACTCTATATGACAACTGGTTGTACATTAGTTAGACTTGGAAAAACTTATATATTTATTTTATGTCTAATGATTTTCTTTGCGTTTTGGAGCTAATTTTATATTTAGTTTATTTGTAGATTTTCATAATTTTGATTGGACAAAATTTGACACTTAGAATTTACGTGAGTATTTAGGGTGTATTTTATGCCCCATTCATAAACCATTTTCACCACATTCTAGAACACTCTTTATTTTAAGCATATTTTTATTTATTTTTATGGACATCATAAATATAAAAATAAGAAGTTTCTTATTAGAATTGTCTTTCTAAGGAAATTTGTACATCATAGTAAAAGCGTGTTTTCTAGAACCATCTGATGTTCATGTTGCAAAATGCTTTCACTAGTGTGATCTAAACATGATTTTCTATTTATTGATTATTTTTCATAATTTTTAGAGTTGCCATGTATTTAACATATTAAAGAATTTATGTAAAAGAATTTTTTTATTATAATTATACCCTTTATATATTAAATAAAAAATATATATTTTTTATTATTAAATATATCACCCTACTTATTTCTCACGTTTTTCCCAAACAAAGAATAGTTAAAAAGGGATAAAGAGAGAGCGTGAGGAGAGAGAAACTTAGATTTGGGGGTCGTAGAGCTAATTTCGTCCGTTGGATCAGTTAGAAAATTTGTTCGGCTCTAAGTAGACTATTATTTACCTACTTTAGATTTCAATTTTGTCACTTATGTGTATATTTTTGATATTTTTTTGTTGTATTTCATTCAAACTTAGATCTATGAAGATTTACAAACTTTCCACCATGTAACTTTTAATATATTGTTGAATGAATTGTGTTAGTGCATTAACATAGAAAAATAAATTTCCATAGGTATTTTGTGTTGTATAGCATTTTTTTATATTTTTGTTGAGTATATTGAACATGACAAAAATTGCTATAAAATAAAAAAATTTCAAAATATTATTGTTAGACATTGCATATAAATATTTTGTAAATTATGATTGTTGATATACACATAAATTTACCTGTAAACTCTAGAAAATCTCACAAAAATTCGAATTATTTTGAATTAATTTTGATTTTTAAAAAATTATTATATTACTTTCTATCTGATAAAATATTTAAATTAAATTATATTATAAAATCATGAAACTTTTCAGTAGAGTTGAAAATCAGATACCAGCTCTCTCATAAAAGATTCATGCCATTTGGAGTTTAGTCTAATTTTTTTTATAATTATTGATTTATTTAGGGGCTGTTTTGGATCACATTTATTTTTTATTTTTTTGGTTTTGTTTTCATTTTATTTTATTTATGTTTTAAAGTAAAACATGTTTGGTGGTTATTGTTGATCTTAAAAACACTCAAAGCATCTAAAAGTTGTTCTAAGTATTTTTAAAAATAATATTATTTATTAAAAACAAAAAATAAAAACACATAAAATACACATCATACAAACATGTTTTTTAAAATATCTTAAAAAAATAAAAAATACAAAACAAAAATGATGCCAAATAGCCCCTTAAATATTTAAGTTACAAAAAACATTTTATTATTAAAATATGTTGATTTTTTTTTTCAAAGTCTTCTATAAAATGTGGATTTTCATTAAAAATGTGATGATTTTTCTAATTTCATTTTATTTATTATAAATTTTTAAGTAAAATAGCAATTAATGTAAATTTTTTTTTACGATAAATTTGTGTTAATTTGGAATTAGTTTTTACTAACTTAAGGTGAGTTTGGGATAATGGTGTGGTGTCATAGTTACCATTTATTTGTGGTGCATTTATGATATAGTGCAGTGAAAATAACGTTTTCCAACATAACTTAATAGAGTACATGCTCACTAATTTTTTTTAAACAGTTATAGCTCAACACACTCTTAATTAATTTCAAATTTTATGAAATTATTTTTCAAGTTTAAGAGGAACCATGAATATTCCATAAAGTTTTGATAAATTTTCGAAATTATTTATTATTTAATATATTTTATTTAATTATTTCTTAATGAAAATATAAATAATATTAGTAATAACTTAATAAGTTCTCCAAAGTGCTTTTCTGACTTTGGACAGCAAGAGAAACACCTTGGATAATTTATAAGTTATATTTACAATTTTTACAGTTTTATAATTTTAAAATATTATTTAATTGATTATTTTAATTATAAATTTAAAACACATATTTTGTTGATTCAAAATTTTATGAAAATATTCTTAAAACTTTCTGCTAGTCTCTAAAACTATCCATGAAATTTCTGAATTAATGGCTAGTTGATTTAATTAATCTATGTAATTAGACTTAATTAAAATGACTAATATACTTAATAATGATCAATGAGGTTTGGCATTTTTCTAATAGTTATCTCTATTTATTAACAGGTTTAAATCATATGTAAAATTTTTGATAATTTTAATAAATTTAAATAAATTATTAAATAATTTATACATTAACCTAATAGTTAAAATTTTCATAAAATGTAAGCACAAATTTTTTGAGAAAAATCACAAAACTAGGTAATAATATGCAAAACATACTCTAAAATTTCAAACTAATTGGGCTTTCATTTTTGAACTAATTTTAAAATTAAATTTTTTTTAATAAATTATAAATTATTTTCAAATATTCAAAAATTAATTGAGCATTTTGATTTCATTGAATTTCTCTCTATAAGATAACCATAGAGTTGAGTCATTTATATATTTTGGAGTTTTGTGTGATTTATAGTGAACTTTCAATGTTCTAGCTAATTAAGTCAATTAATTAATTACTAATTAACCCTAACTTTGGTAATTTTGTGATTAAACTAAAGTTAGAGAACATAAACATTTTTCATAGTTTTATATATGTTAATATAGTGTGTTTGACCTTAATAATGATTTTTTTTTTTTTGATAATTTTATGATTTTATAATTAATTATTGGATCAATTTGATCATAAAAGATTCAAAATTTTACAACTTGGGATTTACACACCCAAAATCCCATGAAGTTTATACTAGAAGTGGGGAACAACCCTAAGAACATTTCTGAAAATTTCAAGTTATTTGGACATGTACTTTTTAATTAAATTTAAAAATAAATATTTAAATAAAACTCTAATTAAACTCGAAGTACTCATTGAAAATTAGGGCTTTTATTTTTCCTAGATTCTACTCATTTTCTTGAATTTATAAAAAACTTATTCATATTTTATTGAAAATTTCTCCATTGTTTTCTGACTTTAATTTAGTTTAATTTTTTTCTTAAATATTAATCCTATTATCATACTAAGTTCACTTTTAGCACCCTTTCCATGTGATGCATGACTATTGAATAAACTAAGTGGTTTTCTCGAGCCACGTAGATAGTAGCATGTAAAGCAAGGTCTACATCGAATATGAGATCATGGGTATTAGCTAATGGATTCAGACCTAGTGTCTGAAACCCAAAGCTAAAGGGCCAAGAGGTTATCCCATTCCTCTAGCATGGAATGCCAACTATTCAAAGAAATGGCCTTAATCCAAGCCATGACAAGGTGTTTTCTTGAATCTCACTCACTAAAAGGATCAGTAAAATGTAAGGTTCCAAATAGTTGGATCCTCTCTTACAAATGTTTCTTAAAATGTGAAATCTTAGGGCTCAACTAAGATTTTAAGATTATACCTCAAGCAAGCATTCAATGGATTTCACACATTTGAGGATATTTGTTGGGATGTCATAAGGTCGAGTCGAGAAGGGCTAAAAGGCATCATAGCATGCTTGGAAATCGAGGCCATTCATCCATCAATGTAAACAGGTTTTGTTTGACCTTTCCTCATTTTCTTTTGCTTGAAATAGGAAAACAATGACATATCTCTAAAGATCTCAAAATTGCATTTTGGGAGAAGAAAAATTCATTTGTTTCTTGATTGATGAGGCTAAGTTGAATAAGTTTATTTACATGTGTGATAATATGGGTTAGTACAAATTTAGCTAATCATCACCAAGTGCCCTTTTGGTAGGATTAATATTTGATTTAATTTTATACTTGATGACTCTTAATCAACTCTATTAAGCATAAGTTCATCATTGGGAATTAATTAATCTATTAATTAATTTGTATGAGCATAATAATATTGAATAAATTATTTAACTTAATTCAACTTAATGTCAATTCAATTTTATTAATTGATTGGCTAGTTATATAGATGCCCTTTTGAACTTTGTTGATCTTGAGTTTTAGATTTTGTTTGATTGAAGTCATGATGATGTTTAGCTAATATTTTGGAATGTTTAGAACCAACTTAATTGGTCAATTTTGATTTCAATTGAATTTAAATCGATCAACCAAGTAACTTGATGATTAAGTCAATTTCCAATTATATCTTGAGTTTAGTTCCATTAGATTAGTTTTAAGAATCATCACGTATGATCTAGGCTTTAAATTGGCACTATTTGACTTAAAGTTTAATTGATCATTTTAAGTTCATATTGAGTTTAAACTTCTCCTTGTTTCATACAAAATTTATTTAATTGAAATATTAGTGATTTATTTTATTTTAATATAAAATGAATATAATTAATAATTATTAATAATTGCATTATTCAAATAAATAAAAAATCAGAAGTTTCACTAACATGTCTCGTAAGTGGAGAACGTTTAGAGCTTGTAAATAAAAGTGAAAATAAGGAGAAAGATTATGAAAAAAGAAGAATAAGGAGAAACTATGAAACAAACAAAAAAAGAAAATTTTATGGGTTCATTGATACGAATTGAGTTCTGAAATTGAGTGTGGCTTGAGTGAATAGTTCTGTTCTGTGTCAATTTTGGTTCTGCTTGAGTTCATTTTCCTTGGTTTTGGTTTGATCTAGCTTGGCTTGAGTGGTTTAATTGAGTTGGCTCACGAGTGAACAACCCTAGTTGAGTGTTGGGAGGGTTTTTTTTGGTGCTTCTCGATCCATTGGATTTAGTGCCTTTTTACTCAGCCGTTGGATCTAGTCACTTGGATTGAGTGCTTCTTGAATTGCTCCTTGAACCGTCGGATGCGTTTGATTTCTTGTAGTCCCTTGGATCTGTTATTTGATCATACGGTTCTTGATGCTTCTAATGTCGTAAGTGGATTACACGCGTCTGTTTCTGCGCGGCTTGATCTCTGGATTTGATCTGAGCCGTTGTTTGTAGCATGCTCCTTTGGGATGAAAGTTCTAGATAATCTTGACCTTAATTCTCTTTGGTTTTGTTAGACGAGAGCTCGAGAGGAAGAGGGATGTGGCTTAGCTGCTTTCTATGAAGCACTGGTTTCGGAAACCCTGAAGAGGTGCGGGAAGAAGAGAAGAGGAAGGCAAGAAAGATAAGTTTCCTTTCAAATTCTTGATTACCCTCCGCTTTTCGCTATTTATAGGCTTTTGATGAATCTCTTCCTTCTATCCCTTTGTAACTACTTTCTTTATATTCTTGGGTTTCTTGATTCTTCTTGAGATTATGCGTGCAACTATTATTTTCTTTACTTCTTCTTGTTTTCTTGATATTGATCATTTGTCCTTGTGTTCTTTTGTTAATTATGTTATGGACTTTACTTTAGTATATGGCTTTGCTTTGGTTCTTGTCTCGGCTCTTGGAAAGTTAATGTTGCTATTAATTGGTTTCGATTTTTTTGTAAAATCTATTCTTGTTAGGCTCTCTGCTCTCATCTTGTTTATGGTTATTATTCCTCCTGTAAGAGTAATGTCTGTTGGATTTTAATTTTATTTCATTTTCATATATCTTGTATATAGGACAGGCTGTTCCTTTGGATATTATCTTGTTGTTGTAAGAGCTGTTATTTATTTTGTATAATTGTAATCTTCACTCTCTCTGGTCTGAGCATGTAACTTACTCTCTGTTTCCATTATATTTTGGGTATATTTGTGAAGTGCTTTAGCCAACTTGGCTCTTTTCTATCTGTTTTGTTTCTAAATTTGTTACTTTGGGATGTGGATTCATATCATTACTCCCCTCCTCACACTGACCTTGCCCTCAAGGTCACCATTAAGACCTGCCCTTTTCTGATTCCTGAATTCCTATCTTAAGATTCTCACTTTATATCAATCCTTTCCCCTGACTTCTCTGTATTACCTTTGTAATGTGGCTGTATTGGTGACTGTCTTCTTTGGGAATTCTTTGTGGCCATTTATTTGATATTGTAGTTGCACTCGAAATTCACTTGAAGCAGTTATTTATTGATAGATCGTATGTAATAAATGGTTGTAGTTATATACTCATATTAGAATAACTTAATTAGGTCTGCTAGAGTATGCTATGTAAGGATGTGTTATCGAAAACCCTGCTATATAGGGGATATATGGCTAATAATTATATGATAGATATATGCTTTCTTAGCTTTGGGTTAAATGGTTGATACATGAAGCTTGTTGCTATTGTGTCTTCTTGTATCCATTGGTTATCGGGCTGATTATCATGTTGCAATTGATGTTGCTGGTCATCATTGACTGCCATTAATGCCAATAACTTGGACTTACATATATGCTATTTATGGAACTTCTCATCACAATTGAAGCATAAGCCTCTTCTTTTTCTGTCTTCTATTTGAGTTGTTGTTAAATTTTGAATTGAAATTCTTTGTTTATGTTGTGTGTTGAGTGGCATTTGTGAGGCTGCGGAATGTAGTTGGAGCACTCGATATTCTTTGTTTTAGTGAAGTTTCTACTATTTCTATGCATTCTTTGTTTCATCGACACTCTTCCATTACTAATTGAAATGCTTGTTGAGGAAGAAGGGTAGGCTCTTATTTCCCTTTTAATTTCGGTCAAGCCACGATTCAAAGCACTTTGTAGCAATTCATGTGGAATGTCCAAATTTGGTTAGCTAGGTCTTCAAATTCATTATAAAATTGTTTACTGCGTGATTTCTGTTGAACCTTAGTTCTCCTCTTAAATCTCTCAGAGAGAAGGGCCAAATCTTTGCATAATTTGTTCTTTTGAACGTGGCCAAGAATGCAATTGTTTACTTACTTGCATCCATTGATACCACAAAGCGTCCATCCATGTATATTGAGGATATTAAAAATTTGATCATAGAGTTATATCTTGAAAACGCTTTCAGAGCCATCCTCTGGGTCTTCTCCTTTAAATCTGGGCATATCATTTTAAGAGGTATGGACATGGGTGTGTGTGTGTATGTTCCTTTGGAGAATAGGATTCATGGGATGCATCACATACCGAATTGAGGTTGTTTTTCCAATTTGTTTTCTATGGTCAATCTTTTGATATTTCGCTAATACCATAGATGAGGTCATTTGCTCTTTTTTGTTTAATGCAACACATTCATCTAGGGTTTTGATGTGAATCTTGTATTCGCCATATTTTTTCGATTGAGTTCATCTCAAGAGCACCAATGATAAGTCCAAATTCAGTATTTGAGTTGGTGGTGAGAATATTTCTCGATCAATTGTTCATTGAGTTCGCTTTCCCTGGATTTGGTCGATCCGGCTTGAGTGGTTTAATTAAGTTGGCTCAGTGAACTACAGAGTTGAGTGTTGGGAGGGTTTTTGCTTTCTGATCCATTGGATTTAGCGCCTTTTTACTCAGCCGTTGGATCTAGTCACTTGGATTGAGTGCTTCTTAAATTGTTCCTTGAACCGTCAGATTGCCTTGTTTTCTGATCTACCCTTGAAGTTGGTTCTTGATCATGCGGTGGTTGATTGCTTCTGAGTTAATGGATTACATGTGTCTTTGTGATCTCGATTCTTGAATAGAATCATTCGATTGGGAATAATGTTCTTCAGCTGGGATTAATCTGAGAGAAGCTAACCTTATACTTTGCTTTTGTTGCTTTTGTTTTAACTGATTCGAGTCGAGCTCAAGGAAGAGATGTCGAGTCAGAAATGGTTTCTCCGATGAAGCACGTGGTTCAGAAACCCTGAAGAGGTGCACAAGAAGACAAGGAAGAAAGATAAGTTCCTTTCCAAAATTCTTGATTACCCTCTGTTGGCTTTTCTGTCCTCTATTTATAGGCTGCATGAATCTCTTCCTTTATCCCTTTGTAACTACTTTATATTCTTAGTTTCTTGATTGTTCTTGGAGATTGAGGATGCAACTATTATTTTCGTTACTACTCTTCTTGTTTTCTTGATATTGATCATTTGTCCTTGTTCTTTTGTCTAATTCATATGGACTTTACTTCGGCTCATATGGCTTTGCTTTGGTTCTTGTATCCGCCCATTGGAAAGTTAATGTTGCTATTAGAATTGGTTTTATTTATATATATTCTTGTTAGCTCTCTGTTCATCTTGTTTTGATGGTTATTATTCCTCCTGTAAGGTCTGTCATTTGGATTTTAATTCATTTCATATATCTTGTATATCATTTGTTCTGATATTATCTTTGTTTTGTAAGAGTCATTTATTTATTTTGTATAATTGTAATCTTCTCTCTCCGATAACAACTCTCTATTTCTATTATATTTTGATATTTGTGAAGTGCTTTAGTCAAACTTGCTCTTTTCTATTTTGTTTTCTTTGTTCTTTGGGGATGTGGATTCATATCATTCATCTATGATTCATATGACACAGCTGCTATTTAATAAATATATATAATTGTGATTAATAAATTTAATTTAATTCATCTCGAGGCTTCGTTGAAATAGCACTTTTATTTTGGCTCAATTTTAACATCGAGTTGAAATCAAAAAACATTCTAGAATTTGGACTGTTCAAATAAGTCGGCATCAGCCAGGCTGTACATTCGAGATATATTCAAATATTCAATCCTGGAACTTTTTATTTAAGAAGGTAATAATAGAACTTTCTATCCAACGGAACATAACCACACCAACCAGGAGTTGAGGGCGGACCGATAAAGTAGCGCAGCAGAAGTTGCTATATAAGCATATGGATAGCTGAGGCCTTCTTCAAATTAAGAACCATCATCAAGAGGTTGAAACGAAGAGCAATAGCAGAGAGCAATGGTGCTTAAGGTGTTCGGTACGCCTGTTTCGACCTGCACGGACGGTGCTGGCTTGCATCGAAGAGCTCGGCTTAAAATACGAGCTCATCCCCGTCGACTTGAACACCGGCGAACACAAGAGGCCGCCTCACACCGACAGAAATGTATACATTTTCTTTTTCCCTTCCGCTAATAAATGATAATCCATCCTTTTTTTGTGTTTCATAAGTTCTCGAAGCCTTATGGGAGATTTGATTCTCGTACGCCTGTATTTATTTGATTTCTGTTATGCGTGCAGCCCTTTGGTCAGATTCCTGCACTCAAGGACGGCGATCTTGTTCTATTCGGTGAGGGATTTCTCTGTTCTTCTAAATTTAAGTTTATTGCATGGATAAATTATTTGATTTATTGAATACCTAGTATGTTTATATATGTACCGACAGAAAATATTTCTAGATTGGTAGAAAATTAATTAAAAGAAAATTGTCGTAATATTCTAGAGTGGACAACAGAAAATGATTTTCTATTAGATCGAACAATAAGAAGCAAATCAAGTTGTAATTTAAGATTATGCGTCGGAAGAATACTAGAGAGAGTGAAAGTGTCGCCTTAGCTTTGTTGATTAGTCAGACACACAGTATTTAAAATGGCGAGAACTCAGAAATTTTAACGTGGAAAACCTCGAAAAGAGGGAAAAAACTACGGGGCCTGGCCCAACAAAAATGTTCCACTATGTATATCCTCGAAATCTGAATCTTCCGATAAAGGGATTACAAGATGGTATACAAGAAAGGAACTATATAACAACGGTCGAGTTATAGTTCTTAGTGGCGGCAGTGATGGTAGGCCTTGTAGGAACTTAGTGGAAAGGCGACAATTCTGGCGAAATATAGAACAACAGAATCTGAAACGATTAGGTGATTGGCGATGGCGAGGTGATTAGTGGTAGAAGCGGTGATGGTTGGCAATCAGGCGGTGGTCGATCTTCTTCGGGATCTTCGAGCTTGAACTTCCTCCTTCTTGCTTGAGCTCCTCTCCTTCTTCACTGGTCTCCAAAGTCCTTTTCATATGGAGTATGTATTTATAGATTTGGAAGAGTGGCGTCTTGTAAATACATGGAAAATCCAAACCACTCCTCCCATCGGACGGGAAGCGTCCCTCGATCGACGGTGTATTTTGATGATCCAGGTGCCTTAATGATGTCGGGTGGGTGATCTTGGATTCGTTGGATTCGTCTTGGCTGATCGATATATATATCTATTTTTGACCATTTGGCGGATCGGGATCCATTTTCATGTTAGATCGATCCGAGTCGATTCGAGCTCGGATCAGACTATGCTTGATGTTGTTATGTTCGTCTCATCGAGACGATCAGTTTGACTGTAAGTTTGCTAAAATCGGTGATTAGATCGAAGTATTTCTGAAAATGCCTTGAGATTCGTGCTTGATTAGACTAATTTTCTGAGGATGTATCAGTTGCCCCCCTATTTTTGGGTGACATTATCCGATCCAAAAATATATCAAATACTTGAAAATAGCAAATGAAAATTGAGTCCATCAATGCGCATTTTGAGAGAACAAATCTTCATGACAATATTATAACTTTGGAACGATCAGTATGAAATCGCATAAGTATGTGTGGGTCGATATTTTGAGGTTATGGACTGCCGGACACTTACGGAAGTTTTAGGCGTTCGACCTGGGGCGCTGATCAATAGCCTTCTGGTAGCCGGCGCCATGGCCGGAAGCTAGCCATGAACGGCGCGCTTGAGCCATGCCAGCGGCGCTTGCATGAAGCCGAGCGGCGCCATGAGCCATGGCCTTGTAGAGCATACGGCGCTGTACAACGTCAGGGGTCAGCGCGTCGCGAATTGATTCGCGGGTCAACAGTGCGTCACGGGTCATTCGGTCAGCGGCAGTCCAGTGGCTTGCGGGTCAGCGGAGTCATGCGAACCCGCGTCCACGCGTAAACGGCGTATCGTGGCAGCGGACGCCGCCGATTCAGCGTCGCAGCCGCGCCCGCGTCGGCCACGTGGCGGCGGAGCCGTGTGGCCGGTCACGATTCGCGTCAAGCCCGTAAAGCGGCCTTGAGCCACGTGGCGGGCGGACAGCGCCGGTCGTCCAGCGCGCTGACCACGTCCGGAAGACGGCGGGCGATCTCGGGGGCCAGGCGGGAAGCGGAGGAGGCAGACGGGCAGGCAGAAGCGGGCAGCAGCAGCGTCTGTAGCGGCCTTGCCTTGTAGCAAGGCAGCATGCAGCGGCCAGCGCCCGGGCGGAACTGCTTTAATGCCTTTTGGGGTTTTACCCTTTTACCCTGGGTCTATAAAACCCCAGGGTAAGAGGAAATGTACTTCGCTCTCTCCTCTTGAGTTAGGATTATTTAGAAGTCAGGCTGCGGTATCGTCGTGGTTCGGTTCTGACCTCGTCGGACCGTCGGGTTAGAGGCGATCAAGGCCGCGGTATCGTCGTGGTTCCGGTTTCCTCGTCGGACCGTCCGGGTTAGGCGATCAAGGCCACTGCACGTCGTTGTTCGGTTTTCCTCGAAGAGGTTTCAACCTCGTCGGACCGTCCGGGTTAGAGGCGATCAAGGCCCACGTCGTTGTTCGGTTTTCCTCGAAGAGGTTTCAACCTCGTCGGACCGTCCGTTAGGCGATCACACGTCGTTGTTCGGTTTTCCTCGAAGAGGTTTCCACTCGTCGGGCCGTCCGTTGAGGTGATCTCACGGTTCATACTTTTCTTGTAGAAAATTAGCTTTCTTTCAACTTGGATGGTGTCTTGAAAACCGCGATGGCGGAGCACCTGTTAGGAACCATCGTCGCACGACTGAAAGTTGTTGGTAATTCATAGAGGGGATAGCTTCTCTCTTCCTCTCTTTATATAAATATATATATCCCTTCTTCTTCTCTTTCCCTCCCCATATGTATGTGTTTCTTTAGGTTAGGAGCAATTTTGTCCCAAAGCGTGCTGCGAGAGGGTCAAAACAAGAAGATGCTTCGCATATTGAGGTGAGTGAGCTTTACAAAATTCTTGATTTTTATTATTTCTCCCTCTTTATTTATTATGTATTCTTACGGTGATGGCGGAAGAAAACTCATAGTGTGGCACTGGATGATATATCATCCATCACATCGAGATAACAATGGTGTTCCCTGAGAAAATTTTCTTCCCAAATGAGTTGGTGGCTATTGTTGCCAAAAGTCCGTCGAGCGTTCACCTCGCCGGGTACTTTACTATTTACGAGATGACTCTTCGTGCGGGGCTGCGATTCCCTTTGGCTCCTGAGTTGATTGAGATCTTCAAAATTGTGGCGTAGCTTTTTCGCAATTCGTTTGAGCTTTAATGGTCATCGTTGGTTTACCTTCTTGAGCGTGGTGTGACTTTGAACATCGAATACTTGTGCGAATGTGTAGATTCACATGTGATGCTCGAGGGGCGTGTTTCTTATCGGTTATAAAGAATTGGATAGAATTTTACGCGGGATCCATCTAGAAATGGTCCAATGGATTCTTTTTTGTGCAGAATGAGTGGGGACTTCCTGAGAGATGGGGGAGATTGAATGATCTTCCAGATCCGTTACTGATATCGGAGAATGATATCTTAGCAACTCTTAAAATTCCTGACGTAGGAAGCTTGCAACATGAGTTACGTCACATTGTCAAATATACAATTGAAGATAGGATGTTTAAGGTTGGTCTTTCCATCCGAGAAGATCTCTCTTAGTTGAAGAGGTCGGTAGGGTTCTCTCGAAGCCGTCACGAATCGTGTTGATAACAATGATTCATCTTTACGGAAAAGAAGACTTGTGCGAAATGACCACGTCATATATCTGGAGAAGATGCTCACCCCAGTTGGCCTCGAGAGTTTAACTTTTAACTCACGATGGGGAGTTCGTTTTCAGCATAAATTCTCACGAAGAAGTATTAAAGCACATATGCTCGGGTCAGCGGGATGAATTATTACATTATTTTATTTCTTTCTTCCTTTCTTCTTTTCCCTCATTCCTTATAGAACATTGGTGCTGATTTTTTTTTTTTTTTTTTTTTAGGTAACTCAATCGTTAGGATTGATGGCTCATCTGGGTGTTGCCTTAGATGAGTGGAAGCGATTTGTGAAGGTAAAGTATCATGAGGTGTGAGCGAAAGATGAATGCTAAGGCCAAAGAAGTGGCGTCTTTGGAGGATCAATGGCCGGTGTAGGGGAGCTAGCGAACATGTCGACTTCTCTTTCTCTTGTCGGAGGTGGAGCGCTTGCAGTGATGAGCTAATGAGGCAAGACAGGCTCGCCCGATGGAGAAGAGGCTCAAGGTACTTGCGGTGGAGAAAACATTACAAGCTCGTCTTTTGGAGAAAGAGCGTACAGTGTCAGAAGCGGAAGCAAATGAAATCACCTTGAAGGCGGTGGAGGACTTCAAGAACTCCCTGGCTTATCGTGGTTCAATTGAAGACTATGTTCAGGAAGCTCGTGATCATATACTTGATGTTGAAGTGAAAGACTTGGAGCGCCAGTGTTTAGAGGAGGATTCACGAAAGGAGTTCGTGTACAGCATAAGCGGAGCTAGAATTGAGGATATATCTCTAGCCAAGCATCGAAGATCCTTGGATTCGAAGATGAAGGAGTTGTGAGTGGGCTCAGGAGGATCTCCGTGTAATGAGGAGGGCGTTGATATCATGAGTGATTGTAGATGTCTTTTTCTTTGTTGTTTGTTCTATGTAATACTAGCGTGTCAAGATCTTGATTCTCTTTTATAGTATCATATTAATGTTGTTGATGATATCTATGTATATTTTTATTATGATTATTATTTTTATACACTCTTGTCTTGTTCTTACCCATCTGGGGTGATTGGTCAGAACATCATTTGACGTTGCTAATATGTACGAATTGGATCTACTGGGAATTTTTGACCTATCCAAGGTTGTTTATCAGAGTGCGACTCGATGACGTTGGCATACATGGAAGAGGTTGAATTGAATCTGCTGAGAATTTTTGACCTATCCGAGGTTGTTTGTCAAGGTGTTACCCGATGACGTTAACCTGTATGGAAGAGGCCGTGAGAAGTCCACCAAGGACCTTTTGACCTTTCCTGGGTTGTTTGTCAGAGTTTTGCTCGATGACATTAACTTATGGAAGAGGTCCTCAAGTCCCCTTGGGATTGATCATGTCCCAATGAGATGTAACATGAGTTGTATATTTCTCAAGTGGGAGGAAAAGTAAAGAAAAGTAAATCTTGTTAGAACAAAGCGTGAATTCACTTAATGATATAATCACAAGACAGTGCGGGCTTTAAGAGAAAATGATAACAACAAGCACAACAACACAACAATAATAACAACAATACAAATCATGCTAGGTGGGATCGATTATCTGAGGATGAAATGACAGAGATAAAGTCGCAATAATTATGCGGTGTCGATAATATTTTGAAGATTAGTATTCCAAGTTCGAGGTAGAGTTTTTCCTTCTGGGTCCTTGAGCTTGAACGTTCCAGGCTTGACCATAGCTATGACCATATACGGACCCTCCCAGAGAGGTGAGAGTTTATTCGAGGGCCTGCACTGCACAGACTTGCAGACCAAGTCACCCAAACGGATATGGGAGGTTTTACTCTTACATTGAAGTGGCTACCCGTTGGTGATAGGAAGCGTCCGAAGTAGGGCCATATCCCGAGTTTCGGGGAGTAGATCTAGGTGCTGCCGGAGTTTTTCCTCATTATTATCATGATCAAAAAATTGGACTCTTGGACTTGGAACCCCGATATCCACCGGTATGATAGCTTCTGTACCAAAACACAAGTTATACGGTGTCTCGCCGGTTGGGGTGCGTGACGTGGTGCGATAGGCCCAAAGAACATTGGGAAGCTCATCAACCCATTGCCCCCTTCTCGAGCGTGTTTTAGTCCTTTGAGTATGGTCCTATTGGTAACTTCGGTTTGCCCATTGGTTTGAGGATGTGCCTGTGGTATCACGGTGAATGTGAAGATCTTTGCAAAAGGGCGTAAAGACCTTTCCGATAAATTGAGTTCGTTGTCGGTGATGATCTTTAGAGGAAGACCGAATCGACACACTATATTTTTCCAAACAAATTGTTTAGCGTTTGCCTCAGTGATTTTGGCGAGTGGTTCGGCTTCCACCCATTTAGTGAAGTAGTCAACGACGGCTAGAATGATGAACTTTCTTTGTCCGATCTATCGGAAGAGGTCCCATTATATCAATTCCCCGAGCAAAAGGCCGGGCTTTGAAGAGATGAAAGTTCTGTGCGGCATGTGAGGAAGGTTTGAATGCTGACAACTAGCACATTTTTGGTGAACTCAGGCATCTTGTTTCACCGTAGGCCAATAGAATCCTTGCCTTATAATTTTAAGGGCTGGCCCTTCCTCCAGTGTTCTCCACATATTCACAGTGAACCTCTCTTAGTGCATAGTCGACCCGATGGTGGAAGACACTTGAGGTATGGCCCGAAAGCTTCGTTTATATAGTTCACCTCCGATAATAACAAAGTTTGCGGCTTGTCTTGAGGCGTGGCGTCGATGGGTCTTGGGAGGCTTCCTTCTTGCAGAAAGACATGATGGGGTCCATCCATGAGGGTTCCTTCACCTCATCAATCGCTTTGTATTACCCATGGTCCCGAATCGGGAAAATATATTTCTTCAATATACTTTCTCTTGAATAGATCTCCTGGCGGGCGTAGCAAGCTTAGCGAGGCGTCTGCTCAGTATTTTTCTCCAGTATGTGAGTGATTTGATGCCTTAAGATGGGCAAGGAGAGACTTCACCAAGTCGACGTGTTACTGAGGGTTATGGGTATCGTAGTCACCCTCGACTTGAGGCGACAAGGCGAGAGTCGGTATGGATTGTTAAGTCTTGGCTTGATCGATGGCGAGTCTCAACCGCGATGAGGGCCTCGTATTGACCATATTGTTAGTCGCGAGAAAATTTTAAGCGAAGTCCATACTCTAGGTATTCGGGAAATAAGTAAAACTCGACTCAGCCGATTTCTGAAGCTCCATCAACATAGAGAGTCCATTGAGGAAATAAAGGACGTGTGATAGACATATCATTTGGAGTTGGGACAGTGCATTCTACTATGAAATCTGCGAGTATTTGAGACTTTATGTCAGGTCGAGGTAGAAAATTAATGTCAAATTCTCCCAATTCCACTGACCACTTAATTAATCTTCCAGATGCTTCCGGTTTCTGCAGGATAGCTTTTAATGGTAGATTAGTGTAAACACTGATAGTATGAGCTTGAAAGTATGGACGCAATTTTTATTTGAAAAACTAGCTAATGCCACCGTCTGAGTGGATAACGACTTTCTATATCCGAAAGTATTTTCTAATAAATTGGTGGTTGTATCCCATTTACTTCCGTACCAAGGGAGCTTATTTCGTGGGAGAAGCAAGATATAAGTATAATATTTCTCCTTGAATAGGCTTAGGCAGGTGGAGATGCTAAGTACTCTCTTAGTTGTTGCATTGACATTCATTCGGTCCATTGAAAATTATTATTTTTTGCTCCTTTTAATATTAAGAATGGCAAGTATTTGTCCCCGAGCTAAGAAAGCGAGATAGGCGATCCGCCCATTTAGACGTTGAACTTCCTTGATATTCTTTGGAGGGTCATATCTCGAGCCTTAATTTTCTCGGGGTTGGCTTCTACTCGCGATGGGTTACCATAAACCCAAGGAATTTTCCGATGTAACCCCAAAGGCACATTTGGTGGGGTTAGCCGTATGTTATAGCGTAGAAGAAGATTGAAACGCTTCTAAGTCGAGATATGTTGTGATTCTTCCGGGCTTTTCACCAACATGTCACGTATACTTCCATCGTCGCCTAATAGGCCTTTGAAAACCATATTCATAAAGGCGTTGATAGGTAAGCATTTTTTAACCCGAATGGCATAACTTGGTAGCAGTATAAACCTTGATATGTTTGAAATCCTGTGGCTTCTTCATCCATAGGGTCCATTCTTATTTGGTTATAACCGAGGAGCGTCAGCGAGCATTTGATGGCGTAGCGTCGACCAATTGGTCAATTCGGGGAAGGGGAAGCTATCTTTTGGACAAGCCTTGTTAGGTTAGTGTAGTCAATACACATCCTCCATGTTCCATTTGTTTTCTTAACCATGACAACATTTGCTAGCCAGGGTAATATACTTCTCATTATGAATCCGGAGCTTGTTAACTTCTTCATGCTGGAGGCGATCGGGTGCAAAGCTCCGCTTCTTCTGGATGATCGGTTTGGATGTTGGATTAATCTTGAGGGAGTGCATGATCACACTGGGGTCAACCCCTGGCATATCAGTCGGACTCCATGCGAAGATGTCTTGATTTCTACGTAGGAAATCTACGTAGTTTTCTCTTTGTTCCTTTGAAAGCAGGGATCCTACTTGCACTGCTCGTAGTGGTTGGTCATCCGATAATGTAATGGAGAGTAAGTCTTACAGTGATACTTTGTGGGGTGCTCCTTCATCCCAGAAAATTAAAATCTTCAATGCTAAAGGTTACGGAAGGCGTGGTTGAGCTTGTCGAGGTACATGATTCAGCGCTTGATTTCCAGACTCCAACTCCAGCAGGGGTTGGAAATTTCATCTTAAGATGAGATATTGAAGTGATTGCAAAGATTGATTGGAGGGGCCTTCCAAATATAGCGTTATAGGAAGTCGACTTGACCACCATAAATTGGATTGAATGAGTCATTTGCAGGAATTCTCCAGAGAACAGAAGAGTGATCGTCCCTTCTACTGCACGGTTGTCATCAAAATGGTCTGCGGGGTTGGAGCTTTTCCTAACGAGGCCCATGCTCGAAGCGTGAGTAAAATAGGACATCGTAACTCCACTATCAACTAAAATCCTTTAACATTATAGCATGGGTCACCGTCCATCGATGACAAGTGGATCTTGATGAGGAACATGTACTCCTTCTAATCGAGTCGGTAAAGTGATGGAAGCGATCGGTGCAGAGACTTCTTTAATTCGGCTCTTGAGATAGCACGACTTGATTAGATAGTATTGGTCCTCCCATTGTTTCAATCTCTGTTGTTTGATGATTGTTTTGTTGTTTCTGTGATGATTGTCCTTGTTGCCCCCCAGTTGAAGGCATGTTTGTTTGTGTCGATTGGTTCTTCACAAATCGACGTAGATATCCTTCCTGAATGAGCCTCTCAATTTCTTCTTTGAGTTGTTTGCATGCCCGGTAGTATGTCCATGGCACGATGGAAGTGACAATATTGCTCCTGATTTCCTGAATTTAGTTTCAGTGGATGCGGCCACTTGATATTTTCTTCATCTCGAATGGCCATTAGGAGGTTAACACGAGATGTGTTCAGCGGTGTGTAATTCTTTTCAAGTCGTGGTTCACTTCGTTGATATGTGGGTCGTGGAGGAGATTACTTTGCGCTTGCTTCTTTTGATAGGAGTGTTGATGTGTTTCCTAGAGCACTCTTACGTTTTCACGTGGATTATCAAATTGTTTGCGATGGGCGTGTAGCTTCATCGATAGAGATTTGTGCTTCCACACGATGAACTAAGTCGGCATATGAGCGGACCGTGTCTCTCATTAGTGATGAGTAAAAGGCGGGAGCCCTCCAAGAAAACTCCTCTTAATAATTGAGTCTACCCAGGATTTGGCGAGCTTCTAAGGAAAACCTTTGGAAGTATTCCTTAAGTGATTCACCTTCATTTTGGCCGAATCGAGAGATGGGAGGAGTCTTTGATGATCCTTGGTTTGCAATGAAGCTCCACAAGATTTTGGCGAGTTCATCAAAGGTATGGATAGATCCCCTTGGAAGAGAGTAGAACCAAGTGCGGGCTTGTCCCTTGAGAGTAATAGGAAAGACCTGACAAAGCAGCATGTCAGGAGCTTGCTGGATATGCATGATGGTCCTGTAATGGTCGATGTGTTCGTAAGGGTCAGTAACTCCATCATAAGGGTCAATGTTTGGAAGCTTAAACCCTACATGGGATGTCGAAGAATAACAAAGGGAAGACTCTCGATAACTGCGGTGAGAGAAGATATGATTCCGTCTTTGTGATGGAGTTCTTCTCTAAGCGTTATGATGCATGTATAACATGGCGAGTAGGGTCACAGGGAGAGAATCGCCCAGAAATAATGGGGATTATTGGCGTGGTTGGTACGCGTGATGGATGGGGTGGCGGCGTGTCGAAGTTGACATCACGGTTTGGAGGTGGTGGAACGTCTAAGAAGCGACATATTGTCCTCCTGCGTAATAATCGATCTTGGGGGCGTGCATTTCGTGATGGAGGTTGTTGTGTTCCTCGTAAAAGTCGGATCATCTCATTTGAGACTCTTCCATTCGGCCTCGTTCTTCTAAAGAGATTCTGTCGTGCCAAGCATGCCCATTAGAGGGAAGTGGGGCGGAAGCTTGGCGTCCACGATTGATTGGTTTGAGTGGCGAGTTAGAGCGAGAGCTCTTATTCTGATTGCTTTATTGGTCATGTAGGTGTTGCAAAAGTATGATTGAGGAGTCTCTTCCACAGGTAAACTGTTGCGTCTTGAAGACCATTCTTAGAGTGAAAGTGTCGCTTAGCTTTGTTGATTAGTCCAAGCACACAGTATTTAAAAATGGCGAGAGAACTCAATTTTAACGTGGAAAACCTCAAAGAGGAAAAAACCACGCGGGGCTGGCAACAAAATGTTCCACTATGTATATACCTCGGCTGAGAATCTTCCGATAAAGGGATTACAAGATGGTATACTGAAAGGAACAACATATGTAACAACGGTCGTTGTAATAGTTCTTGGTGCGGCAGTGATGGTAGACGCTTGGAACGTGGAAAGCGAGGAACAATTTCTGGCGAAATAGAGAACAACTTCGGCAATCTGAAGCGATTAGGTGATTGTGATGGCGAGGGTCGGTGTGATAGTGGCCACGGTGATGGTTGGCAGCCGTCGGGCGGTGATGCGATCTTCTTCGGGGATCTTCGAGCTTGAACTTCCTCCTTCTTGCTTGAGCTCCTCTCCTTCTTCACTTGGTCTCCAAAGTCCTTTTCATATATGGGTATGGCTATTTATAGATTTGGAAGAGTGGCAGTCTTGTAAATACATGGAAAATCCAAACCACTCCTCCCCATCGGACGGCCCAGAGCGATCCCCTCGATCAGACGGTGTATTTTGATGATGATCGTGATGTCGGAATTGGGTGATCTTGGATTCGTTGGATTAGTCTTGGAGCATCCCTATATATATGTCTATTTTTGTGACCATTTGGCGGATCGGGGATCCATTTTCATGTTACGATCGAGTCGATTGAGCTCGGATCGACTATCTTGATGTTGTTATGTTCGTCTCATCGAGGCGATCGGTTTATTTGTAAGTTTGCTCGGTGATTAGATCAAGTATTTCTCTGGTGCTTGATTTAATTTTCGAGGATGTATCAAAGATTATCTTTGAGATATTTCGGACGATGCTGAGCGAACAAACTTGTAGTAGCTGATTGGTTATTAGATTCACTTTCGCTGTCAAGGTAGCCTAGTAGTTTCCTCGCTCTCAAAAGGTAACCTAGTAGTCTCCTTGCTACTGGTTCGTAGTCCTCAATTGCATTTATAAATATTTGTTTTCAAGGTGCTCTTTCCGAGTGTTAAACTGTGAAATTTTGGTTAGTAGAACTCTGTAAATTACGAATCATGCTAAAAATTCGAATGGGTTATGGATTCCATCCTCTGGGTGCTATATAAACTAGAAGAAATATGTAAGTATTAAATTACTGAATCTAGTAATAACAGATCCAAAAATGACCCTACCCTAAATTTGTACACATCCCTAGCTGATAGATATAAATTTTCTGCAAGTCAACCGAAATTATCTTCATACTAAATGTTGGGTCTTGCGAGTTGCTTGGCTGATGCATATCAAATGCTTTATTTTGTGATTGCAGAATCTCGGGTGATAACTCGGTACTTGGTGCGAAAATATGGCAAGGGAAGTGATCTCCTGAAAGAACAAAGCTTTATTGACTCTGTAGCAGTGGATCAGTGGATTGAGGTAGAGGCACAGCACTTCAATGGACCCACCTCAACCCTTGTCTTTCAGCATCTTTTCCTTCCAGTCTTCTTCGGAGGCAGCACTGACGAGAAGGTGGTGGCTGCGGAGGTCGAGAAGCTCGGTAAGGTGCTGGATGTTTATGAGGCCAAGCTTTCAAAGACGAAATTCCTTGCAGGAGACTTCTACAGCCTCGCTGATCTTCATCACCTCACCTATGGCCACTACTTAATCACCAGCACACCACAAGGCTCCCTCATTAGCTCCCGTCCTCATGTAAAGGCCTGGTGGGATGCCATCTCTTCCCGTCCGGCCAGCAAGAAGGTCTTAGCTGCCATGTCGTTTTCCAGTTGAGCTGATAGAGAGTATGCAAGTGTCTTGGTGACGAGTGTCTAATGAATAAGACCACCTTTGTTATTTATAGAGATGGTGGTTCAGTGTTGCTACCAGCTGTGGCTGTTAGCACAATCCGTCCTGCTAGTCTTACGTTGAAACTATGTTATTTTTCTCGTGCTCGAGTCTTTTTAAATAAAGTTGCGCTTATTATGTTATATTGAATGAAGTAAAGTTGAGAGTTTAATAGCTGTTTGGGATTAATTTTATTTTGTATTTTTTATGTTATTTTTAAAAATATATTTGTTTGAAGTATTTTTAGTTATTTTTTATTTTTATTTCAAAAATAAATAATATTATTTTTAAAAAATACTCAAAATAATCTTAAGATGTTTTGAGTATTTTTAAAATAACAATAACTATCAAAAAGTTTTACTTTGAAGTAAAACATAAATAAAATAAAATAAAATATAAAATAAAAATAAAAAATAAAATTGATCTCAAGTGGTCCCTTAATTTATATGTGTCGAAAAATAGCGTTGTTTCAATAAGTGCTCCTTGTGCTATCTAGAAGATGGTTATCCATTGCTGGTAGCTTCTTTGGGCTCTAAAGATGTTAGAAAATGATCTAATTTGACAACCCACTTTACCATGAGCCTTTTTTTTTTTTTATGAGGCAAGTCAAAGAACTCCAACCACCTGACTAGAATGATTTCTCTCGCATTTGCCCTGTTTTAAGCAAGTCTTTATGAGCGAGTGATTTATTTGTATAGATTTTGTTCCACACGTGTTCTTGTATTACTCCTTTATGGCCTATGATACTCACTAAATGCGATTGCAACTCACAAAAAAAGGGTATAAGAATAAAAATAAGGATCAATTATAAGTATTTAAGAAATTTTGGAAGAAAAAAAATATTTCTGATATTTATGTCACTCACCTTTTGATTTTACCTCTTCTTTTAGAACTTTCCTCACATCCCAAGTTATAGAAGGAGCCTGAGCCCTTAGATTTAAATTCCTTTGCTACTCCTTATTACAGAATTGTTCTCGCATTCTTTTGTCGAGTTCTTCTTATCAACAAAGTGAATACTCGCTGTGGATTCCAGATGTTGATTCTTCTGAGATTTGATCGAGTCTTTAGAGGAAAAAGAAGAAAACCAAAAAACCAGTGGAATTCATCGTTGTTCCTTTAATTGAGGCACTTGTTTTGGTGACTCTTGTGCAGAGCAAAGTCACTGCTCTGGCTACAGACCGCGAAAGGGACTCGTAGGTGAAGGCAAGTGCTCCCATGATAGTTGAGGAGAGTGTTTTGGTCTTGGTAGATCAATCTTACACTCCGGGTAAGAAGAAGATGCCTAATACCTAAAGAGAAGAGGAAGAAGTTTCCCTTATTCATGGGATAAGAGTTCTGTTGAGCAAGATGGCAAGATCCTCCTTTGTGAAAAAGACGGTAAGGATTTCCTCATTGTGATGGGACACTTATTTTACGACTTCATTATTCTTTGTCTAACCTATTATGATTTTTCTTATTGTTGTATATCAGTGTGTCAAGTGTTTAAGAATCTATGGAGAGAGATAAGGGTAAGGGGCACTCTCCAGCTCTCAGAGGCACTTCCATAGAACTAGGTCATTCAAAGACGATTATTATCTGACAATAAGTGAGTTGTTAAAGAGATATTTGAATGAGAAGGAAGTTTGTTTGATGAGACAGTGGCTTCCTTCTCAGATGATAATGTTTTTAATTCGCTACCGAATTAGAATTCCCTAGTCTATGTTTGATGACATTAACTCTTGTTGTGAAGGGGTAACTGCAATTTTAATGAGTATTAACATGGAAATTTCAAGTCTTCCTCTGGTGGAGGATCTTCCTCCTTTGGAGATGATGTCGCAGCCCTAGCTCTCTCAACCGTCTAAGCGATCAGCTTCACTTCAATATACAAGCAATTATGGCAAACTTCCCTACATCAACTCATCATGATAGTACGAGTCTGAGAAGAACAAGTCCTCCCATTTAAGGAGAGGATATGCTAAAGGGGAACCTCAACGGTCTTTCTATTTCGCCAAGTTTGTAGGCTTGCAGAGAAGAGTCACTCTCTTTGAAAAAATGTAAACTCTGTGAGACAACAAATTGCTTAGTTGCAAATGAGGCTGGAGGCTGAGATGCAATTGCGATTAGCGGGTGAGGTGGAGTTTCAACAGAGGTTCACAATCATGAAAGCTAAGTTGACTTTTATTCATCGCTGCATTGAGTCAAATGGGTCCTCTATCTTCATCATGAGGGCCAAATTCTTGTTCGATTACCTAGGAGCACTCACCGACTAATGACACTCTCACCTTATTGTAAAACAATTTAAAAAATGATGGGTGGTGGAGAGTGCATGTAAAACTTTTTAATAATAAAAGAATGCTCACATTTAATAAAAAAAACGCTATATTTTTTACTCGCCTTTTTTATTTTTGCTGAGTTTTCTCAATATTTTCTGATTGCTAGTGAGTTTTTTAAATATTTTTGTTGTAACTTGCACCATCTACTGTGGCATTTTGTATCATGCATGTGGTGTTTTAGTTTGGAGTCATAGGGATCCCACGATCTTGAGATACTTATCAGTGATCGAGCCTGCATTAAAATGATGTATCATCTCGTGAGATGATAATATCACCTTACTGATAATCTAATCACATAAGAACTCCTCAAGCAGATAGTCCATATATACTAGAGATATTTCTCCTATGAGATAAGTAAAGTAAGATTTATTTTATACCACGCTCTTTAGTTCCCTATAAGTAAGGCTTCATAGTTAATTACATCTTAGAAAATGGGAATCTTCTAAGAACAATCTCAATTAAAATAGTCAATAAATATCTCTAAGGATTTCAAGGCTAGACTATCAAAAGATTAGGCATTTATGGAAATCGAATGGGAGAGTTCAAATAGGAAGATTTAATTATAGATTTCAAAGGAGAATAAGTAGGAAATACCCATAACACTAGGAAGCCTAGTGAGTACTTCAATCTACCCTATAGTTAGGATTTATATATCTGAGGGAGAAAATTTACTTTTGTTTAAGTTGGAACCTTATTAAAATGCTAGAACTTATAGTCTAATAATACAAGATTGTGAAAATGTTTAAGAGGTGAGGACTTATACTCGTAGCCCAAAGGAAATAAGTAGTCTCAGAACCTAAATCTAAAATACTTTAGCACAAGCTAAAAGCACAGCTTAAGTCTAATCAGAAAAGATGGGATATGATAGTTCACCTCATGAGAGAGAATGAACACGCCTTAACTCTTCTGGACTTACAATCACCTGGAGTGGCCGCCAGCTAATACCTCATATGCTTTAAAACCATGTAGACTGGTCTTATGTAGATGAAAGATGCCTAGGTTGTTATTTAATTATGAAGGAAGCTAGAATCCTAAACTCACTCCATAAGAGACTAGATCATGATTGGCATAAAAAATATGACTTAGAATAATCTAAAATTTACAACTTTTTAAAACTATCTTGACACATTTATTTTTTCACCAAGGCTTGGGACAATTATGCCTACATGCATGATGAAGTAGAGTTGTGGGCTAGATCAATTAGAAGATGTATTCTCCACTATAAGGGATTGCTCACAAAGGTCAAACATATCCCTTATCGTGCAAGAGTGGAGACCCTCCAGATTCAAGAGTGATACAATATGATTTGCATGGTGTGAAAATATACAACATTCATCTATGGAGTTTCTAAATCTTTTATTTGTCTTGATTAAAAACCTAGGCTTTAAAATGGGGTTATGAGTTGCATTGGAATTTACTTATGAGTTTTTAGTGAGGGTGGAATATTTAATTTTATCCTAAAAAGCCTACCGCATCGAGGCCACACATCAAATCATCACACTTTAAGAAACCAATAAAAAAATATGTCATTTCTAATGCACAAACTAAACACAACAATCATACATGTGAATTTCATAAAAGAATAAGAGGTCGGTCGTGCCACCAGACACTAAAAGGAAAGAAATTGAGATCTCTACCCTTATACAACCCACATTACAATAAAATATCACAATTATAATGAATGTTATGGGGGCCTTCAACCACTTGTTCTCTCCTTCTTTGGATTTATTTTTGCTCCAAGCTTCATAGGTCCTCCCAAGTCTTTTCTTTCTAGCCAATGTTCATCATAAACCCCATAACACTAATCTTATCCTATTGTAAAGATTATATATTTATAAAAAATGAAATCTAACTACACCTACAAAATAGACATTAGTTAAACAAACATACAAGCCAAGCAATTATACTTCGCATATTTGGACTTAACATCCTGTACTTGGGTAACCAAACCCTCTTGCTCTAACTAGATTATACTTAGGGGCATAAGCGACACCTTCAAGCAAGAACATTTATATTTACTTATCATTACAACAACCCCCTTAACATAATCCCTTGCATAAAATATCATTAGACCATTAACAACCTAACATCTAGTCTGCACACAAATAATCCTAACATCCAGTCTAAAATATCACACCATAAATAAAACATAACCCCACAACATGCACCGACCTAACCTAAAGGCTAGAATTGGTTATTTAGTATTCTAATGTTTGTGCTAAGGTTTAGTGTGGTGTGCCTTAAGTAGGTTTTAGAAGTGTGATTATCTAAAGTTCAGAATTTTTTAAGTTACACATTTAGGGAGGTTACGCTTCAAATCTTTGAATAAATTGATTAATTTTAATTTATATATATATATATATATATATATATATATATATATATATATATATATATATATATATATATTTGTTTTATTTGATGTCTACCTAATACTTAATTATAATAAAGAGAATATAGGGGGTTTGACCCCTATATCCCTACCCTAAGTTATTTTATAAGGGTATATTATTATGACTTTGGTTTCTTTAGTGAACAATTTGTTAAGTATTTTTTTAAACATAAATTTGGGTTAGTCTTAAAGAATTTTATTCAAACATGAAAGGCATCTTAGATTTAATAGAACTGAATCATTATTACATGGATAACATTCCACCACTTCTTTCCATCATCAATAGAATACACATTTCTTCATTTTTATTATTCATGATATTTGATTTAATACGCATATTTATACATACGATACACATTTACATATTTTTTTGCACACTGGATCATTAGTGCATATATTTTGGTAGAAAAGAAATATTTCATTCCTTAGTTAACCATATGTAGACATGTATTAGAGATTTATACAAATACGTATTATTGTTAAACCAGAGAAGTGAGGTTATCTAAGACCTCCTTGGGGATACTTAAAGCTTCATGTTCTCGGGATGTCTAGACTATATACATAACAAGTTAAATATATGTAAACATATACGCAAGCTTCGAGATGAAAATCATGCAAAGATTACATAATAACAAATCTTTTTTATCTATGCAAAACTTAGTGACACGAAGAGCAAAGTTTTATCTTAAGTTCTAGCACATGAATACATATAAATGAAATAAAATAAGTAAGTGTCATTGTTAAACCAGGGAAGTGAGGTTATTTGAGACATCCTTGGAGCTACTTAAAGCCTCGTGTTCCTAGGATGTCCAGACTATATACTTACCAATTCAAATCTATGTAAATATGTACATGAAATATAAAGATAAAACAAATTCTTCACTATTTTAAAATTATAGCTTAAATGTAAATTTTATTGAATATTTATAACCAACATTAACTTATATTTTTCATCATTAGCTTATAATTTTGAAAATAATTTAGGATTTATTAATGATAATAGCCACACTGTATAATAATATTTGTCCAACACATACAACTTAAATGTAATCATGTTCTTTTGATTCTTTTTTTTTTTTTTGAAAACATGAACATATGACACAAATTCTATGCACATTTATGATGATTGAAAAGAAGTAATTAAACACTACCACATAACATATTCAATTACATTAAATCCTAAGTACAATCAAACCAAATAAATATTCCTAAAGACTAAGCAAAGATCTTATGAGATTTGATTTTGATATTTGGATTATTGAAACCTAAGGAGGAGAGAAGATACTTAGCACTTACCATACCCCATGTTGGTGGTTTATTGTATTTAAAGAGGGTAATTAAATAGATTTTATGGATTAATTAGGTTTAAGTTGTTAGACATATCAATTTAATTATCCTTCCATAAACTTCTTTAATCTAGTTAACTACTTGACTATGATCCTTCAATGACATGCTCTTGGGAAAATAAAAATTGCAATGCACATAAAAGAATCAAATGCAATTAAACTCGTGTTTAAAAGTTAACTATATTAAAGAAGAAAAGAATCTAAGTTAAGTACTCTTTTGATTTTCCCATACCAATGGGTTAACCATAATTTCTTTTATGACTTTATATTATTGAACACATAAAGGGGAATTAATAGATTATGTTTTAATCATCTGAACTAATTATAAATTTTGTTTGATTTTTATTTTATCATTAATTTTTTCTAACTATTCCCTAATTATCAAATATGTTAATTAACCCTCCTAAGGAAATACTTTTAGAAAAATAATTAGGAAAGAGACTCTAATTATTTATCCTCATTATTTTCACTGTTCATAATGATTAATTATGATTAATTATTTAATTTTACTATTTAACAATTTTAATGATTATTAAATTAATTAGTAAAGGTAATTTGGATTAAAATTCTTATTTCTTTAAATTACATGGCAAATAATTTCAAGAAAATTATGGGAGGTAGAGGACATCCCATGGAATCATCCCACCAAATTTGGAATTAATTGGAAAAGTGATTAGGCCTTAATTAAGATAATTAACCTAAGTTTCAAACCTTAATTAAGCAATGTTCACTAGACATAAATTAGGATTTTTATTTTTCTTAATTTTCCTCTGTATAACCTTTCCAAAATTAGTTTTTTGTATTTTTTGGATTTTTCTACAATTAGTTGTGAATTTTTGAAGTTTTGATCATTTAATTACTTTTTAAAGGTCTAATTAACCCTTTAAACCATCAGCGCCATGCAGACACTGACGTGGTAGTGCTTTCAATGTGGCATCGTGGTATTGGTTATTTAAATTGTCTGATGCACAGCTAATTTAACGACAGCGGACGCAATTTTGTCTCAACCGTCCGATCTCAGATCATACGATAAAGATTAATCCTGTGATTTCAAAGGGATCAAATCAAAATTTCTAACGCAGTTAATCATGGTCGTCCATTCTTATCATACAGAATGAAAGATCGGTGATTCGCCGTCTCACGGGCGCTAGAGGATGGACACTGTTCGACTTCCATCGCTCGATCAAAGCTCATTGGAGCTTGTTCGACAGTGAAATTGACTCCAAAATGATCAGGGAATGAATCTAAAAAGATCATATGATAGGAATCATGAAAAAACATAATTCACTTTAAAAAAAGACCAACACCTAGGGGGAGACTCACAAATTTTACCTAAGCTATGGACCGGCAACATCGAGAGATAGCTTCATCTTAAAGAGATGAAGCCCTGTTGAGAAGATCATGAACAGCTTCCCTGTTGATTGCTCTATGGACTGAAGGCTATCGCAACGCTCACCGGAGTTGGTCTTGGGACATCTTTCAGTGATCGAATCGCTCAAGAAATGATTCATTTTAGTTCGCCGAAGTGAGGTGAAGGTATGTGAGGAGTTAATTTGAGTTTGGTGGAGGTTGTAGAAACTTGGATGGATGGGGCTCTCAGGTTCGAACGGGGGTTGGTCTCGCCAATGGTGGAGCACATGAAGAGCTCGAGAGGGGGTATGGGACTCTACGAAATGCTATGGGGAAGGTGTCTGATGAGTTTGAATCCATGGGGAGGAGTATACTCTCCTCCCTAGCTAAACCAAGGACTAGATTGTTCGCCTTTCGTAGTCCTAGTGGTGTAAATGGTAGGACTGAGGTGTCAGGTGAGAAGTTGAGGGAGTGTAGTGGTCTAGCATGGAGTGTACAGACTCCCTTAGGTGGACCAATGGGTTGTCATAGGTGAACTCACCCTTCATGGCCAAAGGTTAGGTCAGTGGTCCTTTTGTCCAAGAAGAGCAAAAGGTGGCTGGCACGGAGTAAGGGATGGAAAACCCATTGAAATGGGGATTTTATCTCATTTGGGTGGCTTGGTTCAATGGGTTTGACCTAAACTGGGTTCACCATGAGTTTGGCCCACTTGGGCAGGCCCATGGTGACCCAAGAATGAGTCATACCAAGTTTGGTTGGATTTGCTCTTGGTTTAGTCGGGTTTGGCTCTATTTGACTCATATGGGTCAAATAGGTTCAATTGGGTTAACTTGATAAATTTGACCAAATTGGGTCAAACTAATAGTTTGGATGAGTTCAATTGGTCATTTGGAGTGAGTGAGTCCAATTAGTTTGATTCAAGCTGGGTTATATTTGAATTTAGCTTATATAGTTTAATTTGGGTCAAATGAGTCAAGTTGATCAATTTGACCAAATTGGCCAAGTTGGCTTGAGCATATGTGTGGTTTAAGTTCAGTTGATCATTGGTGATTGATTTGAAGAGTTGATTTGGATTAATTTAGATTATGGAGTAATTTGGTTCAATTTTACCTTGTAGGTCAAATTGGGCTAAGTGGGCTACTTGGGTTAGGTTGACCAAATTGGGTTCAATTGAAAGTTGGATTATGTTTAATATTGAATTAGAGATTGGTTGCAAGCATCAACTTCAATCAATTTGGTTTAGGATTTGATTTAGTTCAACTATCCCTTAAGGATAAATTAGGTAACTTGCGTCAAAGGGTCTAATTAGCTTGGTTAGACTGTAATGGATTGTAGTGGATTGTTCAATAATAATCTACAATCATCAATGAAGGGATTGGATGATTTGATTTGATTCAATGGGAGTTTAATTAGAGTTACTTAATCACCTCTCTTAGGTCACTTTGGGTTAAGTGACTTGGTCAAGCTAGCTTAGACCAATTGGGGTTATGGATGATCGGGGTGTGTTCAAGGAATAATTTGAAGTTAATTAGTGGCTTTGGTTGCAACTGATTTGGGCTCATTTAAACCCTTTAGGTCAAATGGGGTAGCTTGGGTTAATTACTTTTCTTTAGTTCAATTTCCTTGATTGTAAGTATTGACATGGCTTAAAATGATCTAATGAATAATTGGAGAGGTTGAGAGAAATTATGCTAGATTTAGTTTACTTAAACAGGCTTAAGTTGAGTTATAGGATTGTGATGGGTGGTAACTTCGGTTAAGACCCAAGCTAATTTGGCTTGGAGCTTGGATTAAAAAATAATATTCAAGTATAATTAATTGAAATAGGTTTGAGGTCGATTGTGTTTCATTTACATAAGCTTAAATTTGAATGAGTGAATAGGTATGAGTTTTGGTTTAGGCCATAGGATAGATAGAACCTATTTGTCTTGAGGTATATCCTAAGCTTAGGGTTATGCCCTGTAAGTCTCTAAGCTTAGGTTTAGTATTTCTTAATCATTAGAAGTGTTTTAGTACTAAGGAAATCCAAGTGTCTAGAATGTTCCTAAGTCTAAGATGAGAATGGTTAATCCTCACTCCAAAAGTGAGGTCAACATTGCACCACCTAAGATTTCGTGCTATGGAGACCTTTTTACCATGCTTATAAATTTTTTGTGGTTACGTGAGCTTTTAAGGCTAGACTATTAAAGAAATGGTTATTTTTTAAATCAAATGGGATAGGTTCAAAAGGAAAGACTTATTCTAGAATTTTAAAGGAAGATAAGTAAGGAACATTCAAAATACTAGGATACCTAGCGAATGCTCCAACCTACCTTGTAATAAGGCTTTATATTTTTAAAAGGTAAAATTTATTTTGTTCAAGTTGAAATTTTATTATAGTGCTAGGACTTATAACCCAATAACACAAGATTATGAGGATGCCTAAGATGTGAGGAATTATACTCATAGCAAAAAACAAACAAGTTGCCTCAGAACCTAAGCCTAAAATGCTTTACCACAAGCTAGAAGTATAACCTAAGTCTAATTGGGGAGATTGAAATACAGTGGTTCACCTCCATAAGAGAGAATGATCACATATCGACTCTTCTGGACTTACAATTATATGGAGAGGCTGCCAACTAACACCTCCTACACTTTAATACCATGTAGATGGATCTTATATAGATGCAAGATAGTTAGGCTATTATTTAATTATGAAGGAATTTATAATCCTAAACTCACTTTCTAAGAGACTAGGTAATGTTTGATATGCGAACATGACTTAGACTAATGTTAAAAATTTATAAATTTTTGGATCATTTTAACACATATCTTGAACCAAGGGTTAGGACAATTATGCCTACGTATATGATGAAATTCAGTTATGGCTAAATCAGCTATAAGTGGTGTTCTCCACCACAAGGGACCGCTCTCAAAGGTCAAGCTTATCCCTTATCATGCAAGAGTAGAGATCCTATATATTCAAGAATGAAATAATATGACATGCACATTGTGCAGCATACAACCATTCAGCTAAGGGTTTCTAAATCTTTTATTATGTTGTTTATATACTTAGGCTTTAGGGTGAAGTTGTGAGTTACATTAGATATTAGTTATGAGTTATTTAGTGAGGATAGAAAATTTAATTTTACCTTAAAGAGTCTACCGTTTCCAAGCCACACATCAAGCATACTCACTTTAAGAAACCTATAAAAAGCATGACATCTCTATTGCATAATCTAACCATAATAATCAAACATTCAGATTTCATAAAATAATAAAAAGACTAATACGATCGTGTACCTTCGTTTACCCCTGAAAAGAAAAAAGAGTTGGGTAGCTGAGCCCTACCCTTATATAGCTCGGATTACAATTAAATCTTATAAATGAAATAAATGCCAATTCTTGTTCTTCTTTCCTTCTTTAGATTAGCTCGCTCCAAGCTTCACAAGGCCTCCCAGGTCTTTTCCTTCTAGCAACTGCTCATCTGAAACCCTATAGCACTAATCATAATCCTATTACAAAAAGTACATCTTTATAAAAAATAAAATATTACTACACCTGCAAAATAGATATTAGCTAAACAAACATACAAACTAAGCAATTATATTTTACATATTTGGACTTAGCACCCTACACATAGGTAGCCAAGCCCACCTACCATAATTAGAATATTCTTAGGGACATAAGAAGCACCTGCAAGAAAAAGTATTTTATATTTATTTATTATTACAATGATCCCATAGTCACAATCCCCTGCATAAAATATCATTAGGCTACTAACGATCTAACATCCAGTCTAAAATATTACATCATAAAATAAAATATATCACCACAACATACACTGACCTAACCTAATACTAAGATCGGTGACTTAGTATTCTAATGTGTGTGCTAAGACTTAGTGTGGCATGTCTTGAATGGGCTTTAGAATTAGGATTTTCAAAAGTTTAGGATTGTTTAAATTATCCATTAAAGGTGGTTTAACTTTAAGTATTTTAGTAACTTGATTGAGTTTTAACTTATACATTTTTACTTTGTTCTCTTCTTAATTAAGTTCTAATCATTATGAAGATAAGAAAGAGACTTAACTCTTTCATCCCTAGCCTAAGTTGATTTCCAAAGATAGATCATTATTGATTTAACTTTTTTAATAGACCATTTATGAATTTTATTTCAACTTAAGTTTAGATTAGTCTTGATGAATCTTATTCAAACATGAAAGGAATCTTAAGACCAATGAAATTAAGTTACCATCACATGAATAATACTCCACTACTTCCATTCATTATCGATAACACTCACATTCTTTCCTTTTTAGTTTCTTTAATATTTGATTTAGCATATATGTGCATGTAATGTACCTGTATTTTTGCACACTTAATAAATATTGATGCATGAATTTGATAGAAATAGAGGATTTCACCTCATATTTAATCATAAGAAAACATGTATACATGTCATTATTGAACTAGAAAAGTGAGATTATCTAAGACCTCCTTAGGGCTACTTAAAGCCTTGTGTTCTTGGGATATTCAGACTATATACTTGCCAATTAAAATACACACAATCATATACATAAACATAGAAATAAAATCATGAAAAGGTTATGTATAAATATCTTTTACTTATGTAAAGCTTAATGGAAAAAAAAGGTTTCACTTTATATTCTAATATATGCATACACATAAATGAAGCTAAGAAAGTACATGCCATTGTTAAACCAAGGAAGTGAGATTATCTAAGACCTCCTTGAAGCTACCTAAAGCCTCATTTTTTCAAGATGTCCAAACTTTATACTTGCCAATTCAAATACATGAATACATAAGTATGAACATAGGAATAAAATCACCAATTATCATCTTCTGATTACAAGTAAATGAACATTTCATTTTTGACATAATTAATTATTTATAATAACCATTTATTTAAGTTTCAAATTGTTTAATCCATAATTAACATATAGTTTTAAAATCATATGAGATTTACTGATGATAGTAACCACACCATATAATAACATTTGTCTAACCCATTCAATTTAAATGCAATCATATTCATTTAACTTTAAAACAAGAATACATTAAGCACATGGCATGCACGTTTATGATAATTGAAAGGAAGTCATTGAATATCACCACACAACATAGTTGATTTTATTAGAACTTAAGGACAATCAAATTAGATAAACATCCTTTAAATCTAATCAAAGTTTCTTTAATGTTTGATTTTAATATTCAAGTTGTTGAAACCTGAAGAGAAGAAAAATGGCATAGAATTTACTCCATTCCATGTTGGTTATTTAATATGTTAAAGGAGGGAAATTAAATATATTTTATGGATTAATTAAGTTCAATCTATTAATTATATCAGTTTGATCACTCTTCCCAAGCTTTCTTAATTTAATTAATCACCTAAACATGAGCCTTCAATGATATGCTTTGGAAAAATAAAATTTACAATGCACGTAAAGAGATCTAATGCAATTAGGCTCATGCTTAAGAATTAATTGAATTAAAGAAGGAAAAGATTTAAGATAAATACTCTAATGATTTTTCCACATAAAAAAAATTCATAATTTCTTTAACAACTTTATATTATTAAACACATAAAGGGATTAATGGGTTGCACTTGAGTTACTTAAATTGATTTCATTTACATTTCATTATTAATTTTTATTAATTTATAATTAATTATTAAACATATTAATTAAACCCTTTAAGAGAATACATTTGGAAAAATTAAGAGAGGGAGTCCTAATAAATTCCCATGTTATCCCCACTGTTTACATTATTTACTTAATTTTATTATTAATTAATTTTAATAATTATTAAATCTTTTAAAGAGGGTAATTAGGATTGAAATTTTGGAATTTTCCAAACCACATGATAAATAATTCAAAGAAAAATATGAGAGGTAGAAGATATCTCATAGAATCAACATGCAAAATTTAGAATTAATTAGCCAACTAATTTGGCCTTAATTAAGGTGATTAGACTAAACTTCAAACCTTAATAAACCACTATTTATTAAATATTAATTAGGGATTATATTTTTATTAAATTCTTATCTATCTAAGCTTTCCAAGATGGGTTTATTTCTATTTTTTAGATTTTTCTATAATTAGTTATGATTTTTTGAAGTACTAGCAATTTAATTACATTTTTAAACCCAATTAAATCATTTTAAACTATCGCTGCCACATGGATGTTGACGTGACAATGCTTTCCACGTGGCATCATGATATTGGTTATTTAAAACATTTAACGTGACTACTGACTCAATGACGGTGGATGCATTTTGTCTCGATCGTCCAATCTCGAATTGCATAGTTGAGATTAATTCTATGATTATGAAGAGATTAAATCAAAATTTCTAATGCGATTAATCATGACCATCCATCTAATCACACAGAATAAATGATCGGCGATCCATCGTCTCGTGAGTGCCTAAAGATGGACATCATCTGCCTTCCTCAGCTTAATCTGAGCTTGCCGGAGCTCGTTTTATGGTGGAATTAAATCTAAAATGATCAGAGAATATATCTAAGGAGATCTTACGATGAAAATCACATAAAAGTACAATTCATTTTAAAAAATACCAACACTTAATGGCCAAATCTATGATTGCTGCATTTTTAACTCGCCGGAGCTAAAGATTGGTGGTACGTCAAAAGAGGTAACTTCATCTTGAAGAGAAGATATCTTATTAAGAATATATTGAGCTGCCTCCCCATCGATCAGTCTGTGTGATGCCTTTCGGTGGTCGATTCGATCAGGAATCAATTTGTTCTCATTCATCAAGGCTTAGGGAATATGTAAGAAGAGTTAGTTTGAATTTCAAGGAGTTTTGATGAGACTGGACGGATAGGGCTCTCGCATTTGGGTGGAGCTTGGTCTCCCTGATAGTAGGGGGCACGAGGAGCTCAGGAAATGCTTAGGGACTATTTGAAATCCTCTAGAAAAGGTTTGTTGTATGTTTGAATGGATGGGGAGGAGTATACTTTTCTCTCAAATTGAACCAGTTGAGATGGCTCCCCTTTGGTAGTCGTACCGGAGGGTGGGTATGGTGGAGGGAGGTCACTGAGGTGGATGTGTGTAAGTCACTAAAGGAGTGTAGTGAGCTGTCATGGAGTGTACACTCCTCCTTATGTGGACCTATGATTGTTCATTGGTGAACTCACCCTCTCTTGGCCAAAGGTTGAACCCAACATTCTTGGGATAGGTTGGGTCAATGGTCCTCTATCCAAGAAGGACCAAAGATGGCTGCCAATGAGTGGGGAGGTAGAGAACCCTTCTAAATGGGGATTTAGTCTCACTTGGAGAGCTTGGTTCAATTGATTTGACCAAACCTGAGTTCACCATGGGTGGGCCCACTTAGGCAGGATTATTGTGACTCAAGAATGAGTCATGTCAAATTTGGTTATGTTTAGCTTAATTTGATTCATGTAATTCAAACGAGTTCAATTAGGCTAAGTTGACCATTTTGACCAAATTGGGTCAAAGTAGAAGTTTGGTTAAATTTAATTGGTCATTTAGAATGAGTTAGTATAATTGGTTTGATCCAATTTGGATTAGATTTGGATTTGGTTCATATAGTTCCATTTGGGTCAAATGGGTCATATTGCCCAGTTTGATTAAATTGACCAAGTTGGCTTCAGCATGGGTTAGGTCCATGTTCATTTGATCATTAGTGATTGATTGGAAGAGTTTATTTGAATTGATGTGTATGAGTGTATGAGTTTAGGTTTAGGTTTAGGTTTAAATGAATTGATGTGTATGAGTGTCAATTTAGGCCCTAGGGTAGGTGAAGCCCACTTCTCTTAAGGTAAGCTCTAGGCCTAGGGTTATGTTCTACAAGTCTCTAGGCTTGGGTTTAGTGTTCTCTTGATCACTAAAAGTGTCCTAGTACTAAGAAACCTAAGTATCTAGAAGAATCCTAAACCTAGGATGGGAGTGATCAATATTAACTCCAAAAGTGAGGTCAATAGTGCTCCCTTGGATCATTTTTGATTTGATCTCTAATTCCCCCTTCACGCCAAGTAGGTCAAAAAAAATTTTTAAAGGAGTGGTACTTGCTCATGTGTGTGAAACTCTATTACAAGTGTCACCACTTTTCTTCTTTATTTGAGGTAAGAGGAGTTGGCATGGATTTTAACTTTATTTTGTTATTTCTTCTATGTCAAAGATCATAAGGATGACACTGCCCAATTCTTAACAATTCTTTTGAAAATTAATGGCTTGCCAAAAAAGGTGAGGAATGGGTGTTACAAATTTTGTTTTGTCAAGTGCTCGGTTAGATGGGCAATCTATACCCATTCTTATCACTGCGAGCAAGGTCGTGGTCCTTAAGTGGAGTACTAAGGAGAAGGAGATCTTTGTAAAGCTGATAAGCAGGATTCTCAACATTAAGCATTATTTTCAATTTGACAAAATTCATGAGTTCCTCTATAGTAAGTACTCATCATTATATAGATTAGTTGCTATTTTTTACTTTCTCGTGCTAAGTTTACACTCATCTTTCTGTAGAAAATGATGTAACCACACTTTTTTCCTTTTAATCATGAATTTTGATCTTTTAATTTAAAGTTGCCAGCTACACAGAATGTTGGTCTTACACTGAGTTGTCAATAGTACAAAGTGTTGGTCCTTTTATTTGTAATTGTCAACCACAGGCAGTGTTGATCTTATACTTGAGTTGTTAACCACACGAGTTAGTCTTTTTTATTGTAGTCTCCAACTACACAGAGTGCTAGTCTTTCACTAAAGTTGTCAACCATACGAAGTCACCAATTATCTTCTTGTGATGATACTGCATACATGCTATATTATGTCAAGTATGAAAATGTACACAAAAAATGTACATGTAGTTCTCTATATGCATATGACATATGCACATGTTATGTGTTAATATACATAGCATGTTTATTACTTTTAAGATGTATATAGCATTTGTACATGCTATCTATTGATGTTCACAACATGTGTACATGCTATTGATTAATGTACATAGTGTGTAACTTATTACTTTGATGATGTATATAGCCTTTGTACACAACATGTGTACATGTTAATGATTAATGTACATAGTGTGTGTGGTGTTTTAGTTTGGATAAGTGGGGATACCACACATATCTTATGGGATACTTATTGAAATGATCGAGTATAATATTAAAGATTGATGTACTATCTCTAAAGATAAAAATATCACCCTATAATGAATTCAATCACCTAATAAGGACTCCTAAGGAAAATAGATCTACATATATACCAGAGATCTTTCTCATGCTTTACATGAATGAAGTAAAGTATGTTTATTTTAAGCTAAGTTCTTTAGTTCCTTTTGGAAGCAAGCTTCTATAGTTAATTACATCTTAGAAAAAAAGAATTTTTTAAGAACATTCTCAATTAAAGTAGTCAACTAATGTCTCCAAAGATTTCAAAAATCAATATCAAAAAATTGGTAATTATTAGAAAGCAAATGGGAATAATTCAAATGGGAAGAGTTCTTGATAGGTTCTAAAGGAGAATGAGTAAGAAGCATCCATAATACTAGAAAACCTAGTGAATGCTCAAATATATCCTATAGTGAGGCTTTATATTTTTGAAGGAGATAAATTAAATGTTATTTTGAATTAAAATTCAAATTAGAATGCTAGGACTTAGATTCCAACAACACATAATTATGAAAATTTCTAAGAGGTAAAGACTTATACTCGTAGCAAAGGAGAAATAAGCAACCTCTAAACCTACATCTAAGGTGCTCTAGCATATAAGCTAAGAGCTCGACCTAATTCTACCCATAGAAGTAAAATATATTGGTTCACTTCCACTAAAGAAAATGGACCAATCATGACTCTTCTAAACTTACAACCATCTGGAGTGGTTGCCAGGCTATTATTAATTAGGAAAGGATCTGGAGTCCTAAACTAACTCCCTTAGAGACTAGATCATGTTTGGTGTGCAATTCATGACTTAGACTAATGCGATAAAATTTACAAATTTTTAATTTATTTTGACTCATCATTTTGGACTCATGATTGGGATAATTTATGCTTAAATGCATAATTAAGATAGGTTATGAGCTAAATCAGAGAGAAAGAGTATTCTACATTATAAGGGGTTGCTCTCATAGGTCAAGCATGTCCCTTATCAAGCAAGAATGGAGACCCCCCTATTTATAAGAGTGAAATAATATGCATGCATGTTGCTATAACATACAACCATTCAGTTAAGGGGTTACTAAATCTTTTATTTTTTGATTAAAATCTTAGGCTTTAAAATAAAATTATGAGTTATTTAGAATTTAGTTGAAGATTTTTGTTTGGGTAGAAAAATTAGTTTTTCCTAAAGGCCTACCACATCTAGGCTACACTTCAAACAATCATATTTTAAGAAACCTATGAAAAGCATGTCATTTTTATTGCACAATTAACATAAACACAATAATAAAATATAAATCACATAAAAAATAAGAGGTTAATGCGATCGGGTACAGTCATACACCCAAAAAAAGAAAAGAAGTTGAGTTCCCGAGTTCTACCCTTATGCAACCCAGATTATAATTAAATTTTAGATGAAAATAATGTTATGGGGGTCTTCAATTCTTCATCTTCACCTTCACTTCATGGATTAGAAAAATCTAGGCTTCATAGGGCCTCCCAAGTCTACACCTTCTATCCTAAACCCCATAGCACTGAGCTTAATCATATTACAAAATTACGTCTGTATAAAATAAAAATCTAACTTTGCTTACAAGTTAGATATTATCTTAACATTCATTCAAACCAAACAATTTATATTTCATGCCTTTGTACTTAGCACTCTATCTTGGGTTACCAAGCCCACCTATCATAATAGATTATGTTTAGGGACTTAAGTAGAACCTATAAGCAAGAGCTATTCATAATTTTAATTACTATTACAGTTCCATATGTACAATCCCCCTCATAAGACATCATTAGTCTAATATCGCCATAACATCCAGACTACGCACAAATAATCCTAGCATCTAATCTAGAACAATCATCACAAAACAAAATATCACATCATCATAATGATCAACATCCTAACTTAGGACTAAGATCTGTGACTTAGCATTTTAAAGTCTATACCAAGCTTGGAGTAGTATCTCTTTATTGGTCTTTAGAATTATGAATTTTCTAAATTGAATTTTAAAATTCCTTGTTAAGGTTGATTACACTTTACATGGTTAATGTTTTAGGATAAATATTAAATGTGAATTTCATTTCTACATTCCATTTTTAGGATTTAGGATTGTGAAGAAAAGGAGGAAAGGGTAAACTTCTCTCCATCCTTATCCTTAGGTTGAATCTAAAAGGTCAATTTTATAACTTTTAACCTTCTCACTTTATTTGTGTTTGGACTTAGCTTAAAGGATTCATTTTAAATAGTACAAATCAACCAAAGGTTAATGAACCCAAAGTATGATAAATTTGGTGATATGATATTATTATTATTATGTTATATTCATTTAATGTATGTATATAATATATCCAATTATAATATGCTTAATACATGCATGAATGAAAATAAATTTAATTATTGAATATTTAGTGTAGGTTGGAATTACATGATGTGCGAACCTTTTGGAATAGAGATGATTTCTTTTTTATTTTATATTTTTTAGCCTTATGCTTACACACATACATGGATATAATGGGTATTTGCAAGTACATGTCTTTATTCGACTAAGGTGGGACTACTTAAAGTCTCGTGTCTAGGATGTCCAGATTCTATACTTGCTAATCCATAGAAACATGTACACATGTGTAAACATAAAGATAGACTTGTAAAATTTTCTTTGAGTTTGGTTAATGACATTAATTTATCCCTATCACATAATTCATCATACGTCTCAAGTTATGTGTTATTGTTAAACTAGGGAAGTGAGGTAATCAGAGACCTCCTTAGGACTACTTAAAGTCTTATGTTCCTAAGATATCCAGACATATACCTTTTTAATTTATGATTCATACATATAAGAAATCAACATTCTAATAATTTGTATTCATTTACATACAAAATTTTTATTCTCCTTTAATTGGTTTAGAGAAAATGATTTAAGATTTATTAAGGGTAATAGCCACTCTATTTATTTTAAATGCATACAATTGATATAATTTTCTTGTATAAAAATAATTTAAGATTTATTAATGATAGTACCCACTCTATTTATTTCAAATACATATAATTGATGTAATTATCTTGTATAAAAATAATATGATATTTATTAATGATAATAACCACTCTATTTATTTCAAATGCATACAATAGATGTAATCTTCTTGTATGATTTAATTTTAAAGATATGAATGCATGTAGACATGATATATGAAAGTTTGTAAACAAGCTAAATAAAACAAGTGAAGCTTTAACCAATATTAGACTTAGGTTTATTAATGCTTATGGGTACTTACATCAACATGAATGCCCCTAAACTTTATCAAATTTATTAAGCTTTGGTTTTAAGATTATTGAATGTTTAAACCTAAGGAATATGTTAAATCATTTGAATTACTCTTACCCATCTTAGTTCATTAATTAGTTTAAGATAAATCTAAGCAAATTTTTAAATTAATTAACTTCAAATTAATCACTTAGTCTCTTTAACTCATAAAAGAACCTCTTAATTTAATTGGTACTAAAACATGAGCATACAAATCATGATGAAATGGTTGAAAATAAAGATAAAATGAGCAATGCCCTAAGGATTCTAATACAACTAGGCTCATAATTTAGGCTTAATCAAATTAAACAATAACAGCAACAACAATAAGCCTTTATCCCACTAAGTGGGGTCAGCTACATGAATCCTTCGTCTCCATTGTGTCCTATTATGTGTCAAATTCTCATTTAATTCAAGTATACTTAGGTCATTTTTATACCTCTTAACCAAGTCTTTTTAGGTATACCTCTACCTTTCTTAACATAAGGCAAATCTAATGCATCTACTCTCCCAACCGGGTCATCGAATGGCCGATGCTTTATGTGGCCAAACCATCTAAGGTGACTCTCTCTAATCTTATCTGCCACTGGAGCTACTCCAACTTCATCCTAAACATACTCATTTTGCATTTTATCTCTATGAGTGAAGCCACTCATCCACCTAAGCATCCTCATCTCTGTAACACTTAACTTAGTCTTATGCTTCTTTTTTATTGGCCAACATTCTGCACCATAAGTCATTGCAGGTCTTACCACCATCTTATAAAATTTTTCCTTAAATTTAAGTAGAACTTTTCTATAACACAACAGGCCAGATGCATTCCTCCACTTTAACCATCCAACTTGAATTCTACTAATAACATCTCCATCTATTTCACCATCATTTTGAACAATAAAACCTAAATATTTGAATCAATCACTCTTATTAATGACTTGTTCACCTAATGTCACAATACTACCACTAGAATTTCTACAACTAAAATTACACTCCATATAATCAGTTTTAGATCTACTAAAATTAAAACCTTTAGACTCTAATGTTGACCTCCATAATTCAAGTTTCTCTTGGACTCTCTCTAGTCTTATCAACAAGAAGAATGTCATCAAAAAGCATACACCAAGGTATATCTTGTAAATGCCTAGTAAGAATATCCATAACTAAAGCCAAAAAGATAAGTGCTTAAAGTGATCCTTGATGTAATCCAACTGAAATAGGAAAATGATTTATCGATCCTCCTTATGTTTGGACATAAGTAATAGTTCTAGTATGCCTATCCTTAATTACTTGAATATAACCAATATTAACTCCTTTCTATTCTAGAACTCTCCAAAGGACATCTCTTGAAACTTTATCATAAGATTTCTCTTAATCAATAAATATCATATGTAGATCCTCCTTACTTTCTCTATACTTCACCATCAAACCTCTTAACAAATGTATAGCATCCATAGTAGATCTACCAGGCATGAAACCTAATTGATTGTGAGAAACTTTATCACATCGTAACCTATGCTCAATTACTCTCTCCCATAATTTTAATGTATGACAAATTAACTTAATTCCTCTATAAATTGCACACTCTTGTGCATCACCTTTATTCGTAAATATATGAACAAACAAACTCTTTCTCTACTCATATGGCATCTTTATAGTCTTTAAAATAACATTAAAAAGATTTAAGCCAAGAAATTCCTTGATCTCCTAAACATTTCCACACTTCTATTGGAATATCAGTCCTACTATTTTTCCACATTTCATTTTCTTTAAAGCTTCTCTAACTTCGATTACTAATAATGATGATAAAATAAAATTCTATTTTTTGTTTAGGTAAAGTTGCTAAAATCAATTGCTCTTTTAGATGCTTCATTGAAAATTTTATCAAAATATCTCATCCACCTATTTTCAATATCCTTTTCTAAGAAAAGCACTTTATTATTTTCATCCTTAATACACCTCACTTGAACTAGGTCTTTACTTCTCCTATCTCTTTGGTTGGCTAACTTATACATACATCTTTCACCTTCTGGTTTATCTAATCTATTGTATAAATCACTAAAAGCTAAATTTTTTGCAACATATCTTACTTTCTTAGAATCTCTATGGACACTTTATATCTTTCCAATTCTCGAAGTTTTACATCTAAACCAAGTTTTATAATAATGTTTTATTTCTTATCTTTTTTGCACACACTCGACTCCACCATCAACTATTTTATTAAAAGAAGCTTTTCTTTTGATTCTCCAAGCACATTTTAGCAACTTATTTAATTTCGCTTGCTACTTTTTTCCACATAACATTAGCTTCTTTACGAACATCCCAAATATTAAGCTCTTGTTGTTTTCTCTTAAAAATATTTTTATTTATGTTCATCAAGTGTACCCATCTAATCCTAGGATAATAATTTGATTTATTTTTCCTCTTGCAATTTTTCATCTTAAAATCTAAAACTAACAATCGATGTTGGATACTTAAACTTTCACTTGGAATGACCTTACAATCTTTACAATCTAAATGATCTATTTTTCTTATCAAAAAATAATCAATCTATGTTTTACTAGATCCATTTTTATAAGTAATAATATGTTCATCTCTTTTCTTAAATAAAGTATTAGCAACTACAAAATCATAAGCTAAAGCAAAATCTAATATAGTCCCACCTTCTTCATTAGTCACTCCAAATCCATAACCACCATGAATACTTTTAAAATCTTCTATCACTCTACCAACATGTCCATTTAAATCTCCTCCAATAAATACTTTTTCTTCAAGATGTATCTTTTGTATTAATCCCGGTAATTCATTCCAAAATTTTTCTTTTGACTCATCCAAACCTACTTGAGGAGCATAAACACTTCTAACATTGATAATCTTAGTATCAATAATCTTTAAAGCTATAATTCTATCTCCACATCTATTAATATTTATAACATTATCTTTCAAATTTTTATCTTTAATCACACCTACACCATTTCTAGTTTGACTTCTACTAGAATACCAAAGTTTAAAACCTAAATTGTCAATCTCCTTGGCCTTCTCCCCAACCCATTTAGTTTCTTGAACACATAAAATATTTATCTTTCTATGAACCATAATATCTACTAATTCTATTAATTTACCTATAAGAGTACCTATATTTCAAGATCCTAACATAATTCTAGTTTCATGGACTAACTTCTTTGCCCGCATCCGTCCATAATGTGGGAACCCTTTCTTTTTAATACTGCACCCGGGCGCCGATGCAGAGGCCCTTGCACATTTTTCACTGTATTCAAGCCATACAGCGCGTCGCTTCCAAGGGATGCCCTAGCATTAACATAATGACTTAAAGGATTCATGTCATGATTATTTCTACAAGTTTTACGCTGGCTATCAACTACTTATTACAACCCTCTACTTTTCACATCCGGACTTGGGACCGGCAAAGGTAGTGTTAATTAATCAATTACACTCAAAATTATCCACACTAATGGAAGATCTTAATTTCCTTGAAGGACCTTTATGTTAGTGTGGTATTTTAATTTGGAGTCATAGGAACACCATGCATATCTTAGGGGGTACTTATTGAAGTGATCGGGTGCATAATTAGGCATGATGTACTATCTCGAAAGATAGAAATATCACCCTACAATGGAATTGATCACTTAATAAGGACTCTTAAGGTAGATGGGTCTACATATATACTAGAGATCTTTCCCCTACTTTATATAGATAAGTAAAGAATGGTTTATTTTATGTCGAGTTCTTTAGTTCCCTATAAAAGTAAGCTTCCATAGTTAATTACATTCTAGGAAATAAAAATTTTCTAAGAACACTCTCGATTAAAGTAGTCAATAAATATCTCTAAAGATTTTAAGGCTAGACTATCAAAGAATTGATTGCTATTAGAAATCAAGTAGGTGGAGTTCGAATAAGAAGACTTTTTTATGGATTCCACAGGAAGATAACTAAGGAGCATCAAAGATACTAAGAAACCTAGTGAATGCTTCAATCTACCCTATGATGAAGCTTTATATCTTTTGAAGAGGAGAATTTATTTATGGCTACGTTAAAATTTTATTAGAATGCTAGGACTTATGTTCCAATAATACAAGATTGTGAGAATACCTAAGGGGTTGTTTGGTTGGAATGAAAAGTAAAGTAAATGTAGGGGTTTTAGCTTTTTACGTTTGGCATGATGTAGAGTAAAATTTCAAAAGTGATATAATGCATTTGGAATTCATCAAAAGGTTAAATTTTTGGTGCATTTGGAATTCACCCAAATTTGGGTGAATTCTAAATACTAATAATGTATTGTGGTCTATACTGTCACCATCATCGCCAATTAATGCCATTGCCATCCACCTCATGTCTATCACACCCAAAACTTAAAAAATACTTTACATTACATTTATTTTATCAAACGAAAAATAATAAACTCATGTATTTGTAGAATTTTCAACTAAACAATCTAAAGTAATCTAAATACACTGCATTCTTTTTACACTGTATTTCTTTTACATTGCATTCCTTTTTTAGGAAACCAAATAGCCCCTAAGAGGCATGGACTTATACTCATATCAAAAGGGAAACAATCCACCTAAGAACCTAAATATAAGGTGCACTAGCATAATCTAAGAGCTCGACCTAATTCTATTCAGGGAAAATAGGATATGATGGTTCAACTCCATAAGAGAGTATGAACACATCCTGACTCTTCTAGACTTACAATTGTCTGGAGTGGCTGACATTAACACCTCCTACACTTTAAATTATGTAGAATGGTCTTATGTAGATTCAAGATAGTTAGGTTGTTACTTAATTAGGAAGGAAGTTATAATCATAAACTCACACCCTAAGAGATTAGATAATATTTAGTATGCAAACATGACTTAGACTAATATTAAAAATCTATAAATTTTTTTGATTATTTTGACACATTAATTTGAACTAAAGCTTTGGATAATTATGCCAAAATGCATGATGAAATTGAGCTGTGGGCTAAATCCATGAGAGGAGGTGTTCTCCAATACAAGGGATCACTCTCAAAGGTCAAGCTTATCCCATATCGTGCAAGAGTGGAGATCCTCTCTATTCAAAAATAAGATAATATGATATGCATGTTGTTATGGCATACAATCAATCAGCTAAGGGGTTGTTAAATCATTTATTATCTTGGTTAAAATCCTACACTTTAAGATGATATTATAAATTGCATTAGAACTTAGTTATGAGTTATTTAGTGAAGGTAGAAAATTTAATATTATCCTAAAGAGCCTAATGCATCTAGGCCACACATCAAATCATCAAACTTTAAGAATCCTATGAAAAGCATACCATTTTTATTGCACTAATTAAACATAACAATCAAGCATTTAAATTCTATAAAAGAATAAAAGGCTGATACGATCGGGTACCACCATACACCCAAAAAAGTGAAGAGTTGGGTAGCCGAGCTCAACCCTTATACAACCCAAATTAAAATTAATTATTACAATATATATAAATGCTATGAGGGTCTTCAATCTTTATTTTTCTTTTTTTCTTTGGATTAGTTTGATCTAGGCTTCACATGGCCTCCCAGGTCTTTGCCTTCTAGCCACTACCCATGCTAAACCTCATAACATTAATCTTAATCCATATTACAAAAATTACATCTTTATGAAAAATGAAATCTAGACTTGAAAAATAGATGTTAGATAAACAAAAATACTAACCAAGCAATTATATTTCATATATTTAGACTTAACACCCAGCTCTTCGGTAACCAAGCTCACCTATCCTAATTGGATTATGCTTAGGGGCATAAGCAGCACCTGCAAGCAAGATCATTTATATTTATTTATTATTATAGCAGCCCCTCAAGCACAATCTCCTATATAAGATATCATTCAGATAATAATGAACTAACATCTGGTCTACACATAAATAATCATAGCATTCAGTCTAAAATATTACATCACAAAATAAAGCATATAATCACAACATACACTGACCTAACCTAATATTAAGGTCGGTGACTTAGTATTCTAATGTGTGTGTGTGTTGACCTTACTTTTAGAGTGAGGATTCAACTCTACATCATAGATCTAGAAGTCTTCTAGACACTAAGAGCACTTTAGTCATAAGACACTTTTAGTGGCTTAGTGAACACTTAACCTAAGCCTAGAGACTTATAAGGATTAACCATATGATTAAGCTATGCTTTGGGACCTAGGCAACATACCTAGCTTATAGCCTAATTAAATCTATGCCTATCTCCTTAGCCAAATTTCAATCCCAAATCAATTACAATCCAATCCAATTGAATTTCAATTTTAATTCAAATCTCCAAACCAAAATCAAATCCATAATCCAAACCAAATCTTATGGTTTAATTTTATGGACTTAGCCAAATTTTTCTTCAATTTAAATCAAATTCAATTGATTTCCTCATAATTAAATCAATCATTCAATTATCATTCCAAACCAAATCAAATTTATTATCAAATCAACCAAGCCAAAAGAAATTCAATCAAACCTAACTTAGACCATTTGAAACCCAAATATTCAAATGAGCCAAAACCAAATTACATCCAAATCAATTGCAACCAGGCATAAATCAATCCCAAATCAATATCCAAACCAATTCAAATTCACCCAAAATCAACTACTTAGCCCAATTGGTCCACTTAACCCAAAGTGTCCAATTTGACCAAATAAAAGTAAGCTCCAATCCAAGACAAATTGGATTGAACTAATCCTCCAAATATTCTGCAAAATGATTGATGATCATCTTCGATGGCCTAACTAACCTATTTTAGGCTCACTTAACCCAAAGTGACCTAAAGGACCTATTTGAACCAAATTTTAAGCCAACGCAAATTAGATTGAACCAAACTAATCAAAACCTTCTACAATTATTGTTGATCATCCTTGATTGATCAATTGTCATCAATTGGGTCAAACCAAGTCAATCTAGTCATTTGACCAAATCAACCCACTTAACCTACATGAGCCAAATTAGCCAAATCTCATTCTAAGCCAAATTAATTAAAACCACTGATCCGCATCAACCTAAAACCAATCCTTGAACATGACTTGACCATCAATTGAGTCAAACCAAACCCAATTGACCCTTTGACCCAAGTTGACCCCACTTAACCTACATGAGCCAAATTAAGACAAATTAAAATCTAACCCAAATTAATTGCAACCAATGGATCAAGATCATTTCAAATTGATCATTGAACATGATCAAAGCCTTTATTGAACCTAATTTAACCAATTGAACCCAATTGACCGATTTAGCCCAAATTGACCTAAAGGGTCAATTTGGCCTAAATCATTCCTAAATCCAAATTGATTCAAAAAAAGCTTACAATCATCTTCAATTTATCAATCAAACATAAAAAATACCTAACCCAAGCCAATCTGGCCAATTTGGCCAAATTGGTCAACTTGACCTATTTGACCCATATGGATTCAAATGAGCCAAAATCACATCCATGCCAAATTGAACCAAACCAATTGCATAAAAACATTCCTAATACAAATTTAAACTTGACCCAAGCCTTTGTTTGACACAATTTGACCAATTGGTCAACTTGACCCAACATAGCCTAATTTGACCTACATGGGTCAAATTGAGCCAAACCCATTCAAACCAAGCCCAAATCCAATGAAACTTGGCATGGCCCTTCCTTAGATCACCTTGGGTCATCCCAAATCCAACCCATCCCATGATTGACCTGAACTGACCCAAAACCCAATGGGTAAAGCTTGCTAGATGGGACAAATACCCCATTTGAATGGTCAAACCCACTCTCCTCCACATGGTTGCCTCTTAGACCTCCACCTAAGCAAGAGGGACACTGGCTCACCTGACCCAAAGGTGATTTGGTCGGCCATGAGCCAAGTTGAGATGAGCTAACCTATCCAAGCCCATTGGCACACTTGGAAAGCCAAACCGAGCCATCTCAACCTTTGGCAGCCACTCCCCCTCACTCACCTACTCAAACTGAGCCAACAGACCTCCTCCTACCCATGACCACTGAATAACCCACTAGAGGCCAAAGATTTTATTTGATCTAGGGAGGAGGGGTATACCCCCATCAATTCATTCCAAATAATTGAGCATCCCAGAGCAGAGAGACAAGCCGAGCATTTCTGCCTTCCCAAGCTCTCCCCTTGGAAAAAAACATCAACCTGAAATAGGAAAACCTCCATCTTCATCCATCCCCACCAAAACTCCTCCCCACTCTTCCCACACATTCATCGAACTCTGACGAGTCTAAATGAACCATCCCCTGAGCGATTCGAGCACTGGAAGCCCTCCCAAGCATAACTTCAGTGAGGACTCTAGTGACGGTTGATCCAGAAAGGCACCAACAAAGAATAAAGGCACCATCTTCTCAACAGGGCTTTACATCTTCAAGGTGAAGCTACCTCGGTTGGTCACTACCGATCCAAAGCTTCGGTGAGGTATTTTCTAGCAAACCAAGAATTTTCTAATTTTTTTAGGCCTTTTTGAAGGAAATGTGAATTTCATGTGAATCCAACAGTAGGATCCTTGTATATCACTCCCATGAAGGTGTGAGATCAATCCCGAGCCCCTTAGAGCTCCGAAGAGCTCGATTTAGCTGGAGGAAGGAGGACAACGTCCATCTTCCATCGTTCAGGGGACAATAAATCATCCACCATTCACTCTACATGATTAGAATGGACAGTTGTGATCTTCTGATTAGATTAATTCAATTTATTACCTTAAAAACCATGAGATTAATCTCTATCATCCGATCTGATGGTAGGGATAAAAGTGTGTCTGTCGTCACCACATAGTGTTGAGTCAAACAATTTTAAATAACTAATCCCGCGATGCCACATGGAAAGTGCACCACATCAGTGCTCTGTGTGGCACCAATGGGATTAGGCTTAATTTAGACATAATTACTCATTTTAATCACTGAAACTTTGAGAAATCATATCTAATTATAAAAAATCCAAAAATAATGCAAATTAATATTCATTTTAAAGTTAAAACATAAGCGATTTAATTAAAAATATTCACATTTGACTTTGAACAGTAATTAAGGCTTAATTAGGGTTTGAGCATCCACTTAATTAACTTAATTAAACCTTAATTACTTGGGTAATTGATTCCAAACTTAGAAAATTAATTTAATGGGATGCTTCTACCTCCCAAGATTTTCTTGGAATTTATTACCTAGGTAATTAAGAAAATTGGTGTTTCAAACCCTATTACCTTCTTTAATTAATTTAATGATTAATTAACATTCCAAATAATAATATTAATTAATTAAAGCTTATTACTTACTGATTGACAGTAAATGGATGAGGGAGGATGATTGGGACTTCATTCTAGCCTCTTTCCCAAATTCATTTTATTTTTAAAAGGAATAATTAAGATGATAATTGATTAAGTGCTTAATTGATCAATTAAATGTTCTAATCACATCAAATTGAAATGCAAATCACATCAGATAGTCAACAATGAAATAAATCGTTCTTCTTTATGTGTTTAATAAAATAAAGACCATTAAGAAAATTATGATTAACCCATTAGTGTTGAAAAATCATAAAAGTACCTAAAGAGATTCTTTAACTTAATTAATCTTTAGTTTTGAGCTAATTATATTAGATCCTTTAGGAGCATTGCAACTTTACTTTTCTCACATGTTCATATCATTTGTTGCTCATGATTAAATGATTAATCAAATTAAAGAAGTATAGGATAGGGTAATTAAGTGATTTAATTAATGATCCAATTTAATTCATTCATAAAATTTATTTAATTAACCTTCCTTGAATCAATTAAGATTACTAACATGAGAATGGGATTAAAATAGCAAATAATTTCCCTCTTCTCTAAGTTCAACTCAAATCCAAATTCAAATTAATAATGAGCTTTGGTTTTTTTAAACAATTTTATTTAACATGATTGTCCTTAGGGATTAACATATTTAAATGAACCATGTGTTTATTTTCTGTTATTCCTTTCTAATCACATTAAATGTAGTGTGTCATATGATTCCATGCATTCATGTTTTCAAATATAAATGAATCAAACAGATTTATTTATGTAATCTTGCATGTGTTGGGTTAACTTAATGATATGAGTGGCTATTATAACTAATAAATTCAAATTTATTTTCCAAAGTTTATAAATTGATATTAATATGTGGAATGGTAATAGTTATATATATATATATATATATATATATATATATATATATATATATATATATATATATATATATATATATATATGTGATGTGCTTATACCTTAGTTATATGAAAGTTTCATTATGATTCATATAGATTTACAAAGTTTAAAATGTTAATAAGTATAGTCTGACATCCTAATATGAGCTTTAAGTAGCCCAAGGAGGTCATTTGATCTCACTTCCCTGGTTAACAATGACACATACTTATTTGATTCTATCCCTATATATTTTGGTATTAGAATTTGGATAGAGCTTTAATTCATATGCATAAATAATTAAATTAAAAAATGCAATCTTTGCATGATATTCATCTTTATAATTGTGTATACATTTATGTGTATTTAAGAGAGCAAGTGTTTAGTTTGGACATCCTAGGAATACGAGGCTTTAAGAAGCCCCAAGAAGGTCATTTGATTATCTCACTTCCCTGGTTAACAATGGCATGTACTTGCTTACATCTTTTATGCATGTGTATGTGTGCTTAATTGAATGATGAAAATCCACTTTTGTTATTAAAAATACATGCATCCATAATCACCTAAGTCATTGCATACATTATGTAAGTTAGTTCTCTTATGATTTATATAGATTAACATGAGTTTAAATGTTAATAAGTATATAGTTTGGACATCCTGGGAATATGAAACTTTAAGTAGCCCCAAGGAGGTCATTTGACTACTTCACTTCCCTGGTTAATAATGACACATTTATTGATTTCATTCTATGTATTTTGTATTAGAATTTGATAGAGCTTTAATATACATGTATAATAATTCAATTAAATAAAATATAAATTCAAACATATGCATCATCATTTAAGTGTGCCAAAATATATTGTATGTATAGATATGCTAAGTGTTAAATCATGTGCATGTTACATGTGATGGAAGGAATGATTTGATATATGTCATGTGGTAGTAATTCGATTATATTAGATTATATTAATCTGAAGATGTTTTTCATATTGAATAGGATTATTTAAAGTTAACCCAAACTTATGATTAATAAAACATTTAATAAAGCCATTCACTAAAGAGAACTAAATCATACAAATGTGCTTTAGAAAATGGCTTTAGCTAGGGATGGAAGGAGGGGTGGGGGGGCAAGCCTCCTTCTTCTCTTTATAACAATTAGATGTTAAGTGTAAATCAAATGAGATAAAGTAAAACATAAATTAAAATTCACAAATCAGCTAAACAACTTGAAATGAAACTAATCTTCATGATTAAATTAAACTTTTCCAAAATTTAGAAAATTATAATTCTAATGCTTAATTAAGACATACCAGATAAAGCCTTAGCATATATATTAGAATTAAGCCACCACTTCTAGTCCTAAGTTAGGATTATGTATGTGTGATGTATGTTTTGTTTTGTAATGTAATATTTTAGACTGGATGTTAGGGTGTATGTTTCATAGGCGGATGTTAGTCATCTTAGCATATTGTTTTCTTTAGGAGATTGTGCTTAAGGGGTTGTTTAAAAATAAATATAAATGCTTTGGTTACAGGTTGCTTAAACCCTTAAGAATAATCTGAGTTAGGACAGGTGGGCTTGGTTACCCATGTGCAAGGAGCTAAATCCAAATTATAAAATATAACTATTTGGGATAGTATGTATGTTTAGCTAACCACTATTTTGTACGTGTAGTTAGATTTACTTTTTCTATAAAAATGTAATTTTGCAATAGGAATTATGATTAATACTATGAGGGATTAGGTTGAGCAGTGGAACCAAGGCTTAGTCTTAGGATGCCCTATGATGCCTTGGGGTAAATCAAATCAAAGGAAGTGAAGGGGGACATTAAGAAATGAAGAAGTGAAGACCTCCATATCATGTATTTGTTTCTAATTGTAATGTTATTTTGTAATTTTGGATTGTATAAAGGTAGAGTTTGACTACTCATATTTTCTCTTTTTGGTATGCGGTGACCTACCATCCTTTTATTCTTTTGAGATATTCTATAAAATTGATTGATGTTATGTTTAGATTGTGCAATAAGATTGCATCATTTTCATAGTTTCTTCATGTTTAATGTTTTAATGTGTGGCCTGGATGCAGAAGGCTCTTAGGAAAAAAAAAATTTCTGCCCAATTAACAACTCATAACTAAAATTTAAATAATTCATAGCCTCATCATAAAGCTTAGGATTTAAATAAGATATCTAAAAGATTTAGCAACCCCATAGCTGTATGGTTGTATGTCTCACATCATATCATATTCCTTTTTCTTTGAACATGGGGGATCTTCATCCTTGCACGATAGAGAAATGCTTAACCTGTGAGGGCATCTCTTGTGGTGGAGAACACCCACTTCTTGCTAATTTAGCCATCAAACCCATTTCATCATGCATTTAGGCATAAGAAATCCTAAAGCCTTTGTCCAAAATAATGCATCAAAATAAAAAAAATTATAAAGATATGCACTTTTAGACTAAGTCATATACTCATACCACTCATGCTCTAGTCTCTTAGGGAGTGAGTTTAGGACTTTAGTCTCTTTCCAAAATTAAATAACAAGCCTAACCATCTTGCAATTTCATAAGACCGGACTTCATGATTTTGAATCGTAGGAGATGTTAACTGACGGCCACTCTAGGTGGCTATAAGTCTAGAAGAGTTAGACGGGTCTATCTTCTCTTGTAGAATAGCCCTTTTATGTTGCCTTTTCATTTAGATTTAAAGCTCCATAGATTTAGGATCTGAGATTGCTAGTTTCCTTCGGGATACAAGAATAAATCCTCACCTCTTAGGAATTTCTACAATCTTGTGTTGATAGATTATAAGCTCTAGTAATCTAACAAAATTTCAACTCAAACAAATAATTTCTCTCACTTTCAAACATATAAAGCCTAATCATAGGATAGATTGGAATGCTCCCTACATTTCCTAGTACCATGAGCATGTCCTACTCATTTTCTTTTGCATTCTAAAATAAGTCTTCCAATTGAATGATCCCATTTGACTTTCCAAATAATCAATCCTTTGATAGTCTTAGCCTTGAAATCTTTGGAAACAATAATTGCCTACTTTAATCGAGAGTATTCTTAGAAAATTTTATTTCCTATGATGTAATTAACTATAGAGGCTTACCTCCACAGGGAACTTAAGGACCCAACTTAAAATAAACCTTAATTTACTTTTCCAGGTAAAGTAGAGGAAGAATTTCTCATATAAATGAAGATTCATCATGCCTTAGGAATCCTTATTAGGTGATTAGGTCCATTATAGGATGATGTATCTATCTTTTGAGATAGTACATCATACCTCAATGTTGTACATGATCACTTCAATAAGTACTGCCTACGATATGCAAGGTGTCCATCAGATGCATCTGAAAATAAACACCATAGTGTGCTAAAACTTAGTGTAGTATTTCTTGATTAAACTTTAGAATTGTGATTGTCTAAAGATCATTTAAATTACTCATTATGGTGTTTATTTTTTGGAATATATGAGGGACATCACGTAGATCATAGGGGGTACTTATTAAAGTGATCGGGTATGACATTGAGGTATGATGTATATTGACCTCACTTTTGGAGTGAGCTCTCAACTTCTCCATCTTAGACATAGGGCTCCCTTAGACACTAAGAGTTCCTTAATCTTAAGACACTTCTAGTGATTAGATGAACACTTAACCTAACCCTAGAGACTTAGAAGAGTTAGCCATAGGAATAGGTTATATGCCTTAGGGACATTAGGAAAACTTGCCTACCCTATAGCTTGAACCAAATCCTTGCTTCCTTATTTCAAGTCAATTTCAAATTCAAATCAATTCAAAATTCAAATCAATTCCAAATTTCAAATCAATTCCAAATTTTAAATCAATTCCAAATCTCAAATCAATTTCAAATTCAAATCAATTCCAAATTCAAATCAAATCAAAATTTAGATCAATTCCAATTCAATTGATTTTCTCAAATCATAAATCAATTCCAAAATTCAAATCATCACTCAAACCCAAATCAAATGATTGAAATGAATTCTAATCCAAAATCTTCTAAGCCCTTTGATCTCATCTTATGGACTTAGCCTAAACCAAATCCAAATCACTCCAAACTCAAAAGATTTTCTCATAACCCATTTATATTCTCATTTATATTCACAAATATAAATGAAATATAAATTCAAATAACCAAAATCAATTCAAAACCCAAATCCAAATCAAACCAAAATGCAACACCTTTCAAGTCAAATTCTTGAACTTAGCCAAATCATTCTCAAATCAATCCAAACCATTGGATTTTCTCTTCAAACAACCAATCCTTCAATCACATGCCAAAATATAAACATAAACTACAATCACCAAACCAAAATCAAACTAGCCCAAGTCAAACCCATGTTCACCCTTTTGACTTGAAATTGTCAAATGAAAACCCATTTGACTCCAAATCACTTGCAATTGGATTTATATTTCCATCATAAATCCATATGTGAGTTCAACCAAACTTGAATCAAGCCTTGATCAAGCCAATTAACCCATTTAGGCTCACTTGACCCAAGTGACCTAAAGCACCTTTTTGAGCCAAATTCTAATCCAACCCAAATTGGATTGAACTAAGCCCATCTAAGCCTCACATTGTGAGCAACAATCATCTTAAGATGATCAACCACCAAAATTAGGTCAAACTAAGTCAAACCTAGCCTTTGACCATGTCAACACTTAGCCCAAATGAAACCAAAACTAGCCAAAATCTATCATATGCCAAATTGATTGAAACCATTGATCGAAACCAATCCATAATCAATGATTGAACATGATCAAGCCATCAATTGAGCCAAACCAAGCCTAAATGGCCACTTGACCCAAGTTGACCAACTTGACCTAAAAAGTCAAAATAGGTCAAATCTTGATCTAAGCCAAATTGATTGCAACTAATGGGTCAAATTCATTCTAAATTGATTGTTGAACTTAACCAAAGCTTCAATTGGACAACTAGACCCAACCTAGCCCAATTGACCATGAACCAACTTGACTAAAGGTCAAATCAACTTGAAATCAAACCAAACCAAAATTGATTGAAACCAAAGCAATACATTTTAAATGATCAACCAAGCCTAAACCAACCCTTGACTAGCAATTGGGTCAAATGGTCAAATTGGTCTTGACCCATTTGACCTAACTGAACTCAAATGAACCAAAACCAAATATAAACCAAAGTGAACCAAACCACTCCAAATGATCATTTGAACTTGACCTAACCCATGGTTTGACCCAATTTGACCAATTGGTCAACTTGACCTAAGTTGACTAAATGGGTCAAATTGAACCAATTCAAACCAAATAAACTCCAAATCACTTGAAATTTGGCCCAACCCATTTTTGAATCATTTCAAATCTGCCCAAATCAAAATCATGGCCAAATGATTATTTTACCCTTGGTCAAAGGGTATCCTATGGCCAAATTCACTTGGAATTTGGCCAATTCTTTCTCAAAGCCACTTGACATCCTCCTGGTGGTCCACATGGACACCAAGGAGGGTGGTGAACATGACCTAATGGGTGTAGGTCATCCATGACCCAACCCAAATCCAAACCAACCCCTCTAATGGGAATTGGCCACTTGGATCACCCCATACACTCACCTAGCACATGGGCACTCACTCTCCTTCCCTCCACTACCTAAAATGAACCACATGGGATGCCAAATAGCCCAAACTGACCAACCAACATCCGATCCAAGGAGGGGGAGATATACTCCCCCTCATTTCCACTCAAACTATAGACACTGAATTTGATTGAGCTCTAGGAATCAAAAGCAAGCTTCTCAGCAAGCATTCCAAGCTCCCCATTCTCCTTTGATTTTGCTTAAGTTGAAATAGGGAGGTGAAAGTCACTCAATTCTCCACCAAATCCAAATTACTCTTGCGAGCACCATCAAGGCACCTCGTCAAGCTCAAGAAAGAGATTTCCCAAGCCTCCAAGCCACGAGAAGCCTCACCTTGATCAATCCTGATAGTCATTGGAGGGGAGCTTGGTCAAACGAGCAACTCACTTCAAATCAATACTTGAAACCTTCAACAGGGCTTTGTCTCCACTAGACGAAGCTACCTTCTCCGTTGGAAGCACCGATGATAGCCTCCGATGAGGTTTTGCTCAAAACCAATCCTCCCTTAAAAATTGCTTTGTCATTTGTAAAGGAAATTATAATCCCATTAGATCTTGACTGGTGAATAGGTTGCTTGTGCCTCCCTGAAGGTGTGGGGATTGTTTGAACTCCATCTGAGCTTGGGTGAACTCAGATCGAGCGACGATCGATGGACAGATGGTTGTGATTAAATCACATTAGATCTCCCTCTGATTTAAGCCTAAACTGTGAGATTAATGGACCCTCGATCTTAGATCGGTGACCCGTGGAGAAAAGCTGCGTCGCACGGATGTGAGAACAACTTAAATAACCAATCATGTTGTGGAAAGCGTCGGTCCATGGCGCGATGGGATTAGTTAATTAATTAGATGATTTTAATTATCCATTAATCATAGAAACTTCATAAAAACATAATTAAATATAGAAAAATCCAAAAAAAAAATAAAAATGAGAGCTCATTTTAAAGGTATTTCAGATGGAAATCTAATAAATTTATTTCTAATTGATTTTAAACAGTAAATTTTTCTTAATTAGGGTTTAATTAAAAATTTAATCACCTTAATTACTCCCTAATTATTTAATTAATCCCAAGTTTTTTAGACATGTTTAGGAGGAGGACTTCTGCCTCCCTTAATTTTTTTAGAACTTATCAATGAGTTAATTAAAAAATTAATTAATGAACACCTAATCACCCCTTTAATGTAATTAAGAGTAATTAAGCATATGAACAACAATTTAATCCCTTAATTAAGATAATTAAACATTTTTTAAGTAAAGAGGAGGTTTATGAAATGAGTTTAGGATATTTTCCCTAAGTTATTCCCTAAAATCCCCTTTCTTCCTTAATCCAAATAAAATTAAGTATTAATCCACTAATGATCTACTTAATTAGTCTAATCAAACTTTCAAAACCAATCTTGAGTTAATCAATCTCTTATTGGGTAGATCCTTAGGTGTTCAAAAGCCTAAGATAAGTTTGAGAAAATCATATCCAACTCACATGTGTGGGAAGGTTATGAAAGTACTTAATTAAACTTTTAGCTCAATTAATCAATAACTGTGAGCCAATTGCATTAGACCCCTCTATTTCTTAGGTGTATTGCTAATTTAAATTCAATGTGGTTGCATATCATATGTTGGCTCATAATTTACTTGAATAATTATGTTAAAATTGGTATATAAGGGGTAATTAATGGATTAATTCATACCTTAACCTAAAAAATAAAATCAACCTTAATTATAAAATTAAACTAAATTGATTCATACATGGGGAAATGGGTTAGGACTAGCAAACTTTTCATCTAAAATCAAATAAAATCAAAATAAAAATCTCTTTAAGAATTTTGATTCACTTTAAATAATCTTATTTCATGATTGTCCTTTAGGAATTAATTAGGGTGAATGAAGTTATGCTTACATCCCTTTATTTCTTTCTAAGCATGTTAAAATTTGTTTGCCATATGAAATCATGCATTCATTTATTTTGAAAAATTAAATAAAGAAAAAGTTTCCTTTATGTTTTTGGCTAAAGATAAGAATATGAGTGGCTATTATCACTATTAAACAAAAAATTATTTTCAAAACCCATAAATCAAAGATTTTGAATGAAGTGATGCTATTAATAAGTACTTATATGCTTGCATGTGATTATAGCATATGATGTGTGTTATGTTATTTTCTTTCTTCTCTTAACATGGATTTGAGGATTTGCAAAGTGTATAGTTCATTTGAAAAGAACACAACACTTGCTTAAATCTATTCCTATGCATTTCTATGTTATGACTTAAGAAGGATCTTCACATTTACACATGTAAATTGTACAACTAAATCAAACATAATCTTTTGCATGATTCTTCATCCATTTTCTTTATTTTTGTACATTCACATGTATTTAAGAAAAGTAGTATATTAGTCTGGACATCTCGAGGCTATGAGACTTTAAGTAACCCTATGTAGGTCTTCTGCCTTATGCCTGCCATACTCACTTATGTCTTTTATACATATGGATGTGCATTTAATAATGGATAAAAATCCTTCTTTTCTACATAATAAAACATGCACTCATGGGATATTCAAATTTCCAAATCATATCTCTTAGCATTCATCATCAAGGTGTACTAAAATTTGTATTGTGTGTATAGCTATGCTTAGGATCATCCATATGCATGGTATATATGGTGGAAAGAAATAGATGGGTGTGTGTTATGTGATAATAATTCACCTTAATTAATCCTAAGAGGCCTTTCTTGTTGAATAGGACTATTTAGAGCAAATCTAAACTTAGGTTAATTAAAACACATAATAACATTCACTAAAGAAAAATCATTAATGAATCTACCTTATAAATTACTTAAGGTAGGGATGAAAGAAGTTCTCTCTCTTTCTTCTCTTTACAACATTTAGTAACTAAATGTAGGTTCATTCAAACCAAATCAAATCACCAATAAAATTAACAAATCAACTAAATCACTTAAATAAAACCACCTCTAAATTGAATCCTTCACAGAAAATTCCAACTTTAAAGCCTAGCTAAGCCACACAAGTTAAATGACACACATTAGGCTAAGTCACCATTTCTAGCTCTATATAGGGAGGTGCATGGTTTGATGCTTGATTATTTTATGATGTAATGTTTTATTTGGATGTTAGGGTATGTGTAGGCGGATGGTAGGATGATCTTGGCCTAATCATATCTTCTGAGGATTGTGCTTAAGGTCTATAATAAAAATATAAATGCTTTTGCTTTGTAGGTACTTATACCCCTAAGCATAATCCAAACTAGGGTGGGTTTACCCATGTATGGGGTGCTAAGTCCAATTATTCATATAACTCTTGGGTTGTGTGGTATGTTTAGCTAATCTCTATTTTACAGGTTTAGTTAGATTTATCTTTTCCTATTTTGATGTAATTTTTGTAATTAAGATTTGAAATGAATGTTATGGGGGATTAGGATGCAGATTGGTGATATGACCAAGTCTTATGCACTATATGAAGCCTTGGAGAAAACTACATCTCAAATCAAGCCAAAAAGAAGAATGAAAAGAAGCAAATCAAAATGAAGAATGAAGAATGAAGAAGGAAGACCCCCATAACATGAATTCTTTCTAATTGTAATTATTCATTTACAATCCAAGTTGTATAATGGTAGAGCTCAGATACCCATTTCTTTTGGGTTTGTCGGTGGAGCAACATCTCTTATTCTTTTGCTAATTTTATAAATTGATTGATGTTTGTTTATTGTGTAATTAGGATGGCATGATTTTCTAGTTTCTTCATCATTTGAATGGCACGGATGTGATTAGGCTCTTAGGAAAAATAAATTTTCTATCCAATTAATCAACTCAAAATTAAATTAAATAACTCATAACCTCACCTAAACCTAGGACATAAATCAAGATAATAAAGATTTAGCAATCCCCCTTTGGATGTTGTATGTCTCACATCATGCATAAATCATATTTCTTCACTCTTGCAATGGAGGGCTTCCACCTTTGCGGAAAAAATGGCTTGACTTTTGAGAGCCATGGGAAACACACCTCCTTCTTTATTTGGCCCATAATTTCTCATGCATTAAGCATATGAAATCCATAGCTGTCAAATAAAATGTCCAAAATTAAAATAAAACTTAACAAAATTTGCATTAGATTAAGTCATTATTCATACCCTTCATGATCTAGTCTCTTAGGGAATGTGTTTAGGATTTAGTCTTCTTTCTAAATAATACTAGCTATCTTGCAAAGCATAAGACTTGCCTACATGTATTTAAAATCGTAGGAGGAGTTAGTTGGCGGCCACCTACAGGCAGTTGTAAGTCCAACAATCGGGTGGTTTATTCTCTATTATGGAGATAAATCATATACCCATTTTTTGCCTTAGATTTAGGCCGTACCTTGGCTCTCGCCAAAGCTCCCTAGATTTAGGATCCGAGGTTGTTGTTCCTCTTTGCAGGCTACAAGCATGAATCCTCACCTCTTAAGTATTTCTACAATCTTGTGTTGCGGAATTATAAGGCATAGATTTTTAATGAAAATTCAACACAAATATATTATTCTCCTCAATTTCAAAAATGTAAAGCCCAATCATAGGATAGTTTGGGATGCTCACTAGGTTTCCTAGTATCATGAGCATCCTCTACTCATCTCCCTTTGGTTGATAATAACTTTTTTCCTTTTCAAATTCAAAAATAACCAATTGATTGATAGTCTATCTTTGAAATCTTTGGAGATAATGATCATTTACCTTAATGAGAGTATTCTTAAAAATCTCATTCCTTAGATGTAATTAACTATGGGGCTTGTCCATAGAAACTTAACAAGATTTAAAATAAACCCTACTTTACCATGTAAAGTAGAAAGATCTAGTACATTGAAGACCCATTATCTTAGAGTCCTTATTATTGGTTAGGTCCATTGTAGAATGGTGACTTCTCTCTCTCAAAATAGTACATCATTCCTCAATGTCGATCACCTAATAAGTATATCTACGATCTGTTACATCTCACATAAAACAAGTATATTTACTCCGGGGATGGTTCATCTCTCCATCTTTGGTAAATGATCGTTATCTCCAAGTATCGATAATTGGATTTGTATTTCATATGAGTGACTATCCTTCTTTTCATTGGCACTTAGCTCATTTCATTCCTAAGCTAAGCTAGCCAACATCCTTTAGGTTTTAGGACCCCACTCCATGTAGTTCTTAAAACTTCTGTTGGTGGGTCCCCCAATAGGTGAAAATAAAATTTAATCAAAAGAGATGACTAACAACCTTTTTCTTACCATCTCTATGGTAAGGTAAAGTTCATCCCAAAAATAAATAAATCCTTTATAAAAATATCACTTTTCAATAGAACTTTTCCAAAATTCTAAAATATTTTCAAATTTTTCACAAAATATGTTTAACTTAACATCATTTAACAATCTTCAAGATTGTTATAAGTAGGATTTTTTCAAAATGAAAATTAAAACCATCTTTCAAAAAGTACATATGAATATCCTCATTCACTATAACCAAATTTATTGAATGAAGATTTCATTTCAAATTAAAATCAAAATCACTTTTTCAAAAAGCACATATTTGAAAATGAACATCCTCATTGAATATATCCAAATTTATTGAATAAAGATTTCATTTCCAAATAAAATTATATCATAAAGTTGAAACTCCATTTCAATATATCTTACATATGTTCAAGCTGGAGTTTCTTCCTTTGAAAAAATTACAAATTTAAAGAATAAGCCTCTTCATTCAATATATCCAAACTTGTTGAATGGAGGCTTTGCCTTCAAACAAATTCACACCATTTGAAACTTCACTCAACACATTCCACATGTGTTAAGTTGGAATTTCCTTCTCTTTTTTAAAAAAAAGCAATTATTGCACACAAAAATTATCATCTTTTAAAAAAATAAAAATAAAAATTGACTTCCATTTTACATACCCAAATTTGTAAATGGAAATCTACTTCGCAAAAATCATAAAAATCAAAATACATTGGAATTCCATTTGACATACCCAAATTTGTCAAATGAGAGTTTCATTTTTCAAAAGAAAATTTAAAATAAATTGGATTCCATTTAGCATACCATGCTTGTTAAATAGAAATCCCTCCTTTCAAAAATAACAAAAAAACAAAATGAAATGCATTTTACACTTCACTTAACATACCTAAATTTGCTAAGTAAAGATCCCATTTTCCAAAAAAAATAAAAACAAAACAAAACACATTTGGGCTTCACTTAGCATACCCAAATTTGCTAAGTAAAGATCCTCTTTTTAAAAATCAAAATAAAATAAAATACATTTGGACTTTATTTAGAATACCCAAATTTGCTAAGTAAAGATCCCATTTTTCAAAAATCAAGATAAAATCAAACACATTTGGACTTTATTTAGCATACACAAATTTGCTAAGTAAAGATCCTCTTTTCAAATCAAAAAACAAAATCAAACACATTTGGACTTCACTTAGCATACACAAATTTGCTAAGTAAAGATCCACTTTTCAAAATCAAAACACAAAAATCAAACACATTTGGGCTTGTTGACCTCATTTTTGGAGTGTGCTCTCAATTTCTCCACCTTAGACATAGGAATCCTCTTAGACATTAAGAGTTCCTTAATCTTAAGTCACTTCAAGTGATTAGGTGAACACTTAACCTAACCCTAGAGACTTATAAGAGTTAACCATAGGAATAGGTTATGCCTTATTTAGGAAAACGTGTCTACATTTGAACCAAATCCTTACTTTCTTTTTCAAGTCAAACTTTAAAATCAAACCAACTCCAAAAATCCAAATCAACTTTAAACTCAAATCAATTCCAAATCAAAATTCCAATCAAATTCCAACTTAAATGATTTCTCTCAAATCATTCAAATCAATTTCCAACTTAAAAGATTTTTTCAAATCATTCAAATCAACTCCAAGTTAAGTGATTTTTCTCAAATCATTCAAATCAATTCCAAATGAAATCTTAAATCAATTCCAACAATTGATTTTCTCAATATCAAAGTGATTCAAAATCAAAATCAATTCCAAATGATTGAAATCCATGATCAATTTTAAATCCAAAATCTTTCCCAAGTCTTTTGATTTCATCTTATGGACTTAGCTCAAATAATATCCAAATCAATTCAAACTCAAGAGATTTTCTCATAACCCGATTATATTTTCGTTTATATTCACAAATATGAATGAAAAATATATTCAAATAACCAAAACCAAATTCAAAACTCAAACCCAAATCCAACCAAAATCCAACCTATGCTTCTTCAAGTCAAATTCTTGAACTTAGCCAAATCAAACTAAAATCAATCCAAATCCTTGGATTTTTTTCATGATTCAAGCAATCCTTCAATCATGAATCTAAATATAAACACAAACTTCAATCACCAAATCAAAACCAAACTAACCTAAGTCAAACCCATGCTCACCCCTTTTGACTTGAAATTATCAAATGAATCAAAACTCATTTGACTCCACATCACTTGCAATAAAATTTATATTTCAATCATAAGTCCATATGTGAGTTCAACCACACTTGAATCAAGCCTTGATAAATTGATTTTAGGCTCACTTGGCAAAGTGACCTAAAACATCTTTTGAGCCAAATTTTTAATCCAATTGGATTGAACTAAGCTCACCTAAGCCTCACATTGTGACCAACAATCATCTTAGGATGATCAATCACCCAAATTAGGTCAAACTTAGTCAAACCAAGCCGTTGACAAGTGAAGACTTAACAAAAATGAAATCCAAACTAGCCCAAATCCACTATAGGCTAAATTGATTGAAACCATTGATCTAAACCAATCCACCATCAATGATTGAACATGATCAAGCCATCAATTGAGCCAAACCTAGCCCAATCGACCACTTGACCCAAGTTGACCCAACTTGACCTAAAAAGCCAAAATGGGTCAAATCTTGATCTAAGCCAAATTGATTGCAACCAATGGGTCAAATTCATTCTATGAATTGAACTTGACCAAAGCCTCGGTGAAACTAGACAACCTAGACCCAACTTAGCCCATTGACCCACATGACTAAAAGGTCAAATCAAACTAAATCTCAAATCAAAATTGATTGAAACCAAAGCTTACAATACATTTCAAATGACCACCAAACTAAACCACCCATGACCTAATAATTGGGTCAAATAGGTCAAATGGTCAACTTATTTGACCTAAGTGAACTCAAATGAATCATAACCAAATATAAATCAAATTGAACCAAACCAATGATACCAAAACATTTAAAATGGTCATATGAACTTAACCTAACCCTTGGTTTGATTCCATTTGACCAATTGGTCAACTTGACCCAAGTTGACCCATTTTGACCTAAATGGGTCAACATGAGCCAAATCATATCAAATAAGCTCCAAATTCATTGAAAATTGGCACAACCCATTTTTCCATCATTCTAAATATGTCCAAATCAAAGTCAAAGCTAAATAACCATTTTACCCCTAGGTTAAAGGGTAACCTATGATAAAATTCACTTAGAATTTGATCATATTCCAAATCAAGACCACTTGGCATCCTTGTAGTGGAACATTTGGACACTAAGGAGGGTGGTGCACCTGACCCAAAGGGTTTGGGTGCCAATGACAAACCCCCTAATGAAAATTCTCCATTTAGAATCTCATATATCCTCATTTAACACATGCCCACTTCCACACCACCACTCCTCTGCCAAAATTGAACCACATGGAGCTCATAACAACTAAAATAACCCACTCCATGAGGGAAATTTGATCAAAATGGAAAAATGAGCTTCAGCCATCTGATTCAAGTAGGGGGAGCTATACTCCCCCTCATTTGATTCTAATTGACCATCCTTGCATTCGATAGAGCTCAGAGGATCAATGGCAAGCATCCAAGCTTCTCTAAGCATTCCTAAGCTCATTTGAAATTCCCTTTCTCAATTTTGCCTAAGAAATAAGGAGGTGAAATCAACCAATTCTCAGCAAAGCCCAATTCTCTTGCAAGCACCATCAAGGCACTAAGTGGAGCTCATCCAAAGTAAATCCCAAGTATCCAAGTAATGAGAAGGGGGAGTTAGACCAAAGCTACAAGCCATTGAAGTAAGCCTTGGTCAATTGGAAGATCCACTTCATCCCAAAGCTTGAAACCTTCACCAAGGCTTCATCTCCACTAGATGAAGCTACCTCCACTATTGGAAGCACTGGTGATAGCCTCCGATGAGGTATGCTTCAAAACTGAGTTCCCATTAAATTTCTTTTGACCTTTGTGAAGGGAATTGTAATCCCAATAGAATTCTACTGTTGGATCTTGTTCTCCTTACTTCTTGATGGTGTGGGTTGAATCCTAGCTTAATTCGAGCTCAAGTGAGCTCAGATTAAGCCATGGAGGATGGACGATCTCCTTCTAAGGCGGATGAATCATGGGCCGTCCATAATGTTTTGGATGGGATCGGTCATTAGATCCACGATTAATCCCTTATACGGTTTAATCAGACCATTCGATCCTTGATTGGATGGCCCAAGAGAAAGCATGTAGCATCACCAGCAGACGTGAAATCTAATTTGACAACTTAAATAACCAATCTGTCATTTGGAGCGCATACATGGCGTGGCCCGATGGGATTAGTTAATTAACTACGCTTCCTAATTACTTAATAATCATAGAAACTTCCTAAAATCATAATTAAATGTAGAAAAATAAAAAATGCAAACTCAACTTCATTTTAAAAATAATTTAGAGGGGAATCTAATAAAATTGTCTCTAATTGATTTTGAATAGTAGATTTTCCTTAATTAAGGTTTAATTAAAAACATTATTTCTTTACTCTAATAATTTTATTTAATTCCAACTTTCAATCATATTTAGTGGGATGACTTCTACCTCCCCTAATTTTCTTGGAATTTATTAATGTGTTAATTATGGAAATTAATTAATGAGCCTTTAATCACCCCCTTTGTGTAATTAAAGATAATTAAGCACATGAACAGTGAATTAATCCCTTAATTGAAATAATTAAACATTTTTTAAGTCAATAGGAGGTTTATGGAATGGTTTTGGGATATTTTCCAAACATTCCCTAAACCGCTTTCTTTTAATCACATTAATGATTAATCCACTAATGATCTTATTAATTAGCTTAATCAAACTTTCAAAATCAATCTTAAATTAATCAATCTTGATCTTGGGTAGATCCTTAGGTGTTCAAAAGCCTAAGGTAAGCTTAAGAAAATCATAATTCAACTCACATGTATGGGATGATTATGAAAGTACTTAATTAAACCCTTTAGCTTAATTAATCAATAATTGTGAGCCAATTGCATTAGGCCCCTTTCTTTCTTAAGTTGCATTACTGATTTAAATTCTATGTGGTTGTATATCATATGTTGGCTCATAATTATTAGATTAATTATGTTAAAGTGGTGTAGGTAAGGGATAATTAATGAATTTAACTTACACCTTAACCTAAACAAAATATAAAAATTAATCTAATGGCTCTAAAATTAAACTAAACTAATTCACACATGTGGGAAATGGGTTAGGACTAGCAAACTCTTTTCATATTTCCTAAGCTAAATCAAATTCAAAACTAAAATAAAAATCTCTTTAAAATAATTTTAGTTCACTTTGAATAATCTTATCTTATAGGATTGTCCTAAGGAATTAATTAGGGTGAATGAAGTCATATGCTTACATCACTTTATTTCTTTCCAAGCATGCTAAATGATTATTTTCCATATGAAATCATGCATTCATATCTTTTGAAAAATCAAATTAAATTAAATTCTTCCTTTATGTCAAATTGCATATTTTGGCTAAAGTAAGAATATGAGTGGCTATTATCACTATTGAATTAAAATTTATTTTTAAAAACATATAAATCAAACATTATAAATAAAGGTATGCTACTTATAAATACTTATGAACTTGCATGTGATTATAAATACAAAATGTGTTATATGATCTTTCCTTCTCTTTCCTTAACATGGATTTGAATAGGATTTGCAAAGTGTATAGTTCATTTGGAAAGAACATAACACTTGCTTAAATCCATTCCTATGCATTTTCATGTTATGGCTTAAGAAAGATCTTTAGATTTACACATGTAAATTTCATAACCAAATTAAACAAAAATACAAATCTTTTGCACGACCCTTCTTCCATTCATTTCTTTTTGTACATGCACATGTATTTAAGAAAAGTGGTATATTAGTCTAGACATCTTGGGGTTGTGAGGCTTTAAGTAGCCCCAAGTAGGTCTTGTACCTTACACTCCTGGGGTAGAAAATAATGGTGTCATACTCACTTATGTCTTTCATACATGTAAATGTGCATTTGATTAGTGGTTAAAAGAGTCCCTCTTTTCTACTTAACAAAATCATGCATTTTATGAAATATCCAAATTTTCTAACAACATTCAGCATTCATCATCAGGTGTGTTAAAGTGTTTGCATTGCATGTATGCTTAGGATCATTCATATGCATGGTATAAAATGAGGAAAGAAATAAATGGTTGTGTTATGTGATGGTAATTCACCTTAATTAATCCTAAGATGCCTTTCTTATTGAATGGGTTTGTTTAGACTAAATCTAAACTTAGGAATAATTAAAACACATAATAAAACATTCACTAAAAAAATTTATTAATAAATCTACCTTTGGAATTGCATAAGGTAGAGATGAAAGAGAAGTTCTCTTCTCTTTTCTTCTCTTTACAATACTTAGTAATTAAGTGTAGGTTCATTAAAAATAAATCAAATCATCAAATAAAATTCAAAATCAACTAAATCACTTAAATGAAACCACCCCTAAGTTAAATCCTCACTTAAAATTCCAACCTTCTAGACATACCACACAAGCCTTAAATGGCACAGACATTAGGTTAAGTCACCATTTCTAGCTCTATGTTATAGCAGTGCATGGTTTGATGCCTAATTTTGTTTTGTGATGTAGTGTTTTAGACTGGATGTTAGGGTGTATATCCATAGACTGAATGGTAGGATGATCTTAGTCTAATCATTGTCTTCTATAGGGGATTGTGCTTAAGAGGTGCTGTAATAAAAATATAAATACTTTTGGTGTGCAGGTTGCTCATAACCCTAAGCATAATCTAAAATAGGCCAGGTGGACTTGGTTACCCATGTGTGGAGTGCTAAGTCCAAATTATTCATATGCATACTTGAGTTGTGTGGTATGTTTAGCTAATCTCTATTTTGCAGGTTTTAGTTAGATTTACTTTTCCCATTTTCATGTAATTTTTGCAATTAGGGTTTGGAAAGAATGTTATGGGGGCAATTAGGATAAACATTGGTCATAAGACTATGTCTTATGTACCATGTGAAGCCTTGGAGCAAATACATCCCATCCAACCAAAAGAAAAGAAAGAAAGAAGAAAAGAAGAAAGAAGAAAGAAGAGTGAAGCCCCCTAACATGAATTCTTTCTAAATTGTCATTATTTATTTGTAATCTGGGTTGTTTAAGGGTAGAGCTCATTACCCATTTTCTTTGGGTTTTATGTGGAAGACCATAAAGGCCTTTTTTTCTTTGGCACTAGCTTTATAAAATTGTTTGATGTTTGTTTAAGCTTGTGTATTAAGATGGCATTTTTTTTCTAATTTCTTTCTTGCTTCGCTGAATGACCTGGATGTGATTAGGCTCTTAGGAAAAAAGAAATATTCTATCCAATTAATCAATTCAAAATTAAAACTAAACAAATCATAACCTCACCTAAAGCTTAGTACATAAAATCAAGATAAAAGATTTAGCTACCCTTGGATGTATGTTTCACATCATCTTACTTCACTCTTTCTTATGGAGGGTTCCACCTTTTCGAGAATATGGCTTGACCTTTGAGAGCCATGGTGGAACACCTCCTTCTTGTTGATTTTGGCCCAACCAATTTCATGCATTAGGCATATGAATCTCATAGCCTGTGTCAAATAAATTATCCAAAAATAAATAAATGACTTGCAAAAGCATATGACTTGCCTACATGTATTTAAAAATGTAGGAGGAGTTAGTTGTTAACCACCTCTAGGAGATTTTAAGTCCATTCGTGGTTTACCTCTCTTTGAGGTAAACCATATGCCCATTTTACTTTAGATTTAGGTCATGCTTTGGCCTGCCAAAGCTCCCCTTTAACATCCAAGGTTGTTGTTTCCCTTTGCGGGCTACAAGCATAAATTCTCACGTCTTAGGCATTTCCATGATCTTGTATCATGGAATTGTAAGCCCTAAATTTTTAATAAAAATTTAACTCAAACAAACAATTCTCCTCTATTTCAAAAATATAAAGCCCAACCATAGGATAGTTTGGGATACTTACTAGGCTTTCTAGTATCATGAGCACCCCCTACTCATCTCCTCTTAGTTTCGATAATAACTCCCAATTTTTTATCGATCCCATTTGGTCTTCCAAAAATAACCAATTGATTGATAGTCCTATCTTTGAAATCTTTGGATATGATCATTTACCTTAATCGAGAGTCTTAAGGAATCTCATTTCTTAGATGTATAAGTTGGGGAAGAATCTGAATTCACATTGTTCTTAGAGTCCTTATTAGGTGATTAGGTCCATTATAAGATGGTTACTTCTATCTTTTGAGATAGTACACTATTTCTCAATATCATACCCGATCACCCTAATAAGAACATCTACGGATCTACGTGATGTCCAAATGAAAAGTATATTTCTTTCTTCATTTTATCCACATAGATTGAAAATGGAAGTATATAACAACGAGAATATATTTCACCATAAGGCTTTATTTAGCATACCCAAATTTTCTAAGTAAATACCTCTTTTTTTAAAATCAAAATCAAAATTAGATTTGGGCTTTATGTAACATACACAAATTTGCTAAGTAAAGATTCAATTTCTAAATTTATACATGATTCACAGCATAAGCAAACAAGCAAAAGAAGAAGATTATTTTTAAACATCTTATCTAGTATACCCAAATTTGCTAAGTGAGCAAATTCTAAAATTAAATCAAAAAATAAAATCAATTGACCCTTTATTTAACATACTCAAATTTGTTAAATAAAGGTCTAACATAAAATCAAATTCAAATATGAACCAATGGAAGCATCAAAAATCTCTTCAAAATATTTGAACCCATTTTCAATATATACAAATTTGTTGAACATGAATTCCAAACTCAAAAAAAAAAAAAAAACTTTTCTCCAATTCATTCAAAATTTCTCTCCTAAATTCAAAGACCCCCACTTAACATATTCAAATTATGAGTGTGGGTTCAAATTCTAAATCAAAATTAAAAAAAAAGAGTTGGCAGAATACAAAAGTAGAAGATCTAATTTGAGTTTTTTTTTTCAAAAATTGCAGAATTTCAACTCTTTTTTAGTCAGCTTTTCTCAAGTTCAATTCAGTACAAATTGATGCCCAGAAGTATGTGTTCACTTTTCCTTTTGGGATGAATTTGGCCTTGGATCGGGCCAACCTCCCACAAACTGATTTCGATCATTTGATACACTTTGGCCGAGGATTTGAGAGGGTCAGGATCACTTGTGAAGGGGCAACCCTCACTACAGTCAGTAGGAATGTGGTGATTAGATAGAAGCCAGTCATCCATGTTGAGATGCCATGAGATTCTGAATTTCCTTTATTAAAGAGGAAGATGGTGGAGGTTCCCTTGTGACTCCATTGATAGTTTTGTTGTTCCCATTACTACCCCAAGTGGGCAGTACCCACTCATTAGCTTCTTCCAGGGGGATATTACTTTGAATAGTCTAGTTCTCGTCATGCTCCTCCCAAAACTGATTATCATAATAGATCGATCAAGCGGCATCATGTCATCACCAAGGAGATGGAAAATCTCTCACATTGGTAGAGAGTCACCCGTAGTTTCTCCTCGATTACGATAAGTTTCTTCTTTGGATCGATGGAGAGGAAGATGTTAGGAGGATCCGCATTATTCTGTATCATTCAAGACGAGGTATGCTCTTAGATTTCTACATGATTCAAAACTAATTTTGATCTATGATCAATCCATCTCCTGATGTAGCAAGCTTAGACAAGCGAGTAGAGAGGTGCGTGTATTGTTACTAGAATGGAGAGGCAAAGGTATGCTAGGCAGTCACCCATTTCAACCCTCATAGATTTCCTCGATCGACGCTCTACCCAAGTCGGTCATACTGACAGCATTCTATTGATTGGCACTACCCATCATGAGAAGAGAGCCCTCACATAGAGAGATTTGGTGTTGCCTCCACCACACCACTCTACTCCACGTCCTCCATCAGTAGTGCAAGTTCCATCTTCCATAGTTCCATCAAAATCCATGAAGGCGACATGGGAAAAGCCCCCGGTGATCATTGACCAAGTGATCACATTTCATCAACACCATTGTTTGAGGTGAAGCCGAGCTCTCCTACTCAACCTCCCACTTCAGTTACAGTGAAGAGGGAGTGGCGACCTCGTAACATTATAGTCGTGCCATCACCACCACTACCACAGCAGATCATGAAGATAGCAGCAGCAGAGGGAGAATGAGATAGTTATGTTATCCCCATGGCAATAGATCCTCCCAAGAACAGCACTCCACCCACATCAAATGACAGCCATGAGCATGTATCTTCCAGTGAACATAGTCCTCACAAGACTCTCCTAGGGAAATCGGTCATCTTTGTTCATGAACATGATCCCACCCTTAGTGTGGGAGCTTTTGTGCACGAGCAGTTGGGTGCTCCCTAGATGATATCATGAAACATATCTCACCGAGAAGAAGGAAATCCTATGTGCACTAGTTTGACCTCTGAAGAGAAGGTTAGCTTTGATCCCAATGAAGATGATTTATTGGAAGACTCAGCAGAGGTGTATATGGTTGACACCGGGGTTCTCTCTTTTGGGATCACTAGAGTTTGAAAGGTGCTACGGCCGAACAGGATGATACAGCCTATTCAACCCAACACCTCCTTCAATAGCTCAAACAAAAGGATGAACAAATTAACAAGATGGGAAAGAGGCTTGAAGATTTGCTAGCGATAGTTTTAGCACTTCAAAATCAAGCCACGACAGCACATCCTTGTTGACCTCATTTTTAGAATGAGCTCTCAACCTCTCCATCTTAGACATAGGACTTCTCTTAGACTTTAAGAGTTCCTTAGTTTTAAGATGCATCTAGTGATTAGGTGGACACTCAACCTAGCCCTAGAGATTTAGAAGAGTTAGCCATAGGAATAGGTCATGCCTTAAGGGTGTTAGGAAATTTGCCTACCCCTAACTTAAATCATTCCTCACTTTCCTTCTTTCAAGTCAAACTTTAAATCAATCTCATTTGATTTTCTCCAAACTCAAATCAATTCCAAGATTAAAATCCATGATTGAAATTTATGATTGAGATCCATAAAAATTCCTAAGTCCAAATCCTTCTAAGTCCTTAATCTTCCCTTAAGGTCTTAACCAAAATCATGATCCAAAACTAATTCAAATCTTTGAGATTTTCTCATAATGCATTTATATTCTCATTTATATTCATATATATAAATGAAATATGAATTCAAACCAATCAAACCAAACTCAAAATTCCAAATCAATTCACGAAAATTTCCTAGGTCCCTTAATTCTCCATTAATGAACTTAGCCAAAATCAACTCTAAACCAATTCAAACTCATGGGATTTTCTCAAAACTCATTTATATTCTCATTTATATTCACATATATAAATGAAATATAAATATAAATCAATCAAATCAAAACCTCAAATTAAATTCCCAACCTAAAAATTTCTTAAGTCCCTTAATTTTTCATTAAAGGACTTATCCAAAATCTTGATCAAACCATCTCAAATTCATGGAATTTTCTCATAAGTCATTTATATTCTCATTTATATTCACATATATAAATGAAATATAAATATAAATCAATCAAACAAAATTCAAAAATCCAAACTCAAAATTTTCTAAGTCCTTTAAATCCTTCTTAATGGACTTAGCCCAAATCATGATTAAACCCCATCAAATCCTTAAAATTTTCACATGATCCATTTATATTCGCATTTATATTCACATATATAAATTAAATATAAATACAAACAGTCAAAACCAATTCCAAAAATCAAACTCAAATCTACTTAAAATCCAATCTAAGCATTTCAAGTCAAAATCTTGAACTTAGCCAAATCAACTTCAAATCAAGCCAAACTCTTGATTTTCTCTCATGATCCAATCAACCCTACAATCATAAACCCATATATAAATCCAAAACTTTAATCACTCAATCAAAACCCAAGTCAAAAATCAAACCCAAAATCTCTTCATATTCTTTCTTTTCAATATGAAATTGTCAAATGAATCAAAACCAATTTGACTTTAAACCACTTGTAAATGGATTTATATTTCAGTCATAAGTTTATATACAAGATCAATCAAGTTCAAATCAAGCTTTGACAAAGCCATTTTACCCACTTAGGCTCACTTGACCCAAAGTGACCTAAAGTACCCTTATGAGCCAAATTCTAATCCTAACCAAATTGGATTGAACCAAACTCACATATATCTCTCATCATGATCAACAATCATTATGGGATGATCATCAACCAAATTGGGTCAAACCAAGTCAAACCTAAGGGTTCACCAAGTCAACACTTAGCCCAAAATAAAATCTAACATAGCCAAATTCCATAATAGGCCAAATTGATTGAAACCATTGATCTAAGTTCACTCATGACCTATGTTTGAACTTGACAAAGTCAACATTTGAGCCTAACCTAGCCCAATTGGCCACTTGACCGAAGTTGACCCAACTTAACCTAAAAATTCAAAATGTGTCAAAACTCTAAGCCAAATTGGTTGGAACCAATGAGTCAAGTTCATTCCAAATCACTTGAACTTGACCAAAGCCTCAATTGGCCAACTAACAACAATTGACCTTAGACCCAACATCTAAAGGGGTCATGCAAATTTGAACTTAACCAAAATTGATTGGAAATAAAGATACCAATTTACTCCATATGACTAACCTAACCTAACCTGACCTACCAAATAGGTCAAAAGGGTCAAATAGGTCAACTTGACCCATTTGACCTAAATGAAGTCATATGAGCCAAACTCAAAACTATACCAAATTGAATCAAACCAAAGCCACCAAAACATTTCAAATGATAATATGAACTTGACCCAACCCTTGGTTTGACCCAATTTGACCAATTGGTCAAGTTGACCCAAGTTGACTCATTTTGACCAAAATAGGTCAACATGAGCCACCCAATCAAATGAATTCCAAATTTAATGAAACTTGGCCAAACCTAGTTTCTCCACATACCCAACATATCTAAAGTAAAAAATTAGCAAAATGGTCATTCTACCCCTAAGCCATAGAATAAATGTTGGCTTAATCATGGGTAATTTGGTCATACCCTCTTCATATCCACTTGATGCTTTCCTAATAGCTCAAGGGGACCTAATGAAGAGTGGTGCACTCAATCCAATGGGTTTGGGCCAGCCAGTTGGCCCCAAGACCAAACCCAACCCTATGGGTCAAAATGGCTAATTCAAATTCCATCTCCCACTCAAATTCAAGCACATGGGAGCTTGGCATTCCACTTAAAGCCTCAAACCGGCCATGTGCAAGCATCTAACTTATCAAACAACCCTCTCATTGTGATCAATTGGATAAAAATGGAAAAATGTCTTGCGATCATCTGATCCTTCAAGGGGGAGATATACTCCCCCTAATTGAATTCAAAATCATCATTCCTCAATTTAACTAAGCTAGAGTGTTAGGAGAGAGCATTCTTAAGCTTCCTAGTGGGAATTGAAATCAAGCTTTCATTTTCTTCCTTAGAAAATAGGGAGCTCCTCATTAAACTTCCTCTTCACTCAAATCCTTCAATTGCCTTTGCATACTTCATCGTGAGCCAAGTGTGTACCCAAGCTTCCATTATAGTTTCCAAGGAGAAGTTGAATTGGATCAAAGCAAAGGAGCAGGGGAGTTGGTCCATAGAGCAATTCCACATAACCTCGAGCTCATTCTTCCAACAGGCTTCACTCAACCAGACAAGCTCCTCCAAGGGAATCGGGTGATCACCTGGGTATGGGATTTTTTGACCACCTCGCATAGGAGGTGTTGGTCCTTTGTGAAGAGAATTTTCAATTCAAGTAAATCCCATCATTGGATGTGCCGCTCTTTGGCTTTAGATGGTGTGGGTTAATTTTGGTTTGAATTTGTACTCAATCAAGCTTCGATCTTCCCCTAGATCATTGATGATCTCTATTGATCAAGGGGGAAGAACATGGGAGATCTCAACCGACCATCCGTGCTTTTTGGATGGATGACCGAGATAATTCCCATGTTTAGAATTTCCTTTATCCATTTTAAAATCATGAGGAGATCTTTGGTTGTCCGATCTTTGATCAGATGATAGAGATCAAAGTGCGTCCGTCATCAAGCCACCTTTTGGATTTGACACTTAAGTGAGCGGCTCACTACACGACACATGTAAAGTGTGTTGATCGCCGACACCACGTGTCATGCCGTGAGCAGGAGGATTAGTTAGGGATCTTTAATTAATTTTAATTAATAGGAATCTTCTAAAATTCATATCTCTCAATAAAATTCATAAAATATGAATTAAATTATGGAAAGATAATTCAACCTTAGAATATTTTAAAATTAATTTCAATGGGTTTTGAATTATTTTTCTCTAATTTGGGTTTTTTGAAACTTCATTTTCTAATTACCTTTTAATTAAGCCTTTGATTAATCCCAAACTTCTTGGGTATATTTTAGGGGATGACTGCCTCCCTAATTTTCTTGGGATTTATTGAAAGGCTGAATTGGGAGAATTGCATATGATTTCTTAATTACCTCCTTATATATAAGGATAATTAAGATGTGATTCATGTTTTAATCCATGATTATTAAGGTCAGATCTAGTAGATAGGAGGTTTAGGAAATAATTTTGGGGCATTTCTCTTAAGTTATTTCCTAAACCACCTTTTTCTCACCTTAATCTTCTTTTAATTAAGGATTAATTCATTAATTATCCCCTTAATTAATTTCTAAAAATTTTGAAAACTTCTAGAACTTAATGAATCTACTTTGGGTAGATGCTTAGGTGTTTAATAGCCTAAGTTCAATTAAGAGAATCAAAACCCAATTCATATGTGTGAAAGGGTGTTTTGAAATTACTTAAGTTAAACCCTTTTGCACAATTAACTATTAATTGTGAGCCAAATTGCATTAGGCATTTTTCTTATTAGGTGCATTGCAAATTTAAATTCCTTGTGAGTTTTTATGTCATCTCATTGGCTCATAATTATTTGGTTAATTATTCTAAGGTGGTAAGGGTTAATTAAGTTACTAATTCATACCTTAACCTAATTAATACATAAAATGGATTAATTTAAAAAATTAAACAAAAATATTAAACACATGTGGGAATGGATTAGGAATAGTAAACTTATCTCACCTTTTTAAAATTAAATCAAACTGCAAACAAAACAAAAAACATATTGAATACACTTTAATTTATTTTAAGCTTTCTTATTCCATAGGAATGTCTTTAGGATTTAATTGGAGTGAGCTTGTTTACATGCTTTCATTGCTTTGAGTCTTTCCCAACATGTTAAATTTGTATGTCACATGGTTTCATGCATTCATATTTTTCAAATTCAAATTTAAAAATGATGTTGTTTACTTTATGTCAAATTTGCATGTGTTGGCTAAAGTAGAAATATATTATCACTACTAAATCTAAATTATTTTCAAAACATATAAATCAAATATTAAATATGAAAGCATGCTGCTTATATTTTAATTATGAGTTTGCATGTGAAATATTATAAAGGTATGCTTAGCATAGGTTTTCTTTCTCTTTTATGTTAGCATAGCTTTGAATAGGAATTTGGTGAGATATATGGTCCATTTGAAAAGGACCAAATACTCACCTAATTCCATATCCTATTCATCCCTATGCTATCACCTAAGAGGGCTACCTATACTTACATACATAAATTGCATAAAAAAATGAATCCATTAATACAACTTTTGCCTTTCTTTTCTTTCATTTCTTTTATACATATGTTTGTATTTAAGAAAAGTGATATATTAGTCTAGACAACCGAGGTTGAGGCTTTAAGTAGCCCTAAGTAGGTCTTGTACCTTACACCTCTAGTTAACAATGGCACTGTACTCACTTATGCCTTTCTTACTTTCATGTGTGTATGTGAAAATTTGGATAAGAAAACCCCTTTCTACTTAAGAAAAATCATGCATATTCAACTTCTAAATTTCTTTAAATGGATTACTTAGCATGCATCATAAAGTATGTTAAATATTCTCATTTGTATGTATAGATATGCTTAGGGTCCATCCATATGCATGTTATATATGTTGGGAAAGAAATGAAGTAATGTGTGTTATGTGAATTTTGATTCATTTTATTTAATCTTAAAATGCCTTTCTTTTTGAATAGGTTTGTTCAGAGTTCATCTAAACTTAGGATTAATTGAAAGATTTAATCAAAACATTCATCTAAATAAAACTAAAATGTTAATCTACTTTAGAAATTACTTAAGTTAGGTAAGGAAAGAGAAGTCTTCTTCTCTTTCCCCCTCTTCATAACTCAGTAATTAATTATAAGATTCACTTGAACTAAATCAAAATATGAAATAAAATAAACCCAAAATAATTAAACAACTTAAATAAAACCCTCCTCTAAGTTGAACATGTTTTCACACTTAGAAAATTTGAACCTAAAGCCATAAAGCATACCACACAAACCTTCAAAGCACACACATTAGCCTAAGTCACCACTTCTAGCTTTAGGTGGTCATGATTTGATATTTTGTTTATTTTGTTTTGATATATGTTTTAGACAATGTTATGGTGTATGCTCATAGAATGAATGGTAGGATGCTCTTAGTCTAACTATTCTTTTCTGGGATTATGCTTGGGGTGCTATCATAAATAAAAATATAAATTCTTTTGCTTGTGTGCTTTATACCCCTAAGCATAATCCAATAGGGTGGACTTAGTCACCCATGTGTGGGGTGATAAGTCCAATATACATGCTTGAGATTTGTGAGGTTTGTTTTAGCTAACCTTTATTTTGCAAGTGTTAGTTAGATTTTTATTTTTTTTTCATGTAAATTTATACAATTAGGATTTTAGAATGATTGTTATGGGGATTAGGATGAACATTGGTCATAAGATCCTATCTTATGTACCATGTGAAGCCTTGAAGCATCTACCTTCCAACCATCCAAAGAAGAAAGAAGAAGAAGAAAAAAGAAGCTTTTAAAGGCCCCCCATAATAATGAATTTCTTGCTTAATTATAATTTAATTCATTTATAACTTGTATAAGGGTGAGCTCGCTACCCACATTTGATATTTTGGATTTGTAGGTGCCCACCACAACGGCCTTTTTTTTGCGATTAGCTTTATAAATTGATTGATGATTTGTTTAGCTTTTACATTAAGTGGCATGCTTTTCCTAGTTTCTTCCTTGCTTTATGCATAGCCTGGATGTGGATTAGGCTCTTTAGGGAAAAATAAATCTTTTACCCAACTTAACAACTCAAAATAAAAATTAAACAACTCATAACCTCACCTAAAGCTTAAGTTTAAATTCAAGATAAAATAATTAGCAACCCCTTAGCTCGATGAGTATTTATTTTATAATATCATGCACAAATTCATCTTATTTCGCTCTTGATTGGAGGGCTTCCACCTTTTGCCAGAGAAATATGGCTTGAGAGCCATGGAAACTCACCTCCTCCTTCTCGTGATTTTGGCCAATAACTTTTTCTCATGCACATATGAATCCTATGAGATAAAAATAATTGTCCAAAAATAAAAATAAAATGAAATTTGAATTGCATTAGATTTAGGTCATTTGAAGCATATCCCTTTACATGATCTCTCTTTAGTCTTTAAGGACTTAGTCTCTCTAAATAAATAACAGCCTAGCTATCTTGCATAAGCATAAAGACTTGCCTACATGTATTTAAAATTATAGGAGGAGTTAGTTGGCAGCCACCCCTAGGTGGTTGTAAGTCTAAGCTATCAGGTGGTTTGTCCTCTCTTATGGAGATAAACCAATTACCCAATTTTCACCTTAGATTTAGGTTGTGCTTTTGGCCCTCGCCAAAGCTCCCTAGATTCAGGTTCTGAGGTTGCTTCTCTCTTTTGTGGGCCATAAGCATAATTCTTCACCTCTTAGACATTCCCTTAATCTTGTGTTAAGGTATCATAAGTCCTAAATTTCTAATAAAAAATGCAACTCAAATAAATTAAATCAATTTCAAAAATGTAAAGCCCAACTATAGGATAATTTGAGATCGCTAGGTTTCCTAGCATGGGCATCTCCTACTTATCTTCCATTTTGGCTTGATAATAACTCCCTCTTTTGATCAATCCAGTTTGATTTTTTAAATCTGAACTAATCGATTGATAGTCCTTTCCTGTTGAAATCTTTGAAGACAATGATCATTTACCTTAATCAAGAGTTTTCCTAAGGAATCCCCATTCCTTAGGATGTAATTAACTATGGGGGCTTGCCCTTGTAGGGAACTTAACAAACCCATTTTAAAATAAACCATGCTTTACTTTTCCATGTAAAGTAGGAGAAAAATCTCTCATACATATGCAGACCCATCATTCTTAGAAGTCTTTATTGAGGTGATTGGGTCCATTAAATGGTAGTGACTTCTATCTTTTGAGATAGTATACTATTTCCTTGATGACGTACTTGATCACCTGAATAAGCACATTTGTGGATCTACTTGGCATCCTAAAAAGATAAATTTCTATATGCTCACCTCCTACATTTCTCCCCATATATTTGAAGGTGACTCCCCCTCGTATAGGAATTTTTTTACCAACAATCCTACCATTGTGGAGACTGGTCAGCCTGAGTTGTTGCATGTCTTGAATCAAGCCAAGACTTCACCTAGCAGGCACTGACATTTGCTTAAGGAGTGCACTCCATACAAGAAAAAGACATTAAACTCATGGTTGAGCAATAAGTGAGAGAAGCATTGGTGCAAGCTTGAGATGATTCATCAATTCAAGAGGCTACCCGGAATTGAGTTATCCAATAAGGGTTTTGTGTCTCCTACTTTCAAGAGCTTTGATGGCAGCGAGAACTCTCACCAGCACATAACGCACTTTAGAGCTGGCTGTTGCAACACTGGTGGTAGCGATGTACTACTATTCCATCTCTTTGTTAGCAGTTTAGCGTGCATAGCCTTTTATTAGTATGCTAACTCCAACCAAGTGAAGACTTAAGACCAACTCTTCATTAAGAGGTTTTAGAGCTCGAAAAGGTGACTTTATCTCATCGCAATAACACATCAGTGAGTCCCTCATTGATTATATTCTCTGATGGCACAATTTGAGTATGAAATGCAAACTATAACTATCTGAACAATATGTGATTGAAATTTTACTAAAGAATATCCATGGCCCAATCGCCTTCATGCTCAAAGGTTTCACCATCAAGACATTTGAGATACAAATCAACAAGGCGGCTAGTCTACAAGGAGAGGCCAAATAGTTTCCTTTTCAAGATCAATCATCAAAGCGAAAGCCATAAAAGGCCTGCAAAAAAGCCAGGGGTAGTAGTAGCATTGGATAAGGGGAAGCAACTGGCTAGAGATCAGTAAGAGAGACCTCGTGCTCCACATTCATCAATTTTGCCTCCTTTATAATCACTTATGCCATTATATCAGCCTCCTCAGCAGCCTCCATAGCCTTCGCTACCTCCTCCTCAGTCATACTCTCAGTAATGGTACACATACCCACCCCTAGGTAGCTATCATCCTCCTACTCTTTTAAATAAACTAAATAAACCTTATTCATTTAGGAGGTCAAGAAAATATTTAAGAAGTGAGTAGAAATAATGATCCTAACTTTTGCCCTACCACCATAAACTAGGCCATATTTTAGAGGATTTCTTTATATTTAAGGACTGGCTTGAGCATAACTACAAGTCAGGTGCTATAGTTATCCTAAAGGAATATCTAATGGAACAACCATCCAGTTATGTTAGGGCAATCCTTGGGGATACATGCGATCCTCTTAAAATAAAAGAAGGTTGGGATATCTCCTTATCCCAAACCGTCAAAAATATTATTTCAAAAATCAAGAAACTTTTCTTGCAGGTGCCTGAGGTAGCTCAAACCACCAACATCAGGGAGGTTCAAGTTGCCAAAGACTACTTAGGAAAGTGGAGCTCACTGAATGACCCATACTTGCAGATAGCAAGTAGTCCACAAACTAAGCCTAGCCTCTACCCACATCTAACTCCTGGACAAGCCGCCTAACTTTATGGTGTTTTATTATTTCTATCTCTCAAACCTTTTTGGGGATTTGAAAAATAAAAATATTTTTTTGTGTATGTTGGGACACCCCATAGATCCGCAAATGTACTTATTAAGGTGATCGGGTGCAACCTTGAGGAAAGATGCACTATCTTGAGAGACAAAATTCATCACCCTATAATGGACCTAATCACCTAGTAAGGACTCCTAAGGACAATGGGCCTTTGAATGTACCAGAGATTCTTCCCCTACTTTACATAGAAAAGAAAAGTAGAATTTATTTTAAATCAGGTTCAGTAAGTTCCTTATGGAGCAAGGCCCCATAGTTAATTACATCATAAGGAATAAGATTTCTTGGGAAGACTCTCGATTAAGGTAAATGATCGTTGTCTTCAAATATTTCAAAGATAGGACTATAAATTAATTGGTTTACTTTTGGAAAATCAAGAGGGATTTGAGCAAAGAGGAAAGAGTTATTTTTGGAACCAAAAGGAGAAGAGTAGGGACACTAAGATACTAAGTAAGCCCAAACTAACATAAGTTTCACATTTTGAAATTGAGGTGAATTACATGTTTGAGTTGAATTTTTATTAGAAATTTAGAACTTATAATTCCACAACACAAGATCATGAAAATGCCAAAGAGGAGTGGATTTATGCTTGTAGTTTGCAAAGGGAAGAGGCAACCTCAGATCCTAGATCTAGGGAGCCTTGGTGAGGGCTAAGAGAAGACCTAAATCTAAGATGAAAATGGGCATATGGTTTACCTCCACAAGAGAGAATAAACCACCCGACTGTTGGACTTACAACTGCCAGAGGGTGGCCGCCAAGTAACTCCTATGATTTTAAATACATGTAGGCAAGTCTTATATTTTGCAAGATGGTTAAGCTGTTATTTATTTAGAAAGAAGAATAAGTCCTTAAACACACTCTCTAAGAGACTAGATCATGAAGGGCATGAGTAATGACTTAATATAATGCAAATTTTGTTAAGTTTTCTTTTAATTTTTGGATATTTTCATTTGACACAGGCTCTGGGACTCATATGCCTAATGCATGAGAAATTGGTTATGGGCCAAAATCAGAAAAATGGAGGTGTGTTTCCACCATAGCTTTCAAAGGTCAAGCCATTTTCTCTGGCATAGGTGGAAGCCCTCCATTAGCAAGAGTGAAGCAAGATAATTTTATGCATGATGTGAAACATACAACATCCAACTAAGGGGTTACTAAATTTTTTCTTTTTCTTGTTTTATGTCCTAGGCTTTAGGTGAGGTTATGAGTTACTTAATTTTTATTTTGAGTTAATTAATTTGGATAGAAAATTTATTTTTTCCTAAGAGCCTAATCCTATCCAGGCCATTCATCAAACAATGAAGAAACTAGAGAAAATCATGTCATCTTAATTGCACAGGCTAAACAAATATCAAATAATTTTATAAAGCTAGCATAAATAAATTAAAAGGTAAATTAGGTCGAGCTTCACCACACAAACCTGAAAAGAAATGGGTAGCCAAGCTCTACCCTTATACAACCCATATTACAAATGAATAATTACAACTTAGAAGGAATTCATGTTATGGGGGTCTTCATTTTTTCTTTTGTTCTTTTCCTTCTTTTGGTTGGGATATGGCTAGCTGTAAGGCTTCACATGGTGCATAATACTTGGTCTTATGACCAATGTTCATCCTAATCCCCCATAACATTCATTCCAAATCTTAATTATTAAAATTACATAAAAATAGGAAAAGATAAATCTAGCTAAACCTGCAAAATATAGATTAGCTAAACATACCGCACAACCCAAGCAGTTATATGAATAAGTTGGACTTAGTATCCCACACATGGGTAACCAAGCCCACTTGTCCTAATTTGGATTATACTTAGGGGGTATAAGCAACCTGCACAGCAAAAGTATTTTTATATTTTTATTACAGCACCCCTTATGCACAATCCCCTGTAGAATACAAGATTAGACTAAGATCACCCTACCATCTAGTCTATGCACATGCACCATAACATTCTAAAATATTACATCATAAAATAAAATTAGGCATCAAACCATGCATCGCCCTAATATAGAGCTAAAAATGGTGACTTAGCCTAATGTGTGTGCCATTTAAGGCTTGTATATGCATGTCTTAGGCTTTAAGGTTAGAATTTTCTAAGTGTGGATTCAACTTAGAGGGTGGTTTCATTTTAACTGATTTAGTTGATTTGTTAATTTTATTTGGTGATTTGATTTGATTTGACTGAACCTACACTTAATTACTAAGTGTTGTGAAGAGAAGAAAAGAGAAGAGAACTTCTCTCTCATCCCTATCCTAAGTAATTTCTAAGGTAGATTCATTAATGATTTCTTTCTTTGGTGAATGTTAAGTGTTTTAATTAATCCTAAGTTTAGATTTGCTCTAAATAAACCTATCCAATAAGAAAGGCATCTTAGGATTAGTTAGGGTGAATTACTATCACATAACACACAATCATTTATTTCTTTTCACCATGTATACCATGCATATGGATGATCCTAAGCTTAGCTATACATGCAATGTAAAACTTTAGCACACTTTGATGATGAATGCTAAGAGATGTTGTTTAAGAAAATTTGGGTATTTCATGAATGCATGTTTTTATTAAGTAGAAAAGAGGGATTCTTTTATCCATTGACAAAATGCACATTTACATGTATAAAAGACATAAGTGAGTATGACTCTCTTATTTTCCACACCAGAGGTGTAAGGTGCAAGACCTACTTAGGGCTACTTAAAGCCTCGCAATCCCAGGATGTCCAGACTAATATACCACTTTTCTTAAATACAAGTGCATGTACAAAAAAGAAATAAATGGATGAAGAATCATGCAAAAGATTTTTGTTTAATTTGGTTGTTTAATTTACATGTGTAATGTGAAGATCCTTCTTAAGGCATAACATAGAAGTATATATGAATGGATTTAAGCAAGTGTTATGTTCTTTTTAAATGACCTATACACTTTGCAAATCCTATCCAAATTCATGTTAAGAGAAGAGAAGAAAATCAAATAAAGCACATCTTATACCATAATCACATGCAAGCTTATAAGTATTTATAAGTAGCATCACTTCATTTATAATCTTTGGTTTATAGATTTTTAAAATAATTTTTGGTTTAATAGTGATAATAGCCACTCATATTTTTATCTTTAGCAAAAACATGCAATTTGACATAAAGGAAACATTTTCTTTATTTGATTTTTCAAAAGATATGAATGCATGATTTTATATGGCATGCAATATTTAGCATGCTTGGAAAGAAATAAAGTGATGTAAGCATATGACTTCATTCACCTTAATTAATTCTTAAGGACAGTCCTATAAGATAATATTATTCAAAGTGAATGAAAATTCCTTAAAGAGATTTTTAGTTTTGAATTTGATTTGATTTAGGGAAAGTGAAAAGAGTTTGCTCGTCCTAATCCATTTCCCCATGTGTGAATTAGTTTAGTTTAATTTTAGAATAATTAGATTGATTTTATATTTTTTTTAGGTTAAGGTGTAAATTAAATCCATTAATTATCCCCTACCTATACCACTTTAACATAATTAAATAAATAATTATGAGCCAACATATAATATGCAACCACATGGAATTTAAATCATTATACACCTAAGAAATAAAGGGGCCTAATGCAATTGGCTCATAATTATTGATTAATTAAGCTAAAGAGTTTTAATTAAGTACTTTCATAACCCTCCCACTCATGTGGGTTGGATATGATTTTCTCAAAGTTACCTTAGGCTCTTGAACACCTAAGGATCTACTCAAGAAGAGATTGATTAATTCTAGATTAATTTTGAAAGTTTGATTAGACTAATTAAGTAGATCATTAGTTAATTAATCCTTAATTATATTTGGATTAAGGAAGATAAAGGTTTAACTCTTGCTTAAGCATTGCTTAATTATCTTGATTAAGGGATTATGCCACTGTTCACATGCTTAATTATGCTTAATTACATTAAGGGATGATTAGGGGTTCATTAATTAATTTCCCTAATTAACCCACTGATAAATTCCAAGAAAATTAAAGGAGGCAGAAGTCATCCCACTAAACATGTCTGAGAACTTTGGAATTATTTAATGAAGTAATTAGGGAGTAATTAAGGTAATTCAAATTTTAATTAAACCCTAATTACAAAAAATTCACTGTTTAAAATCAATTAAAAATAATTTTATTGGATTTTCCTCTGAATTATATTTAAAATGAGCCCTCATTTGTATTTTTTGGATTTTTCAACATTTAATTATGAATTTATAGAGTTTCAGTGACTAACGGGTAATTAAATTTCTCTAATTAAGTGACTAATCTCATCGGCACCATGTGGACTACTGACGCAATGCGCTTTCCATGTGGCACCACATGATTGGTTATTTAAGTTGTCACATTGCCCGTCGTGTCAGTCATGCGACATGATTTCCGACCCCGATCAAGGATTAGATGAACAAGGTTAATTTTGTTGTTTTAAAGGATTAAATCAATGGATCTATGTGTTTTAATCAGTGTCGTCCATCCAAAACACATGGGATGGATGACTCATGATTCATCCCTACCTAAGCTATGGGAGACGGAGGCCGTCCATCCTCCATGGCTTGATCTAAGCTCACTTAAGCTCGGATTAGGTTGAGATTCACCCCACAACATCAAGAGGTGTAGGGAAGAACATCCAATGGTTGAATTTCAATGAGGTTGCAATTTCCTTCATAAAGGACCAAGCATTTTTGAACTTAAGGTTAGTTTTGAGTCATACCTCATTGAAGGCTATCACTGACTCTTCCAACAGAGAAGGTAGCTTCGTCTAGTGGAGACAAAGCTCTATTGAAAGTTTCAAGCTTCAATTTGAAGTGGATTGCCCAATTGACCAAAGCTCCCTCCAATGGCTTGTAGCTTTGGTCGAAGTCCCCCTTCCCATGGCTTGGATGATTGGGAAATTCTTTGGGTGAGCTCAACTTGCTTCCTTGATGGTGCTTGTAAAGTGAATTGAGGTTTGGTGGAGAATTGAGTAATTTAGAAAATCCTCCCACCTCCCCTATCTCGCCTATGAAGAAAATTGAGAGAGGGAAATTCAGGAACCTTGGAAATGACATTAGGAAGCTTGTGGATGCTTGCTCTTACTTCTTAGGGCACAATCAAATTCAGAGAGTGTGCATTGAGTTGGAATGAGGGGGAGTATATCTCCCCCTCCTTGGATCAGATGGTTGAGGCTTACCTTGCCATGTTGATCAAATTAAGGAGATTGATTGGGTTGTTTAGGTTGTTAGGGATCCCATGTGCTTCAATTTTGGCTGAAGAATGGAGAGGGGGACATGTACATGTGTTAAATGAGTGTATGGGGGGATCCAAGAGGAGAATTTCCATTTCATGAGTCAATTTTGGACTTGGGTTGGGTCTTGACCCAAACCCATTGGGTCATGTGCACCACCTTCCTTGGTGTCCAAATGGACCACCAAGAGGATGCCATGTAGCCATGAAAAGGAATTGACTAAATTCCAAGTTGATTTGGCCATAGGTTACCCTTTAACCCAAGGGTAAAATGGTCATTTGGCTTTGATTTTGATTTGGGTAGATTTAAAATGATTGAAAAGTGGTTGGGCCAAATTTCAATTCATTTGGAGTTCAATTGGTTTGGATTGCTTCAATTTATCCTATTTAGGTCAAAATGAGTCAACTTAGGTTAGGTTGACCAATTTGATTTATTTGATAGGTTAGATCATTGGTTTAGTTTGCTTGGTTGATCATTTGAAAGCTTTCAATCAATTTTGATTTGGTTTGATTTCAAGTTGATTTGACCTTTTAGGTCAAGTTGTGTTCATGATCAATTGGGCTAGGTTAGGTCTAGTTGGCCAATTGAGGCTTTGGTCAAGTTCAGCAATCATTTTTGAATGCATTTGACCCATTGGCTGCAATTAATTTTCCTTAAATTAATATTTGACCCATTTTGACTTTTTAGGTCAAGTTGGGTCAACTTGAGTCAAGTGGCAAATTGGGCTAGGTTTGGCACAATTGATGGCTTGATCAATTTCAATCATTAGTTATGAATTGGTTTAGATCAACGGTTTCAATCAATTTGGCCTTTGGGCTAGTTTGGGTTTCATTTGGGTTAAGAGTTGACTTGGTCAATGACTAGGTTTGACTAGGTTTGACATAATTTGAGTGATTGATCATCCTAGGATGATTGTTGCTCATAATGTGAGGCTTAGATGCTTAGTTTTTTGGGATTAGAATTTGGCTCAAAAGTGCTTTGGTCACTTTGATTAAGTTAACTAAATAAATTGACTTGATCAAGGCTTGATTCAAGTTTTGTTAAACTCACATATGGACCTATGATGGAAATATAAATCCAATTGTAAGTGATTTGGAGTCAAATGGGTTTTGACTCATTTGACAATTTCAAGTCAAAAGGATGAATATGGGTTTGACTTGGATTAGTCTGATTTTGGTTTTGCGATTGAAGTTTGTGTTTATATTTGGATTCATGATTGGAGGGTTGATTGAATCATGAAGAAAATCCAAGGGTTTGGATTGATCTGAGTTTGATTTCACTAAGTTCAAGAATTTGACTTGAAAGGGTATAAGTTGGATTTTGATTTGATTTGGATTTGAGTTTTGAATTGGTTTTGGTTATTTGAATTTATATTTCATTTTATATTTGTGAATATAAATGAGAATATAAATGGGTTATGAGAAAATCTTTTGAGTTTGGAGTGATTTGTTTGAAGGAGTTCAAGACTTTGGCTTGAAAGAGTATATGTTGGATTATTGGTTGGATTTTAGGTTTAGTTTTGAATTTATTTTTGTCATTTGAATTTATATTTCATTTATATTTGTGAATATAAATTAGAATATAAATGGGTTATGAAAAAAATCTTTTGAGTTGGAATTGGTTTGGATTTGGAATTTGGGTTAAGTCCATAAGATCAAATCAAAGGGCTTAGGAAAGATTTTGAGATTTGAATTCAATCATAGGTTTCAATAATTTGATTTGGAATTGATTGATGATTTGAATTTTGGATTTGATTTATGATTTGATAAAATCAATTGAGTTGGAATTGATTTGAATTTAAAATTGATATGAATTTGGAATTGATTTGAATTTGAAATTTGATTTGAATTTGAAATTGGCTTGAGTTTGGAATTGATTTGAATTTGAAATTATTTTGAATTTTAAATTTGACTAGGAAGAAGGAAGCAAGGATTTAGTTCAAGCTATAGGGTAGGCAAGTTTTCCTAATACCCCTAAGGCATAACCCATTCCTTTGGCTAACTCTCCTAAGTCTCTAGGGTTAAGTGTTCACCTAATCACTAGAAGTATCTTAAGATTAAGGAACTCTTAGTGCTAGAGGAGTCCTATGTCTAAAATGGAGAAGTTGAGAGCTCACTCCAAAAGTGAGGTCAACACTCCTCCTACGCTTTAAATCCATGTGGTCCGATCATATGAAACTGAAAGATAGTTAGACTATTATTTACATAGAAAGAGACTAATGTCCTTAAACCCACTCTCAAAGAGACTAAAGCATGAGTGGTATGAATAATGATATAATCTATAAATTCTAATCTTTTCTTAACATTTATTTAGATTTTGACATTTATTTGGACAAAGGCTTTAGAATTTTTATATACCTAAATGCATGATGAAACGGGTTATTGGCTAAATCAAAAGACAAAGAGGGTGAAGCTCCATCAGTAGTAGTTTCTCTCACAGGTCAAGCGGTCCCTATGCGTGTAAGGATGGAGGCCCCCATTTTACAAGGGTGATTCAAGATGCATGCATGATGTGAAACATACAACCATACAGCTAAAGGGTTGCTAAATCTTTTAATTATCTTGTTTAATGCCTAAGCTTTATTATGAATTTATGAGTTATTTAGATTTTTAATTATGAGTTATTAGTTGGGATAGAAAATTTATTTTTACCCTAAGAGCCTAATCGCCTCTAGGCCACACACTAAAGCATCAAACATATAAGAAACTATGAAGAAGCATGTTGTTCTAATATGCAATTTAAACATAATATTAATCAATTTTATAACTACTATAAAAGAATAGCAAGTCGGTGTGATCGGGTGCTATCGTACAACCTGAAAAGAGAAAAGATGGGTAGCTGAGCTCTACCCTTATACAACCTGGAATATGAAAGAATAATTAAAATTATATTAAATGATATGGAGGTCTTCATTTCTTCATTCTTATGACTTCATGTGTCTTCCTCCTTTGATTTGGTGGACTTCTAGGCATCACATGGCACCCTAGGACAAAGCCTTATAGCAACTACTCATCCTAATCCCCCATAGCATTAATCTTAATTCTTAATGTAGAATTACATTAAAAATAGAAAAAAGTAAATCTAATTACCCCTGTAAAATAGAGGTTAGCTAAACATACATACAATCCAACTAGTTATATTTATAATTTGGACATAACACCTTGCACATGGGTAGCCAAGCCCACCTGTCCTAACTTGGATTATGCTTAGGGGATTTAAGCAACCTGTAAAAAGAGCATTTATATTTATTTTAAGCACTCATTAAGCACAACCCCCTGTAGAAAATAAGATTCGATGAATATCGGCCTAACATCCAGTCTACGAAACATACACCCTAACATCCAATCTAAAATAATACATCACCAAAATAAAATATACATCACACCATGCACCGTCCTAACATAGAACTAGAATTGGTGACTTAATTCTAATGGCATGTTAAGGCTTGTGTGGCATTAAAACCATTAAAGTTCCAATCTTCTAAGTGTAGGATGATCCAATATAACATAAAAGGTTGATTTCACTTGAGTTATTTAATTGATTTGAGAATTTTAATTGATATTTTCTTTTATTCCATATAATCATACTTAGCAATTAAATATTATGATGAGAAGAAAGGGGATTGCCCCCTTTCATCCCTACCTTAAGTCACTTTCTAAAGCATGTTAATTTGATTTAGTTCTCTTTAGTGAATAACTTATTAAATGATTTAATTAATCCTAAGTTTAGGTTCACCTTAAATAATCCTATTTACTATGAAAGGCCTCTTAAGATTAACCCAATTGAATTACTAACATATGACCCATATCAAATCAATCTTTTCTATCACAAATATCATGCATATGATTTAATCCTAAGTGTATCTATACATATAACACACTTAAATGATGAATGTATGTATGTGTATTTAGAGTTTATATTCTTTTATGTGATTGAATTATTTAATTACATTAGCTTAAAGCTATATCTAAATTCTTATACAAAAATACATAAGGATGAAATTAAATAGCTACGTGCCATTATTAACTAGGGAAGTGAGGTAATCAAAAGACCTCCTTGGGGCTACTTGAAGCCTCGTATTCCTGGGATATTCAAACTATATACCCATCGTCATTCAAACATATGTGAATTTATATACATGAATATAAGAAAGCAAGCTCCAAGTTACATGATTAATTAATCCAATGACTAAACAATTATGAATGCATGTATTTTTAAATAGAAAAGAGGATTATCATTCTCTGACTAAATACACACATACATGTGTAAAAGACATAAATGAGCACATGCCTTTATTAACCAGCAAAGTGAGGTAATCGAATGACCTCCTTGGGGCTACTAAAAGCCTCATATTTTTGGGATGTCCAGACTATATACCCATTTTTCTTGAATACATACGCATGTATTTATAATTAAGAAGATGAAAACCATACAAAGATTATATTTTTCTTTAATGGAATTATTTAGGTATATGATTTAAAGCTCTATCTAAATTCCAATGTTAAAGATACATAAGAATGAAATCAAATGAGTAACATAGTTTGAACCAGGGAAGTGAGGTAATCAAATGACCTTCTTGGGGCTACTTAAAGTCTCGTATTCCCAAGATGTCTAGACTATATACCCATTACATTCATACTTATGTAAGTCAACATGTGAATAAAAGAAACAGACTTCACTTCATACACTTAAACTATAAGCATATACATTTCTTATGAATTTATAACTATCATCATTACACATATTATCATTCATTTATAAGCTTTTGAAAAATACATTTGGATTTAATAATAATAATAGCCACACATATATTAAATTAAATAAACACATGCAAGCTCACATAAAGTAAAACCATTTGATTTAATTAATGTTTAAAAAGAGATGGATGCGTGAAATCAAATGACATACAATATTTAGCATGATTGGAAAGGAATAATCAAATACAAGCATGTGATTCATTCAATCCAATTAATTTCTAAGGACAAACATACTGAATAAAATCATTTAAAGTAAGCCAAAGCTTCTTTAATGTCATTTTTAACTTGTTTAATTTGATTTAAGGAATGTGAGAAGAAGCTTGCTGATCCTAATCCATTCTCATATTGGTAATATGATTTGGTTTAAGAAAAGGTGATTAGGTTAATTATATGAATTGATTAAGTTAAATCCTTAATCAAGTCAATTAATTACCCTTACCTATGCCACCTTAAAGTAATTAACCAAGTAATTATAAGCCAACATGATATGCATAAAAAATAAACTTGCAATGATCCTAAGAAACCAAAGGGCCTAATACAATTGGCTCATGATTAATAGTTGATTAGATTAAGGGGGGTTAATTAATTATTCTTATGGTTTCCCCACACATATGGGCTAACCATAATTTCATTCAACTCCTTTAGGTTATTAAACACCTAAAGATCTACCCATGATTTAAATAATAGGATCTAAATGTATTTTATATTTTAATTATGCTAATCAAGTAATTAATTAACCAATTAATCCTTAATTGATTTTTCTTAAAAAATGAGATGAACTTAAGGAAAGAGATTAAGAAAGAGGTCCTAATCCTATTGCATAAGTCCCCTCACTATTAGACAATGATAAATGAGCCCAACTATTTAATTAGTCACTTTTCATGTGATTAATTAACCCTTAATTAAATTAAGAAATTAATTAGGGCTTAATTAACTAATTTCCATAATTAATTAACCAATAAATCCCAAGAAAATTAGGGGAGGTAGGGGTCATCCCTTTAAAAAATCTCAAAAAGTTTGGAGTTAATTAATTAATTAATTAGAGAGTAATTAAGCTAATTAATTTTCTAATTAAACCTTAATTAAGCCTTAATTACAATTCAAAATTAATTAAAGATATTTTAATAAATTTATCTCTGAAATACCTTTAAAATGAGTATTTATTTACATTTTTATGATTTTTCTATGATTTGTTATGAATATTTGAAGTTTCAGCCATTAATTCCATTTGATTAAGCCTAATCCCATCGGCGCCACGTGGCACGCTGATGCGGCATGCTTTCCACATGGTGAAGTGGGTTGGCTTTAAAACGTCAGTTGCTAGCGTGTGGTGACATGATTTCAATCTTCAGATTCGATCTAGGATGGTCAGTCAATCCCATGGTTAATAAGGGAGAAAATTAGTTCAATCTAACTGATTTAATCACAATCTTCCATTCTGATCATGCAAAATGGACAGCACGTGATCTATCATCTCATGGGTGATGAAGGATGGAAGCCATCCGCCATTGCCCGTGCAATCTGAGCTCACCCGAGCTCAAATCCACTCAAATTGGATCCCACACCTTCACGATAATGATCGGAGGGGAAGCAATGGTCAAGATAATGCGACATTCAACTTTCCTTCAAAAAGCTCTAAAAAAATTCAAGAAATCTTAGTTTCAATGGCATACTTCACTGAAGCTAATCGTCGATGGCTCACATGCTTAAGGTAGCTTCGTATGGTCGAGATGAAGCCTTGTTGAGCTGTAATTGGATTGGTTCCATGCCGTTCATTTGGAAGCCCAAGCTTCACCACTTCAAGGTTTGGCTTTGGTTGAAATGCTACCTCTGGTGGTCAGGAAGCTTGGGAAATAGTTTGTTCATGCTCGACATGGTGTGGGGAGAGTATGGGTAAGAGGAATTTGATTTTGGTTGAGAAACAGGGGAGTTGGGTCAGAGGAGTGGCTTGTCCTATTTCAGACTGCTTGATTTTGGAAATTTTGGTGGCAAGAAGCATTAGGAAGGTCGGGGAGTTCAAAATCTCACTTGGAAGCTCTAAGAATGCGTCCGGTCTTTGTCGAATTAGGAGGGGGTATACTCCTCTCCAATTGAGATTGATGGGTGGGATTGGCTCCCATTCATTAGCTGGCCAACTGTCGCCAGGGTGCCGGAGTTGTCACCATCACCTCCACGTGGCACGATTAGGTTGGAGGAATGCTTAGGAGGTGCCTCAAGGCAGCTGGTCTTCTACTTGGATCGAATGTGTTCAAGTAGTGAGGGAGGTGAGTTAGCTCACCTCCATTTGGTCTATGATAGACTTAGCCCACATGGGTTGGACTTGATGGCTAGGTTAGACCCCATTAGGGGTGTGTGAGGGCTGTCAAGTGGAAAGGAGGAGTTGACTTTGCCAATTTTGGCAAAATCTCATGTGGGGAGGCAAATCCAAGGGAGATTTACCTTGGGTTTGAGTCCTTTTTGGTCTGAGCCAGCTTTGGGCTGACCTAAGAAGGGTTCGGGTTGGGTTTGATCAGGTATCAAGTGCTCAAGGCTTGGTTCAAAGGGGTTTGGCTCAATTTGACCCGTATATGTCAAATTAGGTAAGGTTGGGTTAGGCTGACTAATTGGTCAAATTGGGCCAAACCAAGGATTGAGTTAGGTTCAAATGATGATTTGAAGTATTTTGGTTCAATTGGTTTCAATCAATTTGGCTTAGGTTTGAGTTGATTTGGATTTAATTTGGATTTGATTTGGATTTAATTTGGATTTATGCCACTTTGACCCTTTAGGTCAATTTGGGCTAAGTTGGTCAATTGGATCCAATTGGTCAAACTAGGCTCATTTATGGCTTTGGTCAAGTTAAACAATCAATTTGGAATGATCTTGAGCCATTTGTTCCAATCAATTTGGGTTGGATCAAGATTTGACATATTTTGGTCTTTTAGGTCAATTTGGGTCAACTTGAGTCAAAGGGCCACTTGGGTTTGGTTTGACTCAATTGATGATCAAGCCATATTCAATTATTGATCATGGGTTGGTGTGAAGTCATGGTTTCAATTGATTTGGTTTAGGATATTTTTTGGCTAGTTTGGGTTCATATGGGTTAAAGGGTTGACTTGGTCAAATGACTAAGTTGACTTGGTTTGACCCAATTTATGGCAATTGATCATCCTAAGGTGATCAATAATCATGGTATGAGGTTTTGATGGGCTTGGTTCAATCCAATTTAGGTAGGATTAGAACTTAGCTCAAATGGATTCTTTAGGTCACTTTGGGTAAGTGAGCCTAAATGGGTCAATTGGCTTGATTTTGGTTTGATTTATGTTTAGTTGAATTTATATATGAGTTTATGATTGAAATATAAATTTAACTGTAATCAATTTGGGTTTAGTAAGTTTTGGTTCATTTGATTATTTCAAATCAAATGTGCTAGGCTGGGTTTGATTTGGGTTGATCTTGGTTTGGTTTAATGATTGTAGATTTCATTTATAATTGTAAATATGATTGGAGGTATGATTAATTTATAAGAAAATAAATTGAATTTTGGTTTTTGAATGAAGGATTTGGCTAAGTCCATGGATTTGGTTCAAAGGGACTAAGCTTGGATTTTTATTTAGTTTGATTTAGTTTTGGTCATTTAAATGTAGGTTTCATTTATATTTGGAAAGATAATTGAAGGTATAATTGATTTATAAGAAAATCAATTGAGTTTGAAGTGATTTGAAGGAAAATTTGGTTAGGCTCATGAAGGTAGTCCAAAGGGCTTAAAAGGGAATTTGATTTTGTTTGATTTAACTTTTATCACTGGAGTGTAAGTTTCATTTATATTTATGAAGATAATTGAATATACGATTGATTCATGGAGGAATTAATTGAATTTGGCTTGAATTGGGTGGAGATTTGGCTAAGTTTATAAAATTAGGTCATATAACTTTAGAGGGATTTGGAGCTTAGATTTGATCTTGGGTTTCAATCATTTGGAATTGGGTTTGGATTTGAATTTGATACATTGGTTAGGGAATTGAACTGATCTTTGAGGAAATCAATTGAGTTTGTATTGGATTAGAGCTGGTTATGGCTAAATCCATGGGGTTCAATCATAAGGCTTATGAAGTGTTTTGAGCTTGGATTTGATCTTGGGATTGATTATAAATTTTTGGAATTCGAATGAGAATTTAGATTTGAATTTGGGGTTTGGTTTGAGAAGGAGAACATGAATTGGATTTCATTTATATAAATAGTCTCCCTACCTAAGCATACTACTCATGTTAACCCTTCTCTAGGCTTAGGTTAATTGTTCACTTAATCACTAGAAGTGTCTTAAGATTAAGGAGCTCTTAGTGACTAGAAGAGTCCTAGATCTATGATTAGAAGATTAAGAACTCACTCCAAAAGTGAGGTCACAAGGAACATAGGTGTGTCTTCAAGGCACATGTGAGGCATTTGACAAGATCAACATGTCCAAATGATGCATCACTAGAAATGGTTTATGCCTAAACAAAGGTGATAGAATAATGATCTTAGTATCATAACTTATCTTAGAGCATAAGAAGGATATCTTATTGAGTACATGAACCTTCCCTTGACTTCAACTATCCCTTAGATATGGATTTAAATTTGGTTGTGAATATGATTTATGGGAAGAAGATTCATTGAGGATAAGAATATGTAATTTGTTGGGGTTCAAGATCAAATTAACTTTAATTTGTTTTTTTTTAATTGATGTGGAGGCATATTTGTTAGGGATATGGGCTTGAATCCGCTATGGATTGGGTATATGAATCCACTAAAGCAGTTGCATTATCAATTGGGTATATGAGTTTGATTTCATATATGTGCTCAGATAAAGTTTGATTTTTTGGTAGACATCTGTTAGGGATAGAGGATTGGGTGGGTTTTTATGATTGGGTTTATGTTTAATTTAGGGGCTTCTCCGCAAGGGATATGATCTTGAATCCGTTGGGGATTAAGACTGAATTTGATAGATGTAGTTTGTAGTACATATCCACTGGGGATATGAACCTGAATCCACTAAGGATCAAGATCAAATTTAATTTGTTTTAATTTATGACAGCTCAACTTAGAAGGTTGGTTGTGAAATTTATTTTTTTGTTTGATTTGTCTATATATGATTTGGGGCTCTATTGACCTCATTTTTAGAACGAGCTCTCAACACCTTCATCTTAGACATAGGACTTCTCTTGACTTTAATCTTAACACATCTAGGTGGACACTCTCACCAAGCCCTAGAATACTTAGAAGAGTTTGCCATAGGAGTAGGTCATGCCTTAAGGGTGTTAAGAAAATTTCCTACCCTTAGCTTAAACCATTCCTCACTTTCATTCTTTCAAGTCAAACTCCAAATCAATTCTATTTTATTTTCTCAAACTCAAATTAATTCCATGATTCAATTCCATGATTGAAATCCATGATTCAATCCAATGATTGAAACCCATGACCAAAATTCATCAAAGATTCCTAAGTTAAAATTTCCTAAGTCCTTAACCCTTTCTTAAGGACTTAGCCAAAATTATGATTCAAACCTACTCAAATCCCTAGAATTTTCTCAAAACTTATTTATATCCTCATTTATATTCTCATATATAAATGAAATATAAATATAACTCAATTAAATCAAAGGCAAAAATTAAATTCCAAACTTAAAATCCTTCAAATTCCCTTAAATCCTTTAATTTTTCATTAATGGATTTAACCTAAACTTTGATCAAACCATTTTAAACTCATGAGATTTTCTCAAAACTTATTTGTATTCTCATTTATATTCTTATATATAAATGAAATATAAATATAAATCAATCAAATCAATTCAAAAATTTTAAATTAAAAAATTACTTTAAATCCTCTAAATTCCTTAATGGATTTAACCTAAATTTGACTAAACTCCTTCAAATCTTAAATTTTCTCATGATCAATTTATATTCTCATTTATATTCATATATAAATGAAATATAAATTCAAACAATCAAAACCAATCAAAATCAAACTCAAATCTCAAAATCCAAATAAGCCTTTCAAGTCAAAATCTTGAACTTAGTCAAATCATCTTCAAATTCAATTGATTTTCTCTCATGATTCAATCAAATATAATCATGAGCTTATATGTAAATCAAACTTCAATTCAATCAAAACCAAATCAAAATCAAACTCAAGACCCCTTCATATTCTTCCTTTGAATATGAATCAATGATCAAAATCCATTTGACTTCAAACCACTTGTAAATGGATTTATATTTCAATCATAAGTCCATAAACAATCAATCAACTTCAAATCAAGCTTTGACCAAGCCATTTGACCCACTTAGGCTCACTTGACCCAAAGTGACCTAAAGTACCATATGAGCCAACTTTTGATCCTAACCAAATTGGATTGAACCAAACTCATATATCCCTCTCATCATGATCAACAATCATCATGGGATGATCAATCAATCAAATTGGGTCAAACCAAGTCAAACTTAAGGGTTGACCAAGTCAACACAACCTAAAATGAAACCTAACATAGCCAAAATCCACCATAGGCCAAATTGATTGAAACCATTGATCTAAGTTCACTCATGACCTATGTTTGAACTTGACCAAGCCAACATTTGAGCCTAACCTAGCTCAATTGGCCCACCCAAGTCGACTCATTTTGACCTAAAGGGCCAAAATATGTCAAAACTTGATCTAAGCCAAATTAATTGAAACCAATGGGTCTAGTCTATTCCAAATCACTTGTGAAACTTGACCAAAGCCTTAATTGGCCAACTAGATCCAACCTAGCCCAAGACCTTAGACCAAACATGACCTAAAGAGGTCATGTTGAGCCAAAATTGAACCTAACCCAAATTGATTGGAAACAAAGATACCAATCCACTATGACTAACCTAACCTAAACCTACCCATGACCTCAAATAGTCAAATGGGTCAACTTGACCCATTTGACCTAAATGAGTCATATGAGCCAAACCAAATCTATACCAAATTGAACCAAACCAAAACAAACATTTCAAATGGTCATATGAACTTGACCCAACCCTTGGTTTGACCCAATTTGACCTATTGGTCAACTAGACCCAAGTTGACCCATTTTGACCTAAATGGGTCAACATGAGCCAAACCATCAAATGGATTCCAAATCCAATGAAACTTGGCCAAACCTTTCTCCATACCAAACATACCCAAAGTGAAAAATAGCAAAATGACCATTTTACCCTAGGCCATAGAACAAATAGCCATGGTATTTTGGTCATACCCTCATCACAATGAGGCTTTCCTAAAAGCTCAAGGGACTTAGTGATGAGTGGTGCACCCATAGTTTGGGTCAGCCCATTTATAGACCAAACCGACCCTAGCCTTGAAATTAAATTTCAAATTCCCTCTTAAGCTCAATTCAAGCACATGGGAGTTGGCATTCCACTCCTCGGCCAAACCATGTGCAATGATCCCACCTCAAACTCACTCCATATGGTCAATTGGATCAAAATGGCAAAATGGGTTGATTGCCCATTGCCATAGGAGGATATACTCCCCTAATTCAATGAAATTTCACTTCACTCATTACTCAATTGGAGCTAAAATCTTAAACCACCAGAATTCTGGCTTTATAAGAGGATTTGAATTCTTCATTTCTCGGTTTTGCAGTGCAAAATAGGGAGCTCACCTCAATTCAACTTCCTCTACACTTGATCTTTTCAATTTCTACACACTCTTCTAAGGACCAATTTGAACTTGCCCAAGCTCCATTTAAGTTCAAAGGAGATCGGATCAAGAAAGGGAGCAAGTGGTGTTGGTCCATAGAAGATCCACTCAACCCCAAGGCTTGAACTTTCAAGCAGGGCTTCATCTCACTAGACAAAGCTACCTCATCGAGCTCGAGTGCTGGTGATCACCTCAGAGGTATGAATTTTTTGACCACTGATAGGTGTTGGTCCTTTGTGAAAGAAATTTTCATCATATGAAATACCATTGGATTGGCTCTATTCCTCTAGATGGTGTGGGGTTGAGTTTGAATGATTCCATGCTAGATCAGCTTGGATCTCCCCTTGATCATGGGATCTCCATTGATCCTCAGGGAAGAACTTGGCTCATCTACCATCCATCCATGCATTTTAGATGGGTAAGATTATTTGCATTTATAAATCCTTTTCCTTTTAAATGCTGAATCCTCGCCGTCCGATCTTTGATGGACGGCAGGATATAAGAATGTGCCGCCATTTCCCATTTGACATTTAAGTGGCTCACGCATGGCGCGTGTAAAAGCACCTTGGCCACGCCGCATGATAGATTAAGTGGGGATTAGTAATTTATAATTCTAATTAATCCAAAAAACTTCTCAAATTCATAACTCTTCTCAAAATCAAAAAATAAAGAAAAATTTATGGATAGATAATTTCATCTAGAATATTTTAAAAAATTTTCAATGGATTTTGAATTCTTTTCTCTAAATTTGGGTTTTCTTTAGAAATAATTAGCTAATTATCTCTAATTAGCCAATTAATCTCAAATTTCTAGGGTTCATTTTGGGGATGACCTCCTCCCTAATTTTCTTGAGATTTATTGAAGTCTTAATTAGGAAAATATTTCATTCCTTAATTACCCTTTCATGTAATTAATAATTAAGGTGATTAGTGATTTTACCCTTTGATTAGTTGATTAAGGTTAGATCTAGTAGGGGTTTATGGAATAATTTTGGGGCATTTCCCCTAAGCTATTCCCTAAACCCCTTTTCTCCTTAATCCCCTCTTAATTAAGGGTTAACTCATTAATTATCCTTTAAATAATTTTTCAAAATTCTAAAAGTTACTTAATTAATCTACCTTGGGTAGATGCTTAGGTGTTTAATAGCCTAAGTCAATTAAGAAAATTAAAACCCCTTTCATGGTGTTTTTTAAAGTACTTAAGCTAAACCCTTAGCTTAATTAACTTTTAATTGTGAGCCAAATTGCATTAGGCCTTTTCATTATTAGTGCATTACAAATTTAAATTACCTTGTGGTTTTATGTCATCTCATTGGCTCATAATTACTTAGTTAATTTTTTTCTAAGGTGGTCTAGGTAAGGGTTAATTAAGTCACTTAATTCATACCTTAACCTAATCAATGCTTAAAAATGGATCTAATTATCTAAAAATTAAAAAAAATACAAAACACATGTGGGAATGGGTTAGGAATAGCAAACTCATCTCACCTTTTCAAAATTAAATCAAACTTCAAACTAAACAAAAATCATTTTGAAATTCACTTTGATTTATTCTAAATTTTCTTATTCATTAAGAATGTCTTTAGGATTTAGGTAAAGTGAGTTTGTTTACATGCTTTCATTGCTTTGGATCTTTCCCAACTTGCTAAGTTGTATGTCATGTGATTCATGCATTCATAATTTCATGTTTCAAATTTTAAAATGAAATTGTTTACTTTATGTCAAATGTGCATGTGTTGGCTAAAGTAAAATATGAGTGGCTATTATCACTACTAAATCCAAATTATTTTCAAAACTTATAAATAAAACATCAAATCTGAAAGTGTGCTATTCTTATATTTAATTATAAGCTTGCATGTGATGAATTATAAAGCATGTTTAGCATAGGTTTCTTTCTTCTTATGTTAGCATAGTTTTGAATAGGAGTTACTAAGATGTAGGTTCATTTGAAAAGAACCCAACATTTACTTAATTCCATCTATTCATCCCTATGCTATCATCTAAGAAGGTTTTGCCTATACTTGCATGAATAAATTGCATAAACAAAAACAAACCATTAAATAACTTTTGCATATTCCTTTTCCATTTCATTTCTTTTATATATGTTTGTATTTAAGGAAAGTGGTATATTAGTGGACAACCGAGGTTGCGAGGCTTTAAGTAGCCCTAAGTAGGTCTTGTACCTTACACCTCTGGTTAACAATGACGCTGTACTCACTTATGCCTTTTCTACTTTCATGTATGTATGTGAAATTTTGGATAAGGAAAACCTTTTCTACTTAAGAAAAATTATGCATATGCAACTTCTAAATTTTCTTAAATGGATTACTTAGCATGCATCATAAAGTGTGTTAACTATCTTCATTTGCATGTATAGATATGCTTAGGGTCCATCCATATGCATGTTATATATGTTGGGAAAGAAATGAAGTAATGTGTGTTATGTGAATTTTGATTCATTTTATTTAATCTTAAAATTTCTTTTGAATAGGTTTGTTTAGAGTTTATCTAAACTTAGGATTGATTAAAAGATGTAATCAAACATTCACCTAAATGAAATTAAAATGTGAACTTACTTTAGAAATTACTTAGGTTAGGAAGGAAAGAGAAGTTCTCTTCTCTTTCCTCTCTTATAACTTAGTAATTAATTGTAGGTTTCACTTAAACCAAATTGAAACATGAAATAAAACCAACCCAAAACACTTAAACAACTTAAATGAAACCCTCCTCTAAGTTGAACATGTCTTCACACTTAGAAAATTTGAACCTAAATCTAAGCTAAGCATACCACTCAAAGCACAAACATTAACTAAGTCACCACTTCTAGCTTAGGTTAGGTGGTGCATGGTTTGATGTTATGTTTTATTTGTGATATATGTTTTAGACTGGATGTTAGGGTGTATGCTCATAGAATGAATGGTAGGACGTGCTTAGTCTAACTATTCTTTTAGAGGATTGTGCTTAAGGGCACTTATAAATAAAATATAAATGCTTCTTGCAGGTGCTTATACCCTAAGCATAATCCATAGGCCGTGGACTTAGTCACCCATGTGTGGGGTGATAAGTCAATATACATGCTTGGGATTTGTGTGATGTGATTTCTAACCTTTATTTTGCGGTGTTAGTTAGATTTCTACCTTTTCATGTAAAATTTGTATATTTAGGATTTTGGAATGATTTGTTATGGGGATTAGATGAACATTGGTCATATAAGATCTATCTTATGCACCATGTGAAGCCTTGGAGCATCCACCTTCCAAAGGAACAAAGAAAGAAGAAAGAAGAAGAAGAAGAAGAAAGAAGAAGAAGAATAAAGCTTGAAGACCCCATAACAATGAATTCCTTTGCTTAATTATAATATTCATTTTAATCAGGTTGTATAAGGGTAGAGCTTGCTACCCACATTTGATATTTTGGGTTTGTGCGTGGTGCCCGACCACCATTTATTCTTTTGTGATTAGCTTTATAAATTGATTGATGATTTGTTTAGCTTTTGCATTAAGTGGCATGATTTTCTAGTTTCTTCCTTGCTTTATGTATGTGCTGGATGTGGATTAGGCTCTTTAGGAAAAATAAATCTTTTACCCAACTTAACAACTCAAATTAAAAAACAACTCATAACCTCACCTAAAGCTTAGGTTTAAAATCAAGATAAAGAATTAGCAACCCTTAGCTGGATGAGCATTTCTTTATAATATCATGCACAAATGCATCTTATTTCACTCTTGATTGGAGGGCTTCCACCTTTTCAGAGAACAGCTTGACCTTTGAGAGCCATGGTGGAAACTCACCTCCTCTTCTCCTGATTTTGGCCAATAATCTATTTCTCATGCATTAGTCATATTCTTTAGTCAAAATAATTGTCCAAAAATAAAATAAAATGAAATTTGAATTACATTAGATTTAGGTCATTTGAAGCATGTCCTTTACATGATCTAGTCTCTTTAGGGAGTGAGTTTAAGGACTTAGTCTCTTTCTAAATAATAATAGCTTCTATCTTGCATAAGCATAAAGACTTGCCTACATGTATTTAAAATCATAGGAGGAGTTAGTTGGACCACCCCAGGTGGTTGTAAGTCAAGCTGTCGGTGGTTTGTCCTCTCTTGTGGAGGCAAACCAATTACCCCTTAGATTTAGGTTGTTTGCTTTTCCCTGAAGCTCCCTAGATTTAGGTTAGGTTGCTTCTCCCCTTTGGGCCATAAGCATAATTCCTCACCTCTTAGGCATTTCCTTAATCTTGTGTTAAGGAATCTTAAGTCCTAAATTCTAATGAAAAAATGCAACTCAAACAAACTAAATCAATTTCTAAAATGTAAAGCCAACTAGGATAGTTTGAGATGCTAGGTTTCCTAGCATCGTGAGCATCTCTACTTATCTTCCATTTTGGCTTATAATAACTCCCTCTTTTGATCAATCCCATTTGATCTTCAAACATAAACCAATCGATTGATAGTCCTTCCTATTGAAATCTTGAGACGATCATTTACCTTAATCGAGAGTTTTCCTAAAATCATCCTTAGGATGTAATTAACTTTTATGGAACTTAACAGTTTAAAATAAATTACTTTTCCATGTAAAGTAGGGAAGAATCTCTACATATACCCATCATCCTTAGAGTCTTATTGAGGTGATTGGTTCCATTAAAGGGTAGTGACTTCTATCGAGATAGTACACTATACCTTGATGATATCACAAATAAGTACATCTGGATCTGTGATCTTAAGATGAATTTCTATAAGGTCTCTTCTTTCTTTTCTCCATATTTGAAAGGCAACTCCATTATATATTCATAGATTTTTTGGCGACTCCGGATGGTTCCTCTCTCCATCTTTTGTAAATGATCATTGTCTTTGAGTATCAATAGTGGGCTTGTACTTTGGTGTGAATCCAAGACTATCCTTCTTTTCGTTGGCACTTAGCTCATTTCATTCTTGAGTTGAGTTAGCCAACATCTTTAGGTTTTAGGACCACATTCTTTGTTGGTCTTGAAACCTCCATTGGGTTCCTCTAATGGGTAAAATGAAAAGATCCAAAATAAAAAAATAAACATCTTAAAGACTTCCTCCTTATCATTTTCATGATACGGAAAGGTTCATCTTAAAAATAATAAATCTTCCATAAAGAACTTTACTTTTCAAAAGCCTTTTCAAAATGCACTTAATAAAATATTTTCCACAAAATTTTCACCCTCATTTAACAATTCATATAATTGTTACATGTAGGGTTTCAAAATAAAATAATAACATTTTCCAAAAGCACAAATGAACATCTTCTTTCAATTCACTTTGATGAAGATTTCATTTTCAAAATAAAATACAATCATGTTTTCCAAAATCACAATCATAATCATAAAATTTTCAAAAAACATACATGAATTTTCTATTCAATATTCACACTTATTGAATGGAAAGTTCATTTGTAAACAAAATTAAAATTTTCAAAAGCACATCATCATTTTTATTTATTAAAAGATTTCATTCTCAACTAAAATAAAATATCATTTAGAAATCCCACTTAAACATATCCACATATGTTTTAAGTTGGAATTCCTCTCTTTCAAAATCAATAATCACATTTCAAAAAAATTCACATTTAAAACATAAAATTTGAGTCTTCAAAATCAAAAAAAATTTTCAAATACATTTGGAATTTCATTTAGCATAATCAAATTTGAGTGAAGTTTTCAAATCAAAATCAAAATCAACAATCATATTTACATTTGGAAACTTACTTAACATACCCAAATTTGTTAAGAAGTCTCCAAATCCAAAATCAAAATTTTCAAAAATTTTTAAACACATTTGGAACTTCATTTAGCATAATCAAATTTGCTAAGTAAGTTTCCAAATTAAAAATCAAAATCAAATCACATTTCAAAATTTCAAAACATTTGGAACATTCATTTAATACTTAAATTTAAGTGAAGTTTTCCAAATCAAAATCAAATCAAAATCACATTTCAAAATTTTCTAACACATTTGGAACCTCATTTAACATAAATTTGTAAGTAAGTTTTCAAATCAAAATTCAAAATTTTCAAAACACATTTTGGAACTTCATTTAATACCCAAATTTGGTGAAGTTTCCAAATCAAAATCAAAATTTTCAAAACATATTTGGAACTTCATTTAACATACTCAATTTGTTAAGTAAAGTTTCCAAATCAAAATCAAAATTTCAAAATTTTCAAAACACATTTGGAACTTCATTAGCATAAATTTGTTAAGTAAAGTTTCCAAATCAAAATAAAATCAAAATTTTCAAACACATTTGGAACTTCATTTAGCATACTCAAATTTGCTAAGTAAAGTTTCCAAATTCAAAATCAAAAAAAAATTTTCAAACATACATTTGGAATTTCATTTAGCATAAATTTGCTAAGTGAATTTTCCAAATCAAAATCAAAATCAAAAAATTTCAAAATTTTCAAACATTTGGAACCTCTTAACATAAAATTTGTTTAAATCAAATCAAAATCAAAAATTTCAAACACTTTGAACCTTTAATACCAAATTTGCTAAGGAATCTCAAATTAAAATTTCAAAATCAAACAATATTTAACTTCATTTAATATACCTAAATTTGCTAAGAATTCCAAATCAAAATCAAAATCAAAACATATTTTACTTCATAGCATACTAAATTTGCTAATTTCAAAAAAACAAAACAAACATTTGATTCTTTACATATACCAAATTTAAAGGAATTCCAAATTTTCAAAAATCAAAAAAATAAAAATTTTACATTTAGATAGCCTAAATTTGCTAAGTAAAATTTCCATTTCATAAAACAAACTTCATCTTTCAAATTTGTTAAGTTGAATCTCACTCAATCATTCAAAATAAATAACACATGATTATTCAAAATCTATTTTCAAAATCAAAATTTTCAAAACAAATACTTAATTTTCTTAGCATCTAAATTCAAATTTTATTTTCAAAATCAAATAAAACCACTTTTCCTTTCATCCTAAATTTTTGTGTTAAAATTTTCAAAATCAAAACAAAACATTTTCTTTGTTTTTTACTTCATTACAAATTTGCTAGTGTTCCATTCAAACCTCATTTGACCCTTTTACTTCCCAATTGTTGAAAGGGTCCTCAAATCACTTCAAATTCAAAAATGAACCTATGGAAGCGTCATCATCTTGAATCCATATTTCAACCCCATTTGTTGAGATTTATTCATTCAAATTCCATTTCATCAATATTTAGTTCATTTGAACCCCACTTAACACTTCAAGTTATTGGATGTGGGTTCAATTTTCAAGCCTTCTTATGGAGACAAGTGATTCAAGTTCTTTCTCATTGCATTCTAGTGCAAATGCAATTCCAGTTTCAATTTTAGGGATAATGGTTAGAAATTTGTCTTTACCTTCCTCGCCATGGATCTAGCCTTGGATCACACTTCTCATTTGGATCACCCATTTCATCCTCTCTTTGGGATAGAGAGGGGAGGATCATTCATGCCTCCTCCAGTGGTGCACTTACATAGTTTCTAGGTAGGAGGTGTCATACGGCCTTCTCTATTACGCCGGTGGCGAGCATATCTCGAATTTTGGTACCCAATTTGATTTATGATCTATTATCCCCCGCATCGTAGGGAGGCAGATCCGTCAGGAGAGGGCCCGTGAGGCCCATACATCATACATTACTAGGAAGAGGTTCAAGTCGGTCGAGCTACTTTTGGTTGATTTTCCAGCGACGCCGCCATGACCATTGATAGTATCCTCCTCATGGGACCAACCATCATAGAGGCTTTCTGTCATAGAGAGTCGGTGGTGTCTCCACCCCAGCTCTACCCCACATCGCTGTAGGTTTTAGCATCACCCATTCCATCCCAAGGCCATGAAGGCCATCGAGGAAAAACACCCCATTGGTGATTCTATGGCCAAGGGATCCTACTCCTCTACACCACCCATTATGGTAGGTGAGCTCTCTGCTTTGACTTCTTCCCATGGTGGTGTGGAAGAGTGGTGACCGCATCATGGCATTCACCAACTCACCCCACATGATGGAGGAGATGGTGATGGTTATCATGGATATTCCCGATGACAGTTCAGTTGCAGTAGTGGTAGAAAATCATCTCAGGATTGTTACCCTATTACAATAGTATTGTCGGGTTATCATTCTTCTAGAGTACATCACGATTGACTCCCGCTAAGTGAGGTTGCCTCTCGGTTCATGATAATAATCACACCGTCCCAAGCTATTTGTACTGAGTTAGATCATCCTTAGATGAGATAGTTGCACACTATTTTATGGAGAAAAAAGGAGATCTTTGGGGTATGCATTGATGAAGAAAGAGTCGACTTTTGATCCCAATGAAGATGACTTGATGGGAGATTCAGCTGACGTATGCATGGTCGAGACTAGAGGTTCTCTCCTTAGAGAACAGCGCCATGGAAGGTGATGAGGTTGATCAAGGAGACACCGAGAATTATCACCGACAGTTAAGGAAGATGAAGATTGATAGGATGGCATGTTTGCGGACTTGTTGGTTGTCGTTACTTAAAGCAAGCCCTTCCAATTCATCTAGCAATCGATGTCGGTCACTGGTAGTGCATGTCTTAGAACAGGTTAAGACTCTACCTCCCATTGAGCAAGGTAGCCCTAGCCTGTATAAGAAGGTAGTGGAAAGTACCTCCATACATGAAAAAAAGATCTAAAATCCATGGTTGAGCAGCAGGTGAAGGAAGCGCTTGGCTCAAGCAGGAGGATCATCGGTTCCAAAGGGTAGACCCTACAGAGGAATTTGATGTTATCATCCCAAGGGTTTGCCTCCTTCCTTCAAAAGCTTTGATGGTGGGAATGAGGCATATAGCACTTGAGGCGGTTGTTTACAACACAATTGCGGATGCTTTACTCTTTAGACTCTTTGTTAGTAGCCTAGGGTATTGCTTTTGATTGGTATGTTGAATTCCCAATAGTTGGGTTAAAGATATTTCTTTGAGTTAGAGCAACTCTTCATCAAGAGATTTGAGAGCTTAGCAAAGGGTTCGTAGGATCTCATTGTAGCCCAATACCTCGATGAGTCACTTGTTGATTATATTCTCGATGGCATAACAGTATGAAGTGTGAACTATCTGACATGCCATTGAGATTCTCTTGAAGAATATCCATGGCGGTCCCTTCATGCTTAAGGGCTTCACCATAAAGACATTTGAGAAGCTAATCAACAAGGCGCTAGTCTAGGAGAGGCCAAAGCGGTTGCCTTTTCGGATCAATTGCCAAGCAAAAAATCCCAAAGGTTATGAAAAGAAACAGCGGTAAGCGGTTGACAAGGGAAGACGGCTAGAGATCATCGGCGACCATGACCTCAAACTCCACCTCCTTTGCCACCACCGAGGCAACCATACCGGCCTCCACCACAGCCTCCATGGCTAGCACAACCACCGCCTCAGCCATACCACCACCAGTGGCATGCATATCCGCCGCTAGGTAGCTATGGTCCACCTACTCTTTTAGATAAGTTAAACAAACCTTATTCTTTTAAGAGAGGTAATCAGGAAAATCTTTAAGAATCTCTTAAAGAAACTGATTTTCATCTACTGGGCCTAGGAGACGGAGGAAGTAGGCAAAGTCATGATCCAAACTTTTGCCCTTACCAGTATGCTAGGCCACATTTTGGAGGATTGCTTTACATTCAATTGGCTTGAACATAGTTTCAAGGCGTGCTATCATCCCAAAGGAATACCTTGTGGAACAACCTTCAGTTCCATTAGGGTAATCCTTGGGGATACAAGTGATCTACCAAAAAAGAAGGTTGGGACATTTCTTTGTCTAAAACCTCTAAGAAAATAATTCAGAAGATCAAGAAGCTTTCCTTGCATGTGCCTGAGTCAACTCAAACCTCCAACACCAAGGAAGGTTTGCAAGTTGCCAATGCCAACTCTAGGAAAGTGGGAGCTTAGCGACATGTGTCGACTGGGATAGCCCCCTTACCCACCATGTCCGACTCCACCTTTAGTTGCAGCTTCCACAGACTTCTTCCATTTTTTAGCTCTTATTTCTTCTACTAGTAGAACTCTTGTATCAATGGATAAGGGCATCAAATCCCTTACTCCACTCACTCTACTTGACTTACTTTGTACCAAATACTTCCAGAAATTGAAGAATAAAGCTGATTTGAATTACATTTATGTCTCTTGATGAGTTTATCTTCTATTCTAACGATAACTCTTCAAGTCTAATTAACTATAATAATTTTGATCCTCTTTTCGATTGAGTTGGACTTTCCAACTAAATACTACGATTTCACCTCTTGAGATAGACTTGGAATCATCTGATTCTGAGAGTCCCATAAGAGAAGCTATAGGTGAGCCTGAAGTGTAGGAAGAACTTGTCACCACCTTGCCTAAAGAGATTATTGAAGTCAACCTCTGTAGTGACAAGGTTCTACCTCTAGAGGCGACACCTCTAGATAGGAAACAAGTCATTGGTGCGAAGATCAGAAGCCCTTCCACAAGATGCTCCACCCTTGGATATGCTTGTGGAAGAAAGGTGGACTACAACATCCTTTTCTAAGAAAGTTGTCATCTAAGCTAAGCATATGATGCCCTTGTCTTATCCAAAGAGATGAGGAATCACTAATCAAGGCCCTCCTTGATCCAGAAATATACTTAGCTTGTGGCCGTATAGGTGAGGAAGCACACATGCAAAAGAAGCCCAAGGATCACCTTCAGATGAAGACCTTCTACTAGGGGACTTGGAAACTGATCCCTGCTTACATTCGACATGGAGGTTAGACTCACGGGTTCTCATGGATTTGGTGCATTGGTGAAATTATGAAGACACTTGTTGAGATTGACATCTCTACACTTTAAGGAGATAGAATGATGTTGAGAGGATTCAATCATCAAGGTGAGCAAGCTTTAGGTTCTATAGTGTTATCATTGGAGATCGATGACTACAAGACTGAAGCCAAGTTCTACATCATTGATTTGAATACTTCATTCACTACTTTGCTTGGTAGGCCTTGGATACATTAGAATAAGATCATTCCATCCTCCTTTCATCAGTGCATCAAGTTCAGAATAGATGAAATTGAGTATTGTGTCAATGGGGATGAAAAACCATTCTCAGTTATAGATGTTGAGATCTATGAGGATGCGACCAATTATCTTCCTCAAAATACCCTTTCTCGTGAACTTGGACAAAATTCAAATGCAAATGCAAAAGAAAAAGAAAATGAAATAAAAGAAAAGATAAAAGAAAATGAAAAGAAAAAGAAAAGTCCAAGTACACAAGAAAGGGGAATTTAAGAAGAAGTGGATCCGCATATCACATTCCACCCATAGTTCATTCCATCATATGGACATGTGGGTAGGATGGCTCAACCTCCACCGGGTAAATAGAGGTAGTTCAGAGGTGGAAGACCCTAGTTGGCCTTGACCAATAGAGGTTGTGTTTGTTCATAAAGATACTATTCAATAGACTTGGAATCTAGCTCAGAGGATGAGTCTAATGTGATTAGTGTACTAGACCCCTCTGTTGGTTCCATTGGAGGTGACTTTTGATCCAGGAGACAAGACCAGCCTCAAGCAAAGAAAAGTATATGGTTTATGTGAAACTATTAGGCGATGGTTGGGACACCTCACTTACATCATAAAGTTAAAGGTTTAGTAGTTAAGGAAGTCCAGTCTTCAGACATAAGCGAAGAGGTTCTTTTGGGTTCATCATCCTCAAGTCAGCTGATGTAGGACTTGAAGATACTTTTAAAGAATTAGTGGAATTACTTTTGACTTTTACTCACCTTGTGTTCAAAATCTTATCTGAAAGGTTTAGTTCCTCACACTTGGTCCAAGCACATAATATTTCAAAAGCTATGGAATAATCGAAGCACAATCAAGAGCATGACTAGATTCAATGATGTGGTCGATGATGAAGATTATTTCCTAGTGTTACCAACTATTTGGAGTTTGATAGGTTCTTCTCACATCCCAACTCTTATGAGAATGTGTGTTTAGAAACTTCAGGATGATCTCCAAGTCAAAGAACTTGAGTTTGAAGAGGAGATTCATTCAATCAACAAGCTAAAGAAATCAACCTTGAGATAGAAGAAAATCCTCGCCCGACATACATTAGCTCATTGTGAATGAAGAAGAAATCAATTACTTAGTTAGGCTATTAACTGAGTTTAAAGACTGCTTTGCATGGAGTTATGAAGAAATTCAATTATCTAACATTGCTTACAATAGCAATAAATCCTAATGTTACCCTATTAAGCAAGCTCCTAGATGCATGCGATTAGAAATTGAACAACGTCATTTCAAGTCAAGAAAGATGATGCTAGTTTCATGGAAGAAAAATATCCAGTTTAATATCGTTAAGAAGAATGGTGAAATTTGCATTTGCGTCAATTTTAGAAACTTAAATAAATGTCCCTAAGGATGAGTTTCTTCTTCCTATACTAGAATTAATGGTGGACATTAATCTCATGCGTCTTCTCTTTCATGGATGGATCATATAACCAAATCAAGATGTTTCGAAGATAAAAGAAACACTTTTGAAACTCATCAAAATCTTACATTATAGGTCATGCCTTTTGGCCTTAAAATCTTTGGTGCTACATATATGACCATGACTTCCTTGAACTCATCCATCATCAAGTTGAGTGTTATGTTGATTTAGTAATCAAGCAGAAAAGGAAGATCACCTCTTTGACTTGATAGTAGTTTTGAATGATTAAGATAATATAACCTTAAATGAATCCCACAAGTGTGCATTGTTGGAAATTCCTTGGTTTGTTGTTTGACACCAAGGAATAGAAATAGATCCAGAAAAGATTAAAGCTATCTTAGAAATGTCACCTCCTAAGAGTTTAACTCAACTCAGATCCTTTCAAGGATGGCTGGCGTATCTAAGATGCTTTATCTCAAACTTATTAGGGAAATGCAAGCCATTCTTAGTACTTGTCAAATTGGCCAAAATGCAAATTAAATCCAAATCAAATCAAACCAAAGCTTAAAATCATTTTAAATTGACCACTTAAACATGAACCAACACCTAACCCAACCCATTTTGGTCAAATTAGTCAAATTGGTCAACTTGACCCATTTGACCCATTTGATTTCAAATGAACCAAAGTCAAACCTAAGCCAAATTGATTGAAACCACTTGAACTAAAACTCTCCAAATCATCATTTGAACTAAATTGACCTAATTTGACCAATTGGTCAAATTAACATGAACCCATATGCTCATTTGAAATTGTCATTTGGGACCTTTGTACTAACCAAATTAAAATTGACCCTATGCCAAAGTCTATAAGCATAGTGAGCCCATGGATTAGCCATTTGAAAGACCTTTGCATTTATTCCATCCAAAGAGGCAAAGTCCACTCTATTTCTTGGTCTAAACTTTGCTATTTGGTCTAATTTGTCCCTAGTCCAATAAGCAAACTTAGACTAGCCATAGACCAAGAGAATCAACTCCTCCTCTCACTCAAAGCCAAACCCTAGGGACAAAGGGAGGAGGAAATCAGCCACCACCTGCCCATATCTTGCCTTGGACCTCCTGCCATAGTATCCTCTGCTCCATCCATGCCACGTGGACTCGATTGAGACCCCTCTGGTACAATGACAATGGAGAACCTGTCAAAAATCAAGGATGGATCCCGTCCATCCATCAAGCTTGATTGAGGGGTATACTCCCTGAATTCTCACAAGGATTGACATAATTTGGACACACTAAGCTTCCTGAGTGCATAGCCAAAACAAGACATCCATCTTTCAAGCAATTAACTTCCTCCACATAACTAAACTTCAATTCATCTTGCACACACCATCCTCGTGTGTCGTCGAAGCCATTCAAGCCTTTTCCCAAGCTTCTAAGCTGTTGGAGGTGGGAGTTCAATCAAGACTGAAGCTCCAAAGAACCTATCTTGGTCGTCCAAGGGATCTACATCAAATCAGACCAAACTCATGGGCCTTCATCTCACAGGCAAGCTACCTTAATCCCACCACTAGTTTTAAGCTCTGGCATGATAATTCCTCAAAATCATAGATTTTGGAAAAAGCGGTTGGTCTTTTTCGAAGAAAATTTGTATGTCAAGTGATTTTGACCATTGGATGTGTTCCTCTCCTTCCCTTGATGGTGTGAGATCATTTTGGAAGCAATCCAAGCTTGGGCGAGTCAGATCGAATGGAGAAAGTGGACAACATCTCCCTTTCATCGCTCGTAATGGAGAAAGGTCACAGGCCATCCAATCTGCATGATCAGAACAAATGGTCGTGATTAGATCATGCTTAAATCCTTGATTTTTTTTTCTTTCTAAACATGATTAATGTGGCTAGATCTTAGATCATAAATTCCACGGCGCTGTCATTAACTTACTTAGCCATTGATGACAACTTAAATAATCTATCCTCATTCCACATGGAAAGCATACGTCGGCATTCATTAATTGTGGGATAGAACTTTAGTTAGGGTAAATAAATATATTTTTAAGATTGAAACTTTCAAAATTCATAACTAATTATATAAAAATCCAAAAAATGAAAATGAGGGCTTGTTTTAAAGATATTTCAAAGGAGAATTTAATAAAAATGTTTTTAATGGATTTTCAATAGTAAATAGAGCTTAATTATGGTTTAATTAATAACTTAATTATCTTAATTACTCCTTAATTAATCATCCAATTAATTTCAAACTTTCTGAGGATGTTTAGGGGATGATCTCTACCTTCCCTATTTTTTTCTTGGAATTTATTAGTTGCTTAATTAGGAAAATTGATTGATTAAGCCCTAATTACCTCTTAATTACAGGTGATTAAGCATATGAAAGTGATTAGTATTATTTGGACTCCCCAATGTTTGTTGAATAGTGAGGGACTTAAGTGGCAGCATCCCTTCAATCTTTCTCTAATTTTCCCTCTCTTTCAAAATTAATTATTAATTAACCAATTAAAACTTAATTAGCTAAATTGGATTTAAAATTATATATGCTTAATCTAATGGATGGTTTATGGATATAGGTGGAAACCTCTTTCCTTACCTTATCCCTTAAGCCCAACTCATTTCAAGATAATAATTAATTTAGGTTACTCTTGGGAGAATTAAGGGATTAATTGGTTTAATTGATTTAAAATTTTTTCTGATTTTCCCTTAATCCATCTTGGGAAGAGCTTTAGGTGTTCAATAACTCTTTCCATAAGAGTAACTAAGTGAGTTCCTTAAGCTGAATTATTAAATGATTATAAGCTAAGGAGAATTGCTATTTACTTTTCAATTTATTTGCATATCATATTAGCTCTTAATTTTTCAATTAATTACCTTAAGCTAACATAGGTAAGGGTTAATTAATTGATTTAATCCATGCTTAACTTAATCAATCCATAAAATTAACCTAATTATTTTTCATTAAATCAAATTAATTCACATATGGGGAATGGGATTAGGATTAGAGCTTCTTTCTCACACTTTTTTAAATCAAGTTAAACATGAAATCAAAAATGGCATTAAGGAACTCTGGTTTATTTTAAATAATCATATTTAATATGATTGTAAATTAATTATTGAATAAAATTATGTGCTTATGTTCTTTATTTCTCTCTATTGCATTAAATGTTGCATCGGTGGTCATGCATTCATCCTTTTCAAAAATTAATTAAATAAAATAATTTCCTTTATGTCAAATTTGCATGTGTTGGCTTAATTAAAAATATGTGGCTATTATCACTATTAAATCTCAAATGTATTTTCAAGAGTTTATTAAAGAATAATAATACATGTTGTGACATTAGCCATACATACATAAGAGGTGCATGTGAATATAAGCTTAGTGTATGAAGTGCAATTCCTTTCTTTCATTCATATGTTGAATTGCATAAGTAAGAATGTTGGCGGGTATATTAGTCTAGACATTCTAGGGATGCACGACTTTAATTAACCCTGAGAAAGTTCCTACCTCACACTCCTAGTGTAAAATAATGGCGACGTACCCGTTTGATTTCATTCTTATGCATTTTTAACATTAGAATTTGGATAAAGCTTTAATTCATTCACACAAATAAATCAATTGAATTAAATTCTTCTTTTACATGATTTTCTATTCTTACAGTTGCTTATACATCCATATGTATTTAAGAATAGTGGGTATATTAGTCTGGACATTTCGGGGATGCATGGCTTTAAGTAGCCCCAATAAGGTTCCTACCTCACTCCCCTGGTGCAAAACAACGAGGTCGTACTTGCTTAGAACTTTCATACATTTGAATTTGTATTTAACTAATGAATGAAAATCCTCTTTTCTATAAAACTCATTTATGCATCTTGCATTTAAGTGTGCCAAAATATATTGTATGTATAGATATTTTTAGGACTTAATCATATGCATGTTATATATGATGGAAAGAAATGAATGGATATGTGTCATGTGATAGTAGTTCATTCCAACTAGTTTTAAGATGCCTCTCTTATTGAATGAGATTATTTAAAGTGAACCTAAACTTAGGATTAATTTAAAATATGTAATAAGCCATTCATTAAAGGGAATTCATTTAATTAATTTGCTTTAGATGTGACTTAAGGTAGGGATAAAATAGAGTGATCATATCTTTTCTTCTCTTTATAATACTTAGTTATTAAGTATAAGCTAAATGAAAATAAGAAATTATTAAGTAAAACTTACAAATCAATTAAGCCACTTAAAGTAAAACCATCCTTCAAATTAAATCCTTTCTTATTTAAAAAATTATAATAAAGCCTAGTTAAGACATACCACACAAGCATTAATACACACACCTTAGATTAGGTAACCATTTCTAGCTTTATGTTAACGCGATGCATGATTTGATGTATGTTTAGTTTTATGATGTACTGTTGTAGACTGGATGTTAAAGTGTATGCTTCGTAGACTAGATTTCAAGCCTTGATTAGCCTAAATATATTTTCTGTAGAAGATTGTGCTTAAGGGGTGCTTAAAATAAATATAAATGCTCTCTTTTGCAGGTTGCTTAACCCCTAAGCATAATCTAAGTTAGAACAGGCGAACTTGGTTACCAATGTGTAGGGTGTTAAGTCCAAATTATATATATAACTACTTGGGTTGTATGGTGTATTTAGCTATCACTTATTTTATAAGTGTAGTTAGATTTGCTTTTTCTATTTTTAATGTAATCTTGCATGAGGAATTAGGATTAGTGATATGAGGGATTAGGATGAGTGGTGGCTAGAAGGCTTTATCTTGGAAGGCCTCCGTGATGACTTTGGAGCAAGCAAATCCAAATGAAGAAATGGAGGAGATATGAAGAAAGAATGTAAGAATACCCCAGCATTTAATTTATTTATTTATAATTATAATTATTCTTTCATATCGTTGTATAAGGGTAGCAGCACCCTTTTTTTTTTTGAGTTATGGTACCGCATCCCTTTATTCTTTACATTAAGTTTATAAAGTATTTGATGCTTTGTTTATAATTGTGCAATAAAAATGGCATTTATTTTCATATTTTCTTCATATATGGTAATTTAATGTGTGACCTGGTCCGATTAGGCTCTTAAGAAAAATTAATTTTTTTACCCCAACTACAACTCATAACTAAATTTTCTAAATAACTCATAACCTCACATAAAACCTAGGCATTAAATCAAGATAATTAAAAAATTTAGCAACCCCTTAGCTAGATGTTGTATGCGTAATATCATGCATGTCATCTCATATCACTTTTCCAAGAGTGGGTTTCCATCCATGCACGATAGGGGAAGACTTGACCTTTGAGGGTCTACTTTGTGGTGGAAAACATCTCTTTCTTTCTGATTTAGCCAATAAACTTATTTTATCATGCATTTAGACATATAAAAATTATATGGCCTTTGTCAAAATATAGAGTGAAAAGTCAAATAAAATTTGATAAGATTTGTATTAGGCTAAGTCATTACTCATACCACTCATTCTCTAGTCTCTTAAGGAGTGGGTTTAAGGACTTTAGTCTCTTTCTGAATAAAAATAACCTAACCATCTTGCAAAATTATATGACTTGATGACATGGTTTTAAAATATAAGAGTTAGCTGGCTGCCACTCCAGACGATTATCAGTCCAGCAATCAGGTGATTTACCCTCTCTTATGGAGGTGAACCATATACCCATCTTCGCTTAGAGTTAGGACGTGCTTTGGCCCTCACCAAAGCTCCTTAAACTTAGGATCCTAGGTTGTTGTTTCCTTTGGGCTACAAACATAAATCCTCACATTTTAGGCTTTTTCACAAACTTATATTGAGGGATTATAAGTCCTAGTTTTCTAACAAAATTTCAACTCAAATATATATAATTTCCTTTAATTTTAAACATATAGAGCCCAACCATAGGATAGATTAGAATGCTTACTAGGTTTCTTAGTATCATGAGCATTCCCTACTCATCTCTCTTCAGCTTCAATAATAAGTCTCTCCTTTTTTTATCTATCTTGATTAATTTTCTAGACATAGCCAATTTATTGATAGTCATATCTTTGAAATCTTTGGGGACAATAATTGCCTACTTTAATTGAGAGAATTCTTAAGGAATTCACCTTCTTTAGGATGTAATTAACTATGGGGCTTGTCCCATAGGAAACTTTAGAACCCAATTTAAATAAACCCTACTTTATTTATCCATGTAAAGTAGGGAAAAATCTCTAGTATATTTGAAGTCCCATCATGCCTTAGGAGTCTTTATTAGGTGATTAGGTCCATTATAAAATAGTGATTTATATCTTTCGAGATAGTGCACTTATGGTAAAATTGTATATTTTTAAAGAGAATGTATACTTCCATCTTCACTCTATGCAGAATAAAATGAAGATAGAAATATACTTCCTTTTTATGCATTTTGACACAATGTAGATCTGCATATATTTTTATTGAGGGTGATCAGGTATGACATTGAGGAGAGGTGTACTATCTCGAAACATAGAAGTCACCACCCTACAATGGGCCTAATCACCTCAATAGGACTTGGGGACAATGGAGTCTACATATGTACCGAGATTCTTCCACTTACATGAAAAAGCAAGAGTTTATTTTAAAGCTGGTTAGCATCAAGATTCCCTATAAAGGCAAGCCCACCAATCAGTAAATCTAAGAAAAAGAGATTTTAAGAATACTCTACAAGATAAATGATCATTGTCTCAAAGATTTTAATTAGGACTATCAATCATTAGTTTATTTTGGGAGATCAAATAGGATTGATCAAAGAGAGAGAGTTATTATCAAAGCCAAAGGAAGAAAAGTATGAGATGCTCATAATGCTAGGAAACATAGCGAGCATCTCAAACTATCCTATAGTTGGGATTTATATTTTTGAAATTGAATTATTTATTTTAATTGAATTTTTATTAGAAATTTAGGACTTATAATTTCACAATACAAGGTCATGGAAATGCCTAAGAGGTGAGGACTTATGCTTATGGCCCATAGGAGGGAGAAGCAATCTCAGAACCTAAATCTAGGGAGCTTTGGCGAAGGCCAAAAGTACAACCTAAATTTAAGGCAAAAATGGGTATTTGGTTTGCCTTCACAAGAGAGGACAAACCACTGACCTGACTTATAACTCTGAGTGGCCACCAACTAACTCCTCCTATGATTTTAAATTCATGTAGGCAAGTCATATGCTTTATGCAAGATGGCTAGGCTGTTATTTATTTTAGAAAGAGATTAAGTCCTTAAACTCACTCTCTAAAAGACTAGATCATGTAAAGGCATGAAAAATGTCCTAGATCTAAGGCAAAACATATTACATGTTATTTTCATTTTTGGGCAACCATTTGACTCAAGCTTATAGGATTCATATGCCTAATGCATGAGAAGTAAGATTATTGGCCAAAATCAATGAGAAGGGGGAGGTTTTTTTCCACCATGGCTCTCAAAGGTCAAGCCAAGTTTCTCTAGCAAAGGTGGAAGCCCTTTAATCAAGAGTGTAACAATAGACTTTTATGCATTATGTTATAAAAGAAATACTCATCCACCTAAGGGGTTGCTAATTCTTTTATCTTGATTTTTTAACTTAGGCTTTAAATGAGGTTATGAGTTCTTTATTTTTAATTTTGAGTTGTTTAATTTAGTAAAAAATTTATTTTTCCCTAAGAGCCTAATTGTCATCCAGGCCAAACATCAAAGTAAGTAAGAAACTAGGAAAATATGTCATCTTAATGCACAAGCTAAACAAAACATCAAGCATCTTATAAAGCTAACGCAAAAGAATAAAAGGCCATTTGTGATCAGGCACCACCACAAAAACCCGAAAACAAATTGGGTAGTCAAGCTCTACCTTTATATAACCCAGATTACAAATGAATTAATTTACAATCAAGTACAAAAATTCATGTTATGGGGGTCTTCATTTCTTCTTTTCTTCTTTCTTATTTCTTCTTTCTTCTTTCTTCTTTCTTCTTTCTTCTTTTGGTTCCTTCTTTTGTTCCTTTGATGGTGTTGCTCCAAAGGTTTCACATGGTACATAAGATAAGATCTTTTGACCAATGCTCATCCTAATCCTCCATAACATTCATTCCAAAAAACCTAATTGCAAAATTACATGAAAAGGAAAAGTAAATCGAAAAGTAAATCTAACTAACACCTACAAGGGAGAGATTAGCCAAACAAATCATACAAATCCCAAGGATGTATATTGGACTTAGCACCCCACACATGGGTGACTAAGTCTACCTGGCCTGTTGGATTATGCTTAGGGGTATAAGCACCTACACAGCAAAAGCATTTATATTTTTTATTACAGTGCCCTTTAAGCACAATTCCCTGTAGAAAATAATGATTAGACTAGATCATCCTACCATTCATTCTACACACATTCACCTTAACATCTTGACTAAAATATTACATCACAAAATAAGAGCAAACATCAAGCCATGCACTTCCCTAACCTAAAGCTAGAAATGATGGCTTAACCTAATGTGTGTGCTTGTGTGGTATGCTTAGCTATGGCTTTAAGGTTTGGATTTTCTAAGTGTGAAGATGTTCAACTTAGATGGGAGGTTTCATTTAAGTGTTTAGTTGATTTAGTTGATTTTTATTTGTTGATTTATTTTGGTACAAATGAATCCTACAATTAATTACTAAGTTATAAAGAGAGGGAAAAGAGAAGAGAACTTCTCTTTCCTTCCCTACCTTAAGTAATTTCTAAAGTAAATTCATATTTGATTTTGTTTAGTGAATGTTTTATTATGTGTTTTAATTAATCCTAAGTTTATATTTTCCTAAACAAACCTATTCAAAAAGAAAGGCATTTTAAGATTAAGTAAAGTGAATTAATCTCACAAAACACACATCACTTCATTTCTTTCCCAACATGTCTAACATGCATATGAATGAACCCTTAGCATATCTATACATACAAATGGAAATGTTTAGCACACTTTATGATAAATTCTAAGAAATGTTACTTAAGAAAATTTGAATGCTTTATGATGCATGGTTTTCATTAAGTAGAAAAGAGGGGTTTCTTTTATCCATTATTCACATGCACATGTATATGTATAAAAGGCATAAGTGAGTATGGCACCATTGTTAGCACTAGGGGTGTAAGGTACAAGACCTACTTAGGGCCTCACAATCCCGGGGTTGTCCAGACTAATATACCACTTTTCTTAAATACAAGCACATGTATAAAGAAATGAATGGAAAAGAAAGATAAAAAGTTTGTATTTGTTTGTTTGTTTTATTTGCAATTTATATGTATATAAGTGTGGATGTCCTTCTTAGGTAATAGCATAGGAATAGGAATGTGGTTAGCAAGTGTTGTGTTCTTTTCAAATGAACTATACACTTTGCCAAATCTTATTCAACTAAAAATGAAAAGAAGGAAAACTACATATGCACATATTTATATTTATATCCACATGCAGCTCATTAATAATTATAAGTAGCACACTTTCATTTTAGGTGTTTGATTTATAGATTTTTTTTTAAAATAGTTTTGAATTTAATAGTGATTATAGCCATTCATATTTTTACTTTAGCCAAAACATGCAACTTGACATAAAGAAAACATTTCACTTTCATTTAAATTTTTGAAAAGAATGAATGCATGAAATTCATATGACATACAAGTTTAGCATGTTAGGAAAGAACTAAAGTGATGAAATCATGTAAACACATTCACCGTAATTAATTCCAAAAGATAATCTTATGAAATAAGAAAGCTTAAAGCAAATCAAATTATTTTTAAGGAAGGTTTGATTTTGTTTTGAATTTGATTTGTGAGGTGAGTTTGCTACTCCTAACCCATTCTCATATGTGTTTGTTGATTTAGTTTTCTCTTAGGATTATTAGATGGTTTTTATATGTTGATTAAGTTAAGGTATGAATTAAGTGTGTTAATTACCCCTTACATACACCACCTTAGCATACTTAATCAAATAATTATGAACAAATGAGATGACATAAAATCACATAAGGAATTTAAACCAGCAATGCACCTAGGAAAGAAAGGTACCTAATGCGATTGGCTCATGATTAAAGATTAATTTAGCTAAAGGGTTTATTTTAAGTAATTTCATAACACCTCTCACACATGTGAGTTGAGTTTTGATTTCCTTAATTGTACTTAGGCTCTTGAACACCTAAGCATCTACCCAAGATATATTAATTGAGTTCTGGAAAATTTTAGAATTTTATGAAATTAATTAATTGGGTAATTAGTGAATTAACCCTTAATTAAGGTTAGATTAAGGAAGAAAGGAGGTTTAAAGAATATCTTAAGGAAAGTATCCCAAAATTATTCCCTAAACATCATATTTACTTAAGCAAAACTTAATTGACTCAATCAAAAAGTTAAACCACTAATTATACCCTTAATCAATTATATTGATTAAGGAAAGAACTAGCAATTCCTCTAATCAAGCCACCAATAAATCCCAAGAAAATTAGGGAGGGTCATCATCCACTAATTATGCACAAAAGTTTAAGAATTAATCAAAGGATTAATTAGCAAAAAAAATATTCCCAATAAAACCTAAATTTAGAAAACCACTATTCAAAATCCATTCAAATTATTTTTAAAATATTCTATGTTCAATTATCTATCCAATGCAATTTATTTCATATTTTTCTAATTTTTCTAGGCTTAGGTAAAATTTTAGGAAATGTCCATGGTTAATTAATGATTAAATAGCCTAATTAAAAATAATGTGGTGTCATTAACGCTGCATGCGCTTCCATGTGAATGGGATTCATATTAGTAGTCACATCATACACATCGAAGAAGTTTATTACACTTTCTCCTCACCCGATGAATCGACAAATGAGGTTAAAGCCATGGATCTAAGGGATTAAACGTGTGTTTCTACGCGTCTTAATCACGGTCGTCCATCCAAAATGTGCAGATGGGAGAACTATGATCCTTCCCTATATTTCTTTATGAAGAATGGACACCGTCCATCTTCTAGCTAATGAACTAAGCTCAATTGAGCTCGAATTGATCCCAAAACTTACCTACACCATCTAAGCACAAAGGCAAAAACATCTAATCACTAGAATCTCATGGGGTGAAAATCCACTTCACAAAGCTCCAAATAATATTGAAAATGTGCTCAATTTAATGGCTAACCTCACCGAAGTTGATCATCGGCGCTTGATTCCCTTAGAGATGCTTCGTCAAGTGGAGTCAAAGCATTGTTGAAGTTTGGAGGTATTGAAATTGAGTAGATCCTTCTAGAGGCCAACTCCACCTTGACTTGGGCTCAGTCTTAATGAAGAATGGTCTTCCCTTGCCTTTAAAACTTAGGAAAGAGCTAGTAAGTTCTGATGAGCTCTTTGATGGAGCAAAAGAGAATTAGGTTGATTTGTATGAGCAAGTTTGAATTTCAATGGAGCTCCTTTTGAGTAAATCCAACAATGAGAAGTGGGAATTTGAGAGAGCTTGGGAGGCTGGAAATGACTTCTCCGCTTCCTCTTCCAATTGAATCGATGAATGAATTCAAATTAGGGGAGTATATCTCTGAGCAATGGAGCTTCTCCCTTCCTTTTTTGATCCAATTGACCACCTTGTGGGTTTTGTTAGGCAGAGTGTCCTTGCATCGGCCATGAGAGTGGGAGAAGGAGACTATGCTTTAAATAGTGGAGGAGGAATCCATGTGCTTAATTTCAAGAGTGGCTTTAGCCATAGGTTGGGCTGACCCAAACTCATTGGGTTGGTGCACCACACCTAGTGTTCACTTGATCCACTAAGAGGGTGCCAAGTGGAGAGGATTTAACCAAATTCCAAGGTGATTTGGCCAAAATTTACCCTTTGACCTAGAGGTAAAAAGGTCATTTAGCTTGGATTTCAATTTGAATATGTTTGATATATTTGAAAAATGGGTTAGGCCAAGTTTCATTGAATTTGGAATTAGTTCGATGTGATTTGGCTCATGTTGACCCATTTAGGTCAAAATGGGTCAAGTTGGGTCAAGTTGACCAATTGGTCAAATTGGGTCAAACCAAGGGTTGGGTCAAGTTCATATGACCATTTGAAATGTTTTGGTGGCTTTGGTTTGATTCAATTTGGTTTATATTTGGTTTTAGTTCAATTGAGTTCATTTAGGTCAAATGGGTCAAGTTGACCAATTTGAACCATTTGACCTATTTACGTTAGGTCATGGGTTGGTTCATGTTTGGTTGGTCATATGAAATGGATTGGTATTTTTTTTCCAATCAATTTGATTTATATTTGAGTTTGGCTCAATATGACCCTTTAGGTCAAGTTGGGATCAAGGTCAATTGGGCTAGGTTAGGTCTAGTTGGCCAATTGAGGCTTTGGTCAAGTTCAACAATCATTTTGAATGAACTTGACCCATTGGTTTCAATCAATTTAGCTTAGATAAAGTTTTGACACATTTTGACTTTTTTGGTCAATAACTTGGGTCAAGTGGTCAATTAGGCTAGGTTAGGCTCAAATGTTGACTTGGTCAAGTTCAAGCATTGACCATGAATGAACTTAGATCATTAGTTTCAATCAATTTGGCCTATGTTGGATTTTGGCTATGTTGGGTTTCATTTAGCTAAGTGTTGACTTGGTCAACCCTTATGTTTGACTTGGTTTGACCCAATTTGAGTGATTGATCATCTCATGATGATTTTTGATCATGATGAGAGGCTTAGGTGGGCTTAGTTCAATCCAATTTGGTTAGGATTAGAATTTGGCTCAAAAGGGTAATTTAGATCACTTTAGGTCAAGTGAGCCTAAGTGGGTCAAATGGCTTGGTCAAAACTTGATTTGAGTTTAATTGAACTCACATATGGACTTATTATTGAAATATAAATCCATTTGCAAGTGGATTCAAGTCAAACGGTTTTGATTCATTTATCAAGTTCAAACATGAGTCATGATTGATTTTTTTTGAATTGAGTTTTGATTTAGTGATTGAAGTTTGTGTTTATATTTGGATTCATGATTGAAGGATTAATTGAATCATGAAGAAAACTCAAGGGTTTGGCTTGATTTGAAATTGATTTGGCTAAGTTCAATATTTCGACTTGAAAGGCTTAGGTTGGATTTTGATTGAATTTGAGTTTGATTTTTGGAGTTGGTTTTATTGTTTGAATTTATATTATATATATGTGAATATAAATGATAATACAAATGGGTTATGAGAAAATTTCAAAGATTTGAAGTGATTTGAACATGATCTAGGCTATGTCCTTAAGAGTGAATCAAAGTAACTTAGGAAAGATTTATAATTTGGATTTGAATTTTGGATCTAGTTTGATTGATTTGAATTTATATTTCATTTATATATGTAAATAGAAATGAGAATATAAATGAGTTGTGAGAAAATTCCATGACTTTGAATTGATTTGGATTTGATTTAGGCTAAGTCCTTAAGAGGGAATTAAAGGACAGGAAAGATTTTTAATTTAACCATGGATTTTGGATTTGATTTTGCGTTTAGGTTGATTTATATGAATTTATGTTTCATGTATATATGTGAATATAAATGAGAATATAAATGAGTTGTGAGAAAATTTCATGACTTTGAATTGATTTGGATTTGATTTAGGCTAAGTCCTTAAGAGGGAATTAAAGGACTTAGGAAAGATTTTGAATTTGACCATGGATTTTAGATTTGATTTTGGGTTTAGGTTGATTGATTTTAATTTCTATTTCATTTATATATGTGAATATAAATGAGAATATAAATGAGTTGTGAGAAAATTTCATGAATTTAAGGTGATTTGAATTTGATTTAGGCTAAGTCCTTAAGAGGGAATTAAGGACTTAGGAAATATTTTGAACTTGGAATTTTATTCATGGGCTTCAATCATAAGGAAATAATCATGGATTTCAATCATGTGGGATTGATTTGGGTTTGGAGAAAATTAATTAAACTGGAATTTATTTAGGTTTGATGTTGATTTGATTTGGAGTTTGACTTGAAAGTGAGGAATGTGATTCTTAGTTGGCAAAATTTTTCCTAACACCCCAAGGCATGACCTATTCCTATGGCTAACTCTTCTAAGTCTCTAGCTAAGTTGAGTGTCCACCTAATCACTAGATGTGTCTTAAGACTGGGATCTCTTAAAGTCTAAGAGGAGTCCTATGAAGATGGAAGAGGTCAACAAAGACTATTCCTAGATGTCATACCAGATCACCTCAATAAGTACACCCTCAGATCTACGTGGTGTCCCCCATCTATATATTTAAAAAATAAACACCACAATAGTCTCCCAACTTAAGGGTAAGACCATCCAACCTAAAGGTTGTCTTTCGGTGTGCAACGATTGTGCTAGGAAGAAAGTGTAGCAGACTTACATCTTCCAAAGCTGGGAACAACTGTTGGAGTGATCTGTCAATAGCACAATAAATCAAACCCTACCTAGGGTGACTACTGAGTGAGTGTTGCTAGGGACTTATGTTAACTCAAGAGATAGAAATTATAGGGGTTTTACCGAACCGCCTCTAAAGATAGGATGTTTGCTTAGGAAAATGTATCGTTGGGTGTGTCCTCCTAATCCATAAGTGTATTTTGTTTATATATTTGTGTGGACCCTGTTGGTGTGCGAGGGACCACACTGAAAGGGGCTATATCAGCCCTGTCCTATCTTATACTTACTGGACAAAGTGACAATCTAAATAACTGCAAGATGGATTCTTCAATCATAATGGTCGTTACTAGGAAAGGAAAATTGTCCAATCTGGTAGTAACCCGGGTAGTGTCTAGATGGGTCGCAAAGGATGTGATCCAAATAGAGTGCCCACATGGGAGGTGTCGTTAGGGGCATTATCTTGAACACTGAAAAAGAATGTTTAAGCTATACGGTGGCCAACTCAAGGAGAAGGCATAGCAGACTTACATCTATAATGAGTGGTCCATGGGTGGTCGCTATCAAGATAGCGAAACCAACCAAGCTATTAGTGTGTGATGATCAATCTAAGAAGAAATCATGTAGACTTGCATCTTCATAGATAAAAATAATCATCGAAACATCTGGATGATGATTTTGACCTAGAATACTCAGGAGAGTCCCGAGGAAGGACCGACTGACTTGAAGAGGAAAAGATTGTGGGAGACTTACCTAAGTTTCAAAACATACCAACCCAATGCACCATGGCTAGTCCAAGAAGAAAGTGAAGACTTACATCTTCTTAAAGAAGCCAACATAAAGCTTACCTACCGCAAGAAGGCCTACCAAATTAACAAGGCACTCTTTAGGGTGCAATGGTCAAGTCAAAAAGAAGGCATAACTCCTTCCTCAACAAGGAACCAGGGGGACTAAAGGTAGACGTTAACCGCAGAGCATTGAGTGAGTGTCACAGGGGGTGTAATCCCAACTCGAAGTAGCCCAAGACAAAAGATATGTGTTTGTTTATGCATTGATGCTTAGTTTATATTTGTGTTGTATTGACAAAGGATAGGACGCCGCTCAGGTTCCTTACATCTACTCTAAACACATCGTGGCAGATTCGTAAACAAAGATGTTTTCAATTTGAAGAGATGGAATTTGAAATAAAATTTTCTTTAATAATTATTTTCAAACTTGATGTTATGGATAATATTTATTTAGGTAGAGCCTATTGATTGGAAGCATCGGATGCTCTCTCCTTAATGAGAGATATCCTCCTTGCCTTCTATGGCAAAAAGGCCTTCCCAAGTGGGTTCAAACTTGCCTCATATCTTACGATGGGCAACTATTGCTCTCTTTAGAACTAAAATAAGCTCTCATACTTGAAAAGCTCTAAGACGAACCAACTTATTGTGAGCTTGAATCATTTTGGATTTATAGAACTCGAGGTTTTGGCATGCCCGTAGGCATATCTCCTGCAAACCTTTGAGCTCTTCTAACCACAGCTTGGCATTCTACTCTGTTGTGATCTTACTACCCACAGCTATCCTTAGTGATGGGAGTTAGACTTCTAATGGTAGAAGGGCTTCAGACCCACACTAAGGAGAAAGGGTAGAGTTGGAGTTCTTTATGCAATAAGCCCAAGGCTTCAAATTAACCGCTCATGCCCGCCGTATTATCAAGTGTCTTCTTTAATATTTTAGATGAGAGTTTTATTGAAAGCTTTTATCAAACCATTTACCCTTGGGTAGTAGATGGTAGAATATCTCTAATCTATGATGTGTCTCTGGGCAAAGTTGTTGATCTGGTTTGAATGCGATTATTATCGATATAATTCATCGAGGCACCCCAATATACATATATGATTCCTAAAGAACTAGAGCACATGCTAAGTTGTGACCTCTAAGTGGGATTGCCTCACCACTTGGAAAAGTACTAAGATAGCTAGATAGATGACCTTTAGAAAAAGAAGGATTAATCAGAACCACTATGTCGGTACCCCAACACTTGAATGGTCCTGAGGCCAATGTAGGATGTAGAATGTTGGGTCATTGGTGTAAGACCACACTGTGTACCTGACACTGATGGCATCATCTAGCTACGTCCATGCAATCTATGATCATCAATGGCCAATAGTATTCTAATCTTTTTATCTTTGCTTTCATCTTCAGACTGGATTAGTTAGCTCCACATAAACCTAAGTGCACCTTGGTCACGATCTTATGAGCTTCATGTTTGTCTAAACAACATAACCATAAACAATCGAAGGACCGCCAGTATAGGGTGCCATCCACGATAGCATAGGACAGTGCTCTCTGCTTCATCTGATGGGCCTGTGACTTCTCTTCAAGTAGTTTTCCTTTATTTAGGTAATCCATGAATGGTTGCCTCCAATCTAACTCATCATCCTTTTTGGAAACGACAACCTCCCCTTCAAGTGAGTACTTTTTGATGAGTTCAGTATCAATAAGGGATAAGATTTGTCTATTTTGGATTCTTATCAATATGGACTCATCTTCCAGACATGCCAACTTCTTGGCAAGTTTGGCTAAGGCATTCACTATGGCATTTTCTCCTAAAGGAATCTTATAAATGGTAACCTCTAGGATTTGGGCCAATAACTCCATAGTGTACTTATGGTAGTGGTGGAGCTTAGGCTTCAGAACCTTGTAGGACCTAGCAATTTAGTTGATGAATAAATGAGAATCCCCAAATATATTGAAAATACTTAGATGTTAACTCTATATCGAATGAGCCTCATAGCTTAGATTGGGAGCAAAAAATTGGACATAGATATGAATTACATCACATCACTCGTTAGAGAAATACTCCCAACCCCTACGGAAGAGTGATTGTGGTTCTTCTCCTTTGAGAGAAGCCACAAAGTATATCTCCCAGCGATGAATGTTGGCATTCCCTAAGTTCATAATTTTTTCATTGGGGAGAACATCACTAAGTGAAGAATTAGTAGGAAGTAGGTATGATGCTAAGAAATCCAGAAGTGCTTGCCCTTTCATAGCAAGGAAAAGTAAAAAAATGTAAAATTAAGACCAACCATCCAAAAGATCGTCAAGATATATTGAGTGGATTATTCTAAATATCAAATTCACCTTATGAGAAAGCATGTAATACTGTAGCTTTTGGGATGCAAAGATTAAAGCTAGGCAATGCTTCTCGATGGGTGGATATTTGCCTCAATAAAGATCAAACAATGACTAAGGTAGGAGAGCACATTTTCCCTCCCTTCATCATTGGCTTGAGCCAACAAAGTGCCAAGGGGGTTGTCTAATGTAGTAGTATATTATATGAGTGGCTTACTCAGGATATGGGGCTACTAGAACTGGCGATGCCATCAAGTAGTGCTTGATGTCTTCAAAGGCATGCTGGAACTTATCATCCCACTTGAACTTAGCATCATTTTTTTCAAGTGCTGAGAATGGTTGGCATCATCCTGAGAGGTTGGATATAAAACATCTTGGATATGCCAACCACTCTTCAAATGATCTGAGTTGAGTTAAACTTTTAGGGGGTGGCATCATCCTTCATTTTCTCCTGATGTCAAACAACAAACCCAAGTAATTTTTCTAAAGCTACTCCAAATGCACATTTCAGGGGGTTCATTTTGAGTTTAAATTATCTTAACTGTTTGAAAACTACTCTCAAATCAAAGAGATAGTCTTCTTTTTCTTTACTTTATACTATGAGATCATTGGCATAGCATTCGACTTGATGATGATTGAGTTCATCGAAGATTCGAGTCATGGCCCACTGGTATCTAGCTCTGGCATTTTTAAAGCTAAAATGCATGACCTTATAGCAAAATATTTTGATCGTATTCTAAAAGTATTATTTCTTTCATCATCAGGGGCCATCTTTATTTGGTTATATCCAGAGGAACCATCCATGAAAAAGAAGACTGCATGAGATGAGGTAATGTCCACCTTCAGTTCTAGTGTCGATAGTTGAAATTCATCTTTTAGGCATGTCTTATTTAGATCCCTGAAATTGACGCATATTTGAATTTTGTCATTCTTCTTCTTAACTGGATGACACTGGCCAACCAGGTAGGGTATTTTTCTTCCTGGATGAAGCTAGCATTGATCAGTTTCTTGACTTTAGAAATGACCTGTTGTTCAATGTCTAATTGCATGTGTCTAGGAGCTTGCTTGATAGGGTTAGCACTAGGCTCTATTGCTAGTTTATGGACTGCTATGTCAGGAGATAAACTGGGTATCTCTTCATAACTCCATGTGAAGCAGTCCCTAAACTCTGTCAATAGCCTAACTAAGTCATTGGTTTTAGTTTCACTCAACAAAAAACTAATGTATGTCAGATGTGGATTGTCTTTAGTCCCTAAGTTGATTTCTTTGAGCTCATCAAAGGTTGACTTGATCTCCTCTTCAAACTCTGATGGTGCATCTTCAACTTAAAAATCATCTGGGTCATCTAAAGTTTTTAAGCACACCTCCTCATATGAGTTAGTATGATTTGAAAAGAACTTATAAGATTCCAAATGATTGGTGATGACTATGCAATAATCATCACTCTTAACTAGACCCACTATACCGAATCCTAATCCTAGTCTTTATTGAGACCTTTTGCATTTATTCTTTCATATTCTTTCAAAATAGTAATTTATGTTTGATCAAGTATGTGGGATTAATCCTTTCTTTACTAGATTTAGAACACACAATGAGTACCAATCAAAAGTCAATTCTATTAAATCTTTATATGAATCATCCTAAAGTTCTACATCAACTTCTTGACTTGAGGATGATGCTTAAAGAACATCTTGTCTTCACATCTGTGGATGACTTAGGGGATTCTTTAACTACCAAACTCAACTTTTGAGGAGAGCTAATGTTCTCAATTGATGATTATTTCATATAGACCTATATACATTTTTGCTTTTGGAGCTCCATCGCTATCCATCTCAAGTGTCACCTCAAAGAAATATGCTACTAAGAGGGTTGGTGCTAACCATATAGACTCATCCTCCAAACTAGATTCTAGTATAGCATTTGGAAGACATATTCTTTATTGGGTGGCCAAGGAGGTTTACACCCCCTACCTCTATCCTTTTCCTTCCGGTGGAGATCATCTACCCATGTTGAATGGAGTAATAATTATGGGTGGAATCTAATGGAAGGCTCTACCTCCTCCAAGTCTATTTCACTCCCTTTATTTTCTTTTCATTTCTCTTTTCTTTTTTCTTTTCTTTTCCTTTCTTTTTTCTTTTCTTTTATTTCCTTTTATTTTGGAACTTTGACCAAGCTCGTGAGAATAGACTTATTGATTTTGAGGAAGGTAGTAAGCCGCATATATATGTCGACCTCATGAACTATAAATGGCTTAAGATCTCCTTTAATATAGTAAGAGATTCCACCTCTCACAAATTTCATACACATATGTAAAGAGAATGGAACCGTGTTATTTTTATGTATCCACGGCCTCCCAAGAAAAGCATTGAAAGATGTATCTAAGTCTATAATATGAAACTTGGCTTTAGTCTTCCAATAGTCTATCTCTAAGGGCAACACTATGAAGCCTAAGGCCATCTTGCATTGTTCATTGAATCCTCTCAACGACATCTTTTCTTTTTATAGTTTGGAGATATCGATCCTCAAGTAAGCAAGGGTTCTTAGACTCATAATGATGCACTTGGGTCAACTAGAACTCTTGATAGCATGTATCTTCCAACATCCACTGTAATGTAAAGAAGGGGGTTATGTTTGGTCATCCCTAGAAGTAAGTCTTCATCACTGAATGTAACTCCTAAGATGTCCTCTGAGTGGTGTGCCTCCACTTCAAGATGTCACTGAAAGCATATCTTGATCAAGTAGATTCCCTCATCTCTTTGGATAAGACAAAGGCCATATATGCTTAACTTAGTCGGCAACTTTCTAAGATGAGCTAGAAAATTATAATCAACTCGACTTGTCCTCCATAAGCATATCCATAGTGGAGCATCCTATGGAGCTATCTCACTAGAACTAATGACTTTTACCCTTATCGAGGAGGTGTTACCCTAGAGGTAGAACCCACTACGCTTGACTTCACTTAAAATGATGAGTTTGTGGAAAGTTCAACCTTCTCATTGGGCATACCTATAGCTTCTCCTATTGGATCCTCAGAGTTGGTTGACTCCAAGTCAATCTCAAGAGGTGAACCTGATTGATTTAGAGAAGAAAAGTTTGACTCTAAATCAGAAAGGAAAAGATAGAAATTACTAGAACTATTATTATTATTTAGGCTTGGAGAGCTTTTATAGGAATAAAATCAGGAGCATTAGAAGCAAACAGGACATAAGTATAATCTGCTTTCTTCATTGATTATTTTTTAGGTGGAGGTACATGAAAGAAATAAAGTAAAGTAAGTGGAGTAAGAGATTTAATGCCCTTATCCATTGATACAATGCTTCCTGAAGAGGGGGAAAAGAAGTGGCAAAATGCTGATGGATCGACTCTGATGGTTGTGCTACTAGACTATCCCTGCAAGTAGTGAGTTGTCGATGTTCTCATGTCACCTTCCCGAAGTTGTCTTTACAACTAGCAAACCTTCCTTAGTTTTGAGGTTTTAGCTATTAACAAGGAAAGTTTCTTGATCTTAGAAATGATCTTTAGAGGTTCGGATAAGGAGATATCCCAACCTTCTTTGGTCTTAAGAGGATCAAGTATCCCCGAGGATTACTAACTAGATGGTTGTTCTAATAAGTATTCCTTAGGGATAACTCTCAACCTATGCTCAAGCCACCTTAAAAGTAATACAATCTAAGACATGGACTAACATGTGGTGGTAGGGGAAATAGCTAGGATCATCGCTCTTACCCACTACCTCCAGCTTCTTAAGCTCTAGTAACTAAAAGTCAAGTTTCTTTAAGAGATTTTTAAAGATTTTTCTAACTACTGCCCTCTTAAATGAATATGGATTATTCAATCTATCGGCAAGAGTAGGTGGGAAGTAACTACCTGGAGGTGGATATGAGTATCGTTGCTGGGTAGGCTACTGTGATGGCAAAAATGGTCATTATAGCGGCTGTGATGGTCGGTATGAAGGCCAAGGTGGTGGCAGAGGAGGTGACAAAAGAGGTTGCTGAGCTCATGGCCTCTCATATTGGACTTTGGTTGGTTGCTTCCTTCTATCCACTGACACAACTGTCATTGGCTTCTTCTCAAACATTTTCTATGGCTTAGGCCTAGATGGTTGGTTGGGAAAGGGCAACTGTTTGGCTTCCTCCTGCAAGCTAGCCACCTTGTTGATTAGCTTCTTAATGGTTTTGATGGTAAAGCTCTTAAGCATGAAGGTGATCGGGTCATGGATATTCTTGAGAAGAATCTTAATGGCATGTTGTTCGGACAGCTATGGCTCATATTTCATGCTCAAGTTGCACCACCTGAGAATGTAATCAACAAGGGACTCATTGGGTTTCTATTTTTCTACAATAAGGTTGCCTATAGTCACTCTCTACTGAGCTCTAGCAAACCTCTTGATGAATAGGTGCTCCAACTCAACAAAAATCTTCACCTCAAGGGGCTTACCAATCAAATGCAACCCCTACTGTCACGACAAAAAGTCTAAACATGAGTACATCGCCACCGGTAAACAAATAGCTCTAAAATGTGTAATATGCTATTGTGGGTGGGGGTTCTCACTACCATCAAAGATCTTGAAGGAAGGTGGCACAAACCTTTATTGAACTACATCGAATTCCTGCATGTATGGTCTACCCTTTGGAATGGATTAGCTCCCCCTGGCTTGATCTAATGCTTCCCTCACCTACTGTTCCACTATATGCTTGATGTCCTTCTTATGCATGGAGGTTCTACCTGTGACCTTCCTATATAAACTACTAGCATCATCATTTGTGGGAGTGAACCTAGGATGGTCTAAAGTATGTACCAACTCTGGCTGTCGGCTACCATAGGAGAAGGCTGCAAGACTAGGGCTAGGTTATGTGATGCTAAGACCACTACCATCAACTCCTCTACCCTCATCTCTATCCTGTCTATGTGATCATCCTTCTGCTTGAGCTGGTGGAGAAGGTGCTGAGTTGAGTGAGAAGTGTCACCTTCCTGGCTATGCTGATCCTGCTCCAAGGATCCTTAGGTGTCAATAATGTGGACCTCAGCCGTGTCATCCAACATGTCATATTTATTAGAATCAAAGTGGACTCTACCCTCCCCTTGATCTGAAAGATCACTACCAATAATCGCTTGCAGAAGGATAGTCTATGATGTCATCTAAAGAACGGATCTATCCCACCGGCTCTATTGGAATGTAATGCCAACCACCACTGGACGTTTCTACTAACTATATATATTCAATGCTTTATGTTGGTGGGTTGCACTCCTTAACTAGATCAACTACCATGGGGACTATATTCGTGTCACCTCCCCTCTCTCCTGACCAAAGAGGGTGACCATGATGTTTTGGGTGCCACTCCTAACCACAGCTAAGGTAGAAGGTCGAGCAGGGGAGCTCAGCCTCACCTCAAATGGTGGAAAGAATGAAGCGGGATCCTTAGGCCATAGTCAGATCACCAATGGAGATGGTCTTTCCCATTGGGGCGCAAGCTTATGGGGTGGTAGATGTGTGCTAGATGGGTGATGGTGGATGAGTGAGCGATGTGATGAAAAGACACCGACCGACTCGAGATCTCCTCCTCAGGTGCCATAAGAACTATGATGTTTGAATGATCAACTCTGATGGGGCACCAATTAGGAAAGTCCATCGTAGAGGCCATCATCGTCTGCACCTCCTCCTCTCCGCAACAAATCTAGCTCCATCTCTCTCTCTCTCTCTCTCTCTCTCTCTCTCTCTCTCTCTCTCTCTCTCATGGATTTGATCTCCTAGGGATCAAACTCTTCAAATCATGTAAGAAATTAACTCAGCATCCATTAACTGCCAACCGGAAGTACTTCATAAACCTCCTACTTTCCTAGTGTCTCAAACTGTATTGGTGGTGGAGGCAATGCAGTGATCCTCATGTAGTCCTCATCTCCATCTGAAGTTGAGAGGGGGTGAAACCTGCTGCCACTCAAGAGTGGAGAGGTCTCACAAGAAAAACCCTCTCAACCACGTGAGAAGCATCATCAATCTGCCTCGCCTCATACTCATAGTGCCGCTTAATCTTTTGGTTCTTGTTACAGCGTTGCATCCTGGTGAGAGGTGCAAAATAAGAGCTAGATCCTACCTCAAAGGTAAAGGAGACTATCTGGTAGGCCAAGATAGCCTTCCCATTCATAATGGGGGAAACCAATAAGGAGGTAGAACTCAAGCAGTAACCGATCACCGACACTATAATAACCTTGCAAATCGATATCGACGGGGTGTGGGAACCACATCCTTCCTCTAAGTGAGAGAAACTCGTGGTCGATATGTTATAGCAGAGAAGTCCTTCCCTACCACCTCCTCCTCTAATAATGAAGGTTGGCCCCTCACAAATGACTCTGACAACCTCAAAGCCACGATCAAACTGGATCACATGGGTATTGGTGGTGGTGAGTATGGCCAGATCCAAGGCTAAATCCACACCAAATAGGAAACAGAAGATCATCTTGCTGACATAAATGGTGGAAGACTGATCACAAAAGGGATTGAGAACTAAATTTGTATCTTTGCATTTAAAATAGAATTGAATCAGACCCTTGCCTTAATCACTATCTTCAATCATCAATTTCTAGATTTGACTTGGAATTTAAACCCACACTTAACAAATTTAGGTATGCTAAGTGGGGTTTATTGAATTTGGAGAGATTTTATATATTTGAGGAGAGACGTTGCCAAGAGATTTTGATTTAGAACCCACACTCAACAAATTTAAGTAAGATGAGTGGGTTCAAATATTTCGAGAGACTTTGGAGATATATGTGTTGTATATTTTGTTTAAAATTTGATTTGGAAAACTTTTATTTAGCAAATTTAGGTAAGCTAAGTGGTTTTAATTACAGGTTTGAAAATTTTGCGAAAACATCTTATTTGTGATGATTGTTTATTATGTGTGTGATATATGTTGATTTGACTTTTGATTTAAAAATGAGACCCTTACTTAAAAATTTTATGTATATTAAGTAGAGGCTAAATGTGTTTGATATGTTTGTTGTGCATTGAGATATGTTGATTTGATATGATTTGGGGAACTCTCATTTAAAAAATATAAGTATATTAAATATAGTCCAATATATGTGTTTGATATTTGTTAATTTGATTCTTCTTTTAAAAAAGAGGAGAACTCTTATTTGACAAATTTAGGTATGTCAAATAGAGTTCAAATATATGTGTTTATGTTTTGATGTTCGGAATTGAGTTCCATGCTTAACAAATTTAGGTATGTTAAATGGAGCTCACTTATATGTTTGTTTGTTGTAATATGGAATTGTTTTATTTTGAAGATTGAATTCTCATTTAACAAATATGGGTATGTTATATGGAATTCAAAAATGTGTGTTAGATATTTTGGTTTTAATTCAATTTTTGGAAGTGGAATTCTCATTTAACAAATATGGGTATGTTAAATGGAATTCAATCATATTTTGTTTATCTTGATTTTGTTTTAATTTTGAAAAGGGAACCTTCACTTAATAAATTTTATATAAGTGAAGTCATATGTTGATTGTTTTGATTTTATTTGAAAAGGAACCCTTATTTAACAAAATATGGATGTGTTAAATGGGGTTCAATTATATTTTGATTTTAGTTTTAAAATGAAACTCCCATTTAACAAATATGGGTATGTTAAATGGAGTTAGCTGTTTGATTTTACTTTAAAAATGTGCTTTCAAAAAATTTATTTTGAAAAAGGGTTTTAATGATGTATATTCATTGAAAAAGAATCCTCATTTAAGTATGTTAAATGAGGTTTGATTGTTTTTATTATTTGAAAAGAGATTTGAAATCTTTATACTTTGCAAACTTTATGTTATATGAAGTGCATGATTTTATTTAGAAAAAATGCTTTTGAAATATTTTGCAAAAGGCTTTACTTGTTTAGTTTGAATTTTATTGAAACTTTCTTAAATATGGGATGAACCTTGCCTCACCAAGCTAATGGTAAAGAGGTTCTAAATTTCATCATCTCCTTTCATTAGTTAATTTATTTTGTACCTATTGGGGGACCCAATAGAGGTTTCAAGACCTGCATGGAGTGAGGTCCTAAAACCTAAAGGATGTTGAATAGCTTTGCTGAAGGATGAAATAAGCTAACTGTCAATGGAAAGAAAGATAGTCTTGGGCTTATATAAAATATAAGTCTACTATCGATGCTTGGAGATGATAATTGTCTACTAAAGATGGAGAGAGGAACTATCCCTAGCGGAGTCCATAGAAAAATCTATGGTGTTTATTTTTGGAATGTATGTGGGGACACCATGCAGATCATAGGAGGTTCTTATTGAAGATATCGGGTACAATATTGAGGGATGATGTACTATCTCAAAAGATAGAAGCATCATTATTCAATGGACGTAATCACCTAATAATGACTCTTAAGTCACGATGGGTCTTTGAATATACCAGAGATTTTTCTCTACTTTACATGGATGAATAAAGCAAGCTTTATATTAAACCAAGTTTTAAAGTTCCTTATGGGAGGCAAGCCCCTATAGTTAATTACATCTTTAGGAAATAAAATTTTCTAAGAATACTCTTGATTAAAGTAGACAATTATCATCTCCAAAAATTTCATGGCTAAACTATCAAAGGATTGGTTATGTTTAGAAAATCAAGTAGGATAGATCAAGTGGAAAGACTTATTTCAGAATCCAAATGAGGCCAATTGGGGAATGCTCATAATACTAGGAAGCCTAATGAGCATTCAAATCCATCCTATGGTTGGTCTTTATAATTTTGAAAGTGAAGAGGCTTTCTGTTTTGAGTTGAAATTTTATTAGATTGCTAGGGCTTATAATCCAACAACACAAGGTTGTAGAAATGCCTAAAAGATGAGGATTTATGCTTATAGCCCCAAGAAAATAGCTACCTCAGATTTTAAATATAGGGAGCTTTAGCATAAGCTAAAGCATGACCTAAATCAAAGTGAAGATGGGAATAAAGTTTATCTCCACAAGAGAGGATAAAACACTCAACTGCTGAAATTATAATCGTCTGGAGTGGCTGCCAGCTATCTACTCCTACACTTTAAATCCATGTGATCCAGTCATATGAAATTGCAAGATAGTTGGGTTGTTATTTATTTACAAAGAGACTAAAGTCTTTAAACCCACTCCCTAAGAGACTATAGCATAAGTGGTGTGAATATTGACTTAATCTACAAATGCCAATATTTTTTAAAAATTTATTTAGATTTTGACACTTTAATTGGACAAAGGCTTTAGGATTTTTCATATGCCTAAATGCATGATGAAATGGGTTATTAGCCAAATCAAAAGAGAAAGAGGGTGAAACTCCGTTAGTAGGGGTTGCTCTATTCAAGGGCAATGTAAGGACAGAGGCCCTCATTTTGTAAGAGTGATTCAAAATGCATGTATGATGTGAAACATACAACCATACAGCTAAGGGGTTGCTAAATTTATTAATTATCTTGTTTAGTTCCTAAGCTTTATTGTGAGATTATGAGTGATTTAGATTTTCAATTATAAGTGATTAGTTGGGGTAGAAAATTTATTTTTATCCTAAGAACCTAATCGCCTCTAGGCCACACACTAAGGCATCAAACAGATAAGAAACTATGAAGAAGCATGTTGTTCTAATGCACAATTTAAACATAATATCAATCAATTTTATAACTACTACAGAAGAATAACAGCTAGTGCGGTCGGGTGCTATCATATAACCTGAAAAGAGAAAAGATGGGTAGCTGAGCTCTACCCTTATACAACCCGAAATATGAAATAATAATTACAATTATATTAAATGTTATGGGTGGACTTCATTTCTTCATTATTTCATGTCTTCAAGTGACTTTCTCCTTCTTTGATTTGGTGGACTTCCAAGCATCATAGGGCACCCCAGGACTTCCAAACATCACTAATCCTAATTCCTAATGCAAAATTATATTGAAAATTGGAAAAGTAAAACTAGCTACCCTACAAAATAGAGATTAGCTAAATAAACATATAATCGAAGCAGTTATATTTATAGTTTGTACTTTGCACCCTGCACATAGGTAACCAAGCCCACCTATCAAAACTTGGATTATGCTTAGGGGGTTTAAGAAACATGTAAAGAGAGCATTTATATTTATTTTAAGCATTCCTTAAGCATAATCCCTTGTAGAAAATATGATTAGGCTAATATCGGATAAATAAACAGTCTACTAAATATACACACAAACATGCAGTCTAAAATAATACATCACCAAAATAAAATATACATCACACCATGCACCGTCCTAACATAGAACCAGAAGTGGTGACTTAATTCTAATGTGTATGTTAAGGCTTGTGTGGTATGTCATACTAAATTATTAAAGTTGCAATCTTCTTAAGTATAGGATGATTCAACTTAACATAAAGGGTTTATTTCAGTTGAAGTTATTTAATTTATTTGAGAATTTTAATTGATGTTTTCTTTTATTTCATATGATCATACTTAGCAACTAAATATTATGAAGAGAAGAAAGGGGATTGCCCCCTTTCATCCCTACCTTAAGTCACTTTCTAAAGCATGCTAATTTGATTTAGTTCTTTTTAGTGAATGACTTATTAAAGGATTTAATTAATCTTAAGTTTAAGTTCACCTTAAATGATCCTATTTAATATGAAAGGCCTCTTAAGATTAATCCAATTGAATTACTAACATATGACACATATCAAATCATTCCTTTCCATCACAAATATCATGCAAATGATTTAAACCTAAGTGTATCTATAAATATAACACACTTAAATGATGAATGTATGTATGTGTATTTAGAATTTATATTATTTTATGTGATTGAATTCTTTAATCACATTAGCTTAAAGCTTTATCTAAATTATTATACAAAAATACATAGGGATGAAATAAAATAGGTACGTGTCATTGTTAACCAGGGAAGTGAGGTAATCCAAAGACCTCCTTGGGGCTATAAAGCCTCATATTCCCGAGATATCCAAACAATATACCCATCATCATTCAAACATATGTGAATTTATATACATCAATATAAGAAAGCAAGCTCCAAATTACATGATTAATTAATCTAATGACTAAACAATTATGAATGCATATGTTTTTAAATAGAAAAGAGGATTAGCATTCTTTGACAAAATACACGCATACATGTATAAAGTCATAAACAAGTATGTGCCTTTGTTAACTAGGGAAGTGAGGTAATCGAATGACCTCCTTGGGGCTACTTAAAATCTCGTATTCTTGGGATGTCCAGACTATATACCCATTTTTCTTGAATACATACACATGTATTTATAATCAAGAAGATGAAAACCATGCAAAGATTGTATTTTATTTAATGGACTTATTTAGGTATATGATTTAAAGCTCTATCTAAATTTCATTATTAAAGATGCATAAGAATGAAATCAAATGAGTATGTGTCATTGTTTGAAACACGAAAGCGAGGTAATCAAACGACCTCCTTGGGGCTACTTAAAGCCTCATATTTCCGGGATGTCCAGACTATATACCCATTACATTCATACTTATATAAATCAACATGTGAATAAAGGAAAGAGACTTCACTTCATACACTTAAGCTATAAGCACATGCATTTCTTATGTATTTATAACTATCATCATTGCACATATTATCATTCATTTATAAGCTTTTGAAAATTACATTTGGATTTAATTGTGATAATAGCCACACATATATTAAATTTAATCAACACATGCATGCTTATGTAAAGGAAAACCATTTGATTTAATTAATTTTTAAAAGAGATGGATGCATGAAATCAAATGACATACAATATTTAGCATGATTGGAAAGGAATAATCAAATACAAGCATGTGATTCATTCAATCCAATTAATTCCTAAGGACAAACATACCAAATAAAATCATTTAAAGTAAACCAAAGCTTCTTTAATGTCATTTTTAACTTCATGTTTTATTTGATTTAAGGAATATGAGAAGAAGCTTGTTGATCCTAACCCATTCCTACGTTGGTAACATGATTTGGTTTAAGAAATGATTATTAGGTAGATTTTATGAATTAATTAAGTTGAATTCTTCATCAAGTCCATTAATTGCCCTTACATATGCCACCTTAAAGTAATTAACCAAGTAATTATGAGCCAACATGATATGCATGAAAAATAAACTTACAATGATCTTATGAAACTAAAGGGCCTAATGCAATTGGCTCATGATTAATAGTTAATTAGGTTAAGAGTGTTTAATTAATTACTCTTATAGTTTCCCTACACATATGGGCTAACCATAATTTCATTCAACTCCTTTAGGTTATTAAACACCTAAAGATCTACCCATGATTTAACTAATTAGGATCTGAATATATTTTAGATTTTAATTAGATCAATCAAGTAATTAATTAGCTAATTAATCCTTAATTAAGTTTTCTTAAAAAATGAGATGAACTTAGGGAAAGAGATTAGGAAAGAGGTCCCAATCCTATTTTGTAAGTCCCCTCATTGTTAGAAAATGATAAATGAGCCTAACTAATTAATTAGTCACTGTTCATGTGATTAATTAACCTTTAATTAAATTAAGAAAGTAATTAGGGCTTAATTAATTAATTTTCCTAATTACTTAACCAATAAACCCCCAAAAAATTAGGGGAGGCAGTGGTCATCCCATTAAATAATCTCAGAAAGTTTGGGGTTCATTAATTAGTTAATTAGGGAGTAATTAAGCTAATTAAACCATAATTAAACACTAATTACTCTTCAAAATTAATTAAGCATATTGCTAAAAAATTCCTCTCTGAAATATCTTTAAAATGAGTATTTATTTATATTTTTATGATTTTTGTATGGTTTGTTATGAATATTTGAAATTTCAGCTATCAATTACATTTAATTAAGCCTAATTAAGCCTAATCCCGTCGGCATTGCATGGTGAGCTGACGCGGCGCGCTTTCCACTTGGCACCACAGGATTGGCTATTAAAGTGCATCCGAGTTAGCGCTGACATGGCTGATGGTGTACGCGCTTTCAATCTCCGTCGTTAGATCTCGGATCAAATAGCACAGATTGATCATATGGTTACTAAGGGATGAAATCAATTCGATCTAATATATTTAATCACGGTCATCTATTTCTATCATGCAGAATGGACAACGTGTGATCTATCATCTCATGAACAAAGTGATGAGGCGCACAGCGATTGATCCGAAGCTCACGACTGATCCACATCAAATGGATCTCACACCTTCACGGCAACGATCGAAGGGGATCCAATGGTCAAGATCATGTGAAATTCAACTTTCCTTCAAAAAGCTCTAAAAAAATTTAAGAAATCTTTGTTTCAATGAAATACCTCGCCGGAGCTAATGGCTGGCGGCTCGCATGCTTGAGATAGCTTTGTCTGGTCGATGCGAAGCCCTGTTGAGCTACAATTGGATTGGTTCTATACCATTTGCTCAGAAGACTAAGTTCAATTGCTTGGAGGCTTGGCTTTGAACGAAATGCTACCTCTAGTGGTCAGGAAGTTTGGCAAAAGGTTCGTTCATGCTCGACGAGGAGTGCGGAGTGTGTGGGTAAGAGGAATTTGGTTTTGGTTAAGAAACTGAGGAGTTGGGTTGGAGGAGTGTGGGTTGTCCTATTTCGAATGGCTTGGTTTTATAAATTTTGGTGACGTGAAGTTTGGGAAGGTCAGGGAGCTCACATGGGAGTTTGAAATCTCACTTGGAAGCTCTAAAAGTTTGAATACGACCGTTCTCTGTCGAATTGGGAGGGGATATACCCCTCTCCAATTGAGATTGACGGATGGGATTGGCTCCCATTTTTTGGCCAGCTAGCTATCGCCAGGGTGCTGGAGTTATCACCGTCACTTCCATGTGGCACAATTGGGTTGGAGGAAGGCTTGGGAGGTGGCTCAAAGTAGTTGGTCTTCTCCTTGGATCCAATGGGTTTGGGTAGTGAGGGAGGTGAGTTAACTCACCTCCCTTTGATTCATGGCAGACCTAGCCCACATGGGTTGGGCTAGGTGGCTAGGTCATACCCCATTTGTGGTGTGTGAGGGCTGCCAACTGGAAAGGAGGAGTGCACTTTGCCAATTTTGGCAAAATCCCATGTGAGGAGGCAAATCCAAGGGAGATTTACCTTGGGTTTGAGTCCATTTGGGTTTGGGTCATCTTTGGGCTAACCCAAGATGGTTTTGGGACAAGTTTGATCAGGTTCCAAGTAATCAAGGCTTGGTTCAAAGGGGTTTGGCTGAATTTGACCCCAATAGGTCAAATTGGATTAGGTTGGGTTAGGTAGACTAATTGGTCAAATTGGGTCAAACCAAAGCTTGGGTTAGGTTAAAAATATAATTTGAAGTATTTTGGTTCAATTGGTTCAATCAATTTGGCTTAGATTTGAGTTGATTTGGATTTAATTTGGATTTAATTTGGATTTACGGCACTTTGACCCTTTAGGTCAATTTGGGTTAAGTTGGTCAATTTGCTCCAATTGGTCAAACTGGCCTCATTTATAGCTTTAGTCAAGTTCAATAATCAATTTGGAATGAACTTGAGCTATTAATTACAATCAACTTGGGTTGGATCAAGATTTGACCTATATTGGTCTTTTAGGTTAATTTGGGTCAACTTGAGCCAAAGGGTCAATTGGATTTCGTTTGGCTTAATTGATGGTCAAGTCATGTTCAATCATTGATCATGGGTTGGTGTGAAGTGATGGTTTCAATTGATTTCGTATATGATAGGTTCTGGTTAGTTTGGGATCATATGGGTTAAAGGGTTGACTTGGTCAAATGACCAAGTTGACTTGGTTTGACCCAATTTATGATAATTGTTCATCCTAAGGTGATCAATAATCATGGCATGAGGTTTTGATGGGGCTTGGTTCAATCCAATTTGGGTAGGATTAGAACTTGGCTCAAATGGGCTCTTTAGGTCAAGTGAGCCTAAATGGGTCAATTGGCTTGATTTTGGCTTGATTTTGGTTTAGTTGAATTTATATATAAGTTTAGGATTGAAATATAAATTCAACTTCAATCAATTTGGATTTTAATAGGTTTTGGTTCATTTGAGAATTTCAAGTCAAATGGGTTAGGGTAGGATTGACTTGGGTTTATCATGGTTTGGTTTGATGATTGTAGAATTCATTTCTATTTTTGAATATGATTGGAGGTATGATTGATTCATAAGAAATAAATTGAATTTGGGTTTTGAAATGAAGGGATTTGGCTATGTCCATGGATTTGGTTCAAAGGGCCTAAGCTTGGATTTTGATTTAGTTTGATTTAGTTTTGATTATTTGAATGTAGGTTTCATTTATAATTGGGAAGATAATTAAAGGTACAATTGATTTATAAGAAAATCAATTGAGTTTGAAGTGATTTGAAGCAAATTTGGCTAGGCTCATGAAGGTATGTCCAAAGGACTTAGAAGGGAATTTAATTTAGTTTGATTTAACTTTGATCATTAGAGTGTAGGTTTCATTTATATTTGTGAAGATAGTTGAATATATGATTGATTCATGAAGGAATCAATTAAATTTGGATTGAATTGGTGGAGATTTGGCTAAGTTTATATAATCAGATCACATAGCTTAAGAGGGATTTGGAGCTTAGATTTGATCTTGGGTTTCAACCATTTGGAGTTGGAGTTGGATTTGGATTTGAATTTGATACATTGGTTGGGGAATTGAATTGATCTTTGAGAAAATCATTGAGTTCTGATTGTATTGGATCTGGTTAGCTCTAAATCCATAGGGTTCAATCATAAGGCTTAGGAAGGATTTTGAGCTTGGATTTGATCTTGGGATTGATTTTAATTTTTTGGAATTTAAATTAGAATTCAGATTTGAATTTTGGGTTTATTTTGAGAAGGAGAACATGAATTGGGTATAGGCTATAAGGCAGGTAAGTCTCCTTGAGTCCCTAAGACATAGCCTACTCCTATGACTTACCCTTCTAAGTCTCTAGCTTAGGTTAAGTGTTCACCTAATCTCTAAAAGTGTATTAAGATTAACGAGCTCTTAGTGCCTAGAAGAGTCTTGGATCTATGATGAGTAGATTGGGAACTCACTCCAAAAGTGAGGTCAACACTCATTAAGGATGGTTTCACTTTAAGTCTTTTAGTAGCTTGACTATATTTTAATTTATGTGTTTTTATTTTGTTCACCGCTTAGTTAAGATTTAAACATGATAAAGAGAAGAAAGAGGCTTGACTCTTTCATCCCTAACCTAAGTTGATTTCTAAAGATAGATGATTATAGTTTTAATTATCTTAATGAACCACTTATGAATTTTATTTAGCCTAAGTTTAAATTAGCCTTAATGAATATTATTCAAACATGAAAGGCATCTTAAGATTAATGAAATTAAGTCACAATCATACTAGTAATAGTCCACCATCTTTCATTATCAAAAATGTCCACATTATTTCATTTTTTTTCTTTCTCCAATACTTGATTTAGTATGTAAATATACATGCAATATACCCAAATTTTTGCATATTTAATTAATGTTGATGCATGAGGTTGATAGAAAAGGGAGATTTCATCTCATATTTAAGCATATACAAATATTTATAAGGAATTTAAGCAAGTACGTGCCATTATTAAACTAAGAAAGTGAGAATATCTAAGACCTCATCAGGGCTACTTAAAGCCTTGTGTTCCTCGGATGTACAGACTATATACTTGCCAATTCAAATATACATAAGCATATACATAAGCATAGAAACAAAATCATGCAAAGGCTATATATAAATATCATTTATTTATGTAAAGTTACATGGCATAAAGAAAGGGATTTTACCTTATATTCTATTATATGCATACAAATAAATAAAATTAAGCAAGTTCGTGCCATTGTTAAAGCTTTATGTTCCCAAGATGTCCAGGCTATATACTTGCTAATTCAAATACATGTAAGCATGAGCATAGAACAAAGGAATAAAATCATCAATTACTATATTTAATTACAAATAAATAAACATTTCATTAATTATTTATAATGAGCATTGATTTAAGCTTCAAATCATTTAATTCATAATTAACATATAGTTTCAAAATAGCTTGATATTTATTACTAATAACAGCCACACCATATAATACCATTTATTCAACTCATGTAATTTGAATGCAATCATATTCTTTTAATTTTAAAACATGATTACATGAAGCACATGACATACACATTTATGATAATTAAAATGAAATAATTAAATATTACCACACGGTATACTTGAATTCATTAAACCTTAAGGACAATCAACATAAATAAATATCCCTTAAACTTAACCAAAGCTTCTTGAAGTTTAATTTTGAGGTTCAAGTTATTAAAATCTAAAGAGGGGAAATGATACTTAGAATTCACTCCATCCCATAATGGTTGTTTAATATATTGAAGGAAATAAATTAGATATGTTTTATGAATTTATTAGGTTCAACCCATTAATTATATCAATTTGATTACCCTTCTCAAGCTTCTTTAGTTTAATTAATCACTTAAGCATGAGCCTACAATGATATACTTTCGGAAAATAAAATTGGCAATGCACCTAAAGAGATCTAATGCAATTAGGCTCATGCTTAAGAGTTAATTCAATTAAAGAAGGAAAATATTCAAGCTAAATACTCTTATGGTTTCCTCAAACCAATGGGAGAATCATAATTTCTTTAATGCCTTTATGTTATTAAACACATAAATGGATTAATGGGTTGGCACTTTAGTTATTTGAATTAATTTCTTTATTAATTTCCTTAATTTATCCTTAATTACAAAACATGCTAATTAAATTCACTAAGAAAATTCATTTGGGATTAATTAGGAGAGGGGGTCCTAATTAATTCACATGTTATCCTCACTATTTTCATAAATTAATTATCCTTAATTACTCAATTTTACTGTTAATTGATTTTGATAATTATTAAATCCCTTAAAAGGAGTAATTATGAATAAAAATTTAGAATTTTCTAAATTACATGGCAAATAATTGAAAGAAAGATATGAGAGGTAGAGGACATCCCATAAAATCAACATGTCAAATTTGGAATTAATTAGCCAAGTAATTTAGCCTTAATTAAGGTAATTAGCCTAAGCTTTAAATCTTAATTAAGCATTATTCATTAGACATTAATTATGAATTTTATTTTTATTAAATTCTCCTCTATCTAAGCTTTCTAAAATTGATTTATTTGTATTTTTTAGATTTTTTTATAATTTGTTATGATTTTTTGAAGTTCTATCAATTTAAATTGAATTTTAAAACCTAATTAATCATTTTAAATCGTTGGTGCCATGTGGACGCTGATGCAACAGTGCTTTCCACATGGTATCATGGTATTGGCTATTTAAAATGTCTGACACGGTTGCTAACTCAAAGGCAGCAAAGGAGGATCTCTAAAGGGATCCTATAGTGGATTTTACACGAAATGCATATTCACTTCACAAAAGGCCAAAATCTTATGGTTTGCTATGATTGGCCAAAAATTATCTCATTGGAGCTAAAGATCAGTTGTTCATTGACTAAGGTATCTTCTCCTTGAAGAGGTGAAATCCTGCTAAGAAGATCATGAACTGCCTCCCTATCGGTTGTCCTATGGACTAAGCATCACCGCAAAGCTTACTGGAGTTAGTCTTGGAATGCCTTCTGGTGCTTGAATCGAGTGCTTCATGATCTGTTTCAACCCATCAGAGTGAGGGGAAGGCATGGGGAGGGTTGATTTAGTTTTGGTGTGGTTTTAGTGAAGTTGGACGAAGAGGGTGTTCAGTTTGGATGTGTAGTTAGTCTTTCCAGCGACAGGGTGCTCGAATTACTCAAGGGAAGCTTGGAGACTGATAGCGACTCTGATGATCATGTGTTGAGTTTGAATGGGAGAAGAGGGGTATACTTTTCTCCCCAAGTGAACCAAGTCATGGGATTGGTTTAACCTTTGCCAGCCATCTGGTCGGCATAGGTAGCTGGAGATGGTAGGGGACTACTAAGGTGGATGGTTGTAAGTGGCTTGAAGAGTTTGGTGGTTAGCCATGGGGTACACACCACTTTTGAGTTGGACCAATGGCCGACCATGGGGAGTAGGTCCTCCACTTGGTCAAAGATTGAATCCAACAGCTTTGGGTTACGTCGGGTCAGTGGGCCTACCAAGATGTAGGGAAGTAGGTAGGCATTCTAAATGGATATTTTATCCTATTTGGAATGCTTCATTCACTTTGACCTATATACATCAATTTGAGTTCAAATGGGTTAGGTTAACCAATTGACCAAATTGGGTCAAGAGGGCTATTGAATTATGTTCTAATAATCATTTAGGATGCATTGGTGCAATTAATTTGACTCAATTTAAAGTGGATTTAGATTTGGCTCATATGGGTTCATTTGGGCTAAATTAGTTAAATTGACCAATTTGGTCAAACTGACTAAATTGGGTTGATTGAGAGGTTGATCCATATTTGATTGATCATTTGAGGATTGGAGGTTTTGATTTGATTTGATTTATATTATGATAAGTTTTAGCTCAATTTGAGCGTCTAGGTCAAATTGGCCTAAATTGGTCAATTGAATTGGTTTAATCAAATTGGCTTTAATTGATGATTGGAGGGTGTTCAATAATCAATTTATGATTGATTAGAGGCATTGGTTGCAATCAATTTGAATTAAAATGGAGTTCTGCCCAATTTGGCCCTTTAGGACAACTTGGGTTAAGTGGTCAAATTGGCTTGGTTAGGCTCAATTGGTTGCAACTAGATGCCTATTAATATAATAAAAAAATAATTTATAAGAAAGAGACTTAATGATATTGCTATACAATTACACATTTAAGCCAAAAAAGCTGACTTATTAAAATAGTAGGTGAAGTAACTATCCATGAAGTGCTTCATTTTTTTAACATTAGTAACTCTATTTCTTGGAACTCCATAACTTTACTTCTTAGAACGATCTGAAAAATAAAGCATATTATTTTTTTTTCTTGAAAGAATTAACACAATATCTCAATAAAAGCAGGCATTCAATCGTTACCTTATCAAAAAAAATAACTCAATGATTATGACATCTTGTGATATAACTTGAGCCACAGTAAGCTGCTCTTCCTCTTTTTTGTTTGGCTCTTTCATTCCTCTTTGTCTTTCTTCCTCATATGTGAAAGGTGTTCTTACATGCTTGCTCTTCATACTATGCATTTGTTCTACACCTCAGGCATTACTACCTATTGTAGGTTAAGTTATGAGGGTCTATGATTGCAAACTTTCAATTATTTAAAAAGTTCTATAAATCATAAGAAAATACATTTTAGTCATTCAAAGTCAAACCTCAAAAAGAGTTGATTAGGTTGGTGGTTCGACTTAGCTCTTGGGAATGATATCTAAACTAGCCACTTCACTTACCAAAGTATTGCTTTATACAGATATTATTTCCTCAATCATGTACACTTTGCTTTCAAGTTGACCAACTCTAAATATTAAAATGTCTATATCATTTGCAATGCTAAACAAGAATGCTTCAAATTGTCTGAGTCTGCATTCCTTCTTGTGCATTTGTTCAAACATATGTTAACTTATAAGGGCGCTGGCAACATCTCTCCCATGAGACTGATTGGATGGACTAGAAGTGAAGTGATGATAATGACATAGAGAATGAGAAGAATGAGGTGATTTTACATGAGTTCTGGTAAATTGTGGCCAAGGAACACTTAGTTGTGATTGTGGTTGTGGAGAATGATATAAGACTAATATATTGGAAAGTAGATATTCTTCTTTCTATATTTTTTCTTGAAAGAATCAAAAATTTGCATGACTTTTAACTTATCAATTACAAGTATACATGCAAACTAAACTTTTAGTTCCCAACATTAATGAAAATTGTAGACATTATTTTTTTAATTTAGAAAAAGCCTCAAAGCGTTGTAAAGTAGTAAAAAATAGTCTTTGACCACCTGAGAAAATGAGGTTTTGAGTCTCTCATTTTGGGAGCAACAATACCAGTATGCTCTAGAAACCAAAGCCCAATATTATTAAATCACGATATTAAGTTATTTACTTTCTAAAAGAACAAGCAATACAAACTCAACATGAGAGTGACAAAGCCACACATTTAACTAAGAGGTTTATCCTCATCAATTTGTTTACCCATTCTATCAAATTGATTAATCAAAAACATCCATATTACTTCTACCTAACTGTACTTGGGAACTCATCAATATTCTTAGCATTAATAACAAGGCTCTTAGAGATTATGAAAAAATATATATATGATAAAAGAAATTTTATGTACAGCATCACAAAATTATCATTATTATTTGACTTTTTTTATGTTCTTCATTTTATTCTTCATAACAATTTTACTATGCATTGACAAGTGTTCCTTATCCCAAGATAGTTTAGCACTTCTATTGCACAAACATGTCATTAGAGCAACTTCATCTATAGTAAACTTGATCTCATGTTCATTGAACATAAATGTTTGTCTCTCTTCATCCCAACATGACAGATGTTAGGTAAGTGACACATTTTAAAGAAAGGAGAAGAACTGGAGGAATTTATGAATATTCAACTTTCATAATATCACTTCAGTGTCCCTGATAACATGGTCAACCACTGAATCACAAGTTGGTCTAAATGTTGATGACTGGCATCAAAAGGTGAATGTGGTGCTTATTTTTTTGATATGTGAGACACCACGCATATCATAGGGTGTACTTATTGAAGTGATCGAGTACTACATTAAGAAATGATGTACTATCTTTAAAGATTGAAATCATTACCCTATAATGGACCTAATCACCTAATAAGGACTCCTAAGGCATGATGGATCTTCTATTGTACCAGAGATCTTTCCCCTACTTTACATGGAAAAATAAAGTAGGGTTTATTTTAAGCCAATTCGTTAAGTTCCCTATGGAGTAAAGCCTCCATAGTTAATTACATCTTAATAGATGAAATCTTTTAAGAATACTCTCGATTAAGTAGAAATTAAAGTCTCCAAAGATTTCAAGGCTAGATTATCAATAAATTGGTTATATTTGAAAAATCAAGTGAGAAAACTCAAGGAGAAGACTTATTATCGAAGTCAAAGGAGATGAGTAGAAAATGCTCATAATATTAGGAATCCTAGTGAGCATTCCAATATACTATATAATTGGGCTTTATATATTTGAAATTGAAGAGATTTATTTGTTTGAGTTGAAATTTTAGTAGATTACTAGGGCTTATAATCCATCAACACAAGGTTATAGAAATACCTAAGAGGTGAGGATTTATACTTGTAGCTAGAAGAAAATAGCTACCTCAGATCCTAAATTAGGGAGCTTTAGCATAAGCTAAAGCATGACCTAAATCTAAGCGAGAGATGGACATAATAGTTTACCTCCATAAGAGAGGATAAATCGTCCGACCTCTAGACTTACAACTGATTAGAGTGGCTACCAGCTAACACCTCTTACAATTCAAAACCATATAGTCTGCTCTTATGTATTGCAAGATAGTTGAGCTATTATTTAATTGGAAAGAAACTAAAGTCCTAAACCTACTTTCTAAGAGACTAGAGTACGAGTGGTATGAGTAATGACTTAATCTACAAATACAAAATCTTTTCACATTTTATTTCAATTTTGACACTTTATTTTGACCAAGGCTATATGAATTCTTATGCCTAAATGCATGATGAAGTTGATTATGTTTTAAATCAATGAGAAATAGGTGTTTTCCAATACAGAGGAGGCCCTCAAAGGTTAAACCTTCCCCTGTCGTGCAAGGATGGAAATCATCTCTTTATCAAGAGTGAAACAAAATAATATGCATGTTGTTAGGCATTCAACATTCAGCTAAGGGGTTGTTAAATCTTTTAATTATCTCATTTATGTCCTAGGCTTTATGTGAGACTATGAATTATAGAAAATTTTAGTTATGAGTGATTAATTTGGGTAGAAAAATTAATTTTATCCTAAGAGCCTACGGCATCCAGGCCACACATTAAAGCATCAAACATATAAGAAACTAAGAAAAGCATGTTATTTCTAATGTGTAATCTAAACATAACATCAAATAATTTTATAGACTACCGCAAAAGAATAAAAGGCCAGTGCAGTCGGGTTCCACCGTACACTCTGAAAAGAGAAAATGGGTAGTCGAGCTCTATCCTTATACAATCCGGTATATAAAAGAATAATTACAATTATAAATAATAAATGCTATGGAGGGGTCTTCAAGTCTTCATTCTTCATATCTCCTTCATTTCTTCATATCTTTGCTCCTTTTGATGTGGTAAGCTTCAAGGCATCACATGGCACCCCAGGACTAAGCCTTCTAGCCAATATTTTTTCTAAACCCCCATAACACTAATCCTAATTTCTAATATAAAATTACATTAAAAATAGAAAAAATAAATCTAACTATACCTGCAAAATATTAGCTAAACACACATACAACTCAAGCAGTTATATCATAATTTGGACTTAGCACTCTGCACATGGGTAACCAAGCCCACCTATCTTAGCTTGGATTATGCTTAGGGGCATAAGGAACCTACAAATAGAGCATTTATATTCATTTTTAAGCAGACCCTTTAAGCATAATCCCCTATAGAAAATAAGATTAGGCTAATCACAGCATACCATCCAGCCTACAAAGCATACACCCTAACATCCAGTCTAAAATATTACATCACAAAACAAAATATGCACCAAACATACATCGTCCTAACTTAGGACTAAAAGTGGTGACTTAATTCTAATATGTGTGTTAAGGTTTGTGTGGTAAGTCCTAACTAGGCATTAAGGTTATAATTTTTTAAATGTGAAAGGATGTTTAGTCATAAGAGGTTGATTTCACTTTAAATGGTTTAATTGATTTAAGAATTTTACTTAGTATTTTTTTTGTTTCATATTCCTTACACTTAGCAACTAAGTGTTATAAAGAGAGGAAAGAGAATTGCTCTCTTTCATCCCTACCCTAAGCCACTTTCTAAAGCATGTTAATTTAATTTGTTCTCTTTAGTGAATGGCTTATTACATATTTTAATTAATCCTAAGTTTAGATTCACTTTAAATAATCTCATTCAATAAGAAAGGCCTCTTAAGATTAATTGGAGTTAATTACTATCACACAACACATATTTGTTCATTTCTTTCCATCATATATAGCATGCACATGATTAAGTCCTAAACATATCTATGCATACAATATATTTTTAACACACTTAAATGTAGGATGCACGAATGATTTTTATAGAAAATGAAGATTCTCATTCATTAGCTAAATACACATTAAAATATATGAAAGTTCTAAGCAAGTACTTCACTATTGTTTACACCAGAGGAGTGATGTAGGAACCTCCTTGGGGCTACTTAAAGCCATGCATCTCCGGAATGTCCAGACTAATATACCCGCTATTCTTAAATACATGTGAGTGTACAAATAACTATAAGAATAGAAATCATGCAAAAATTTTGTTTAATTTAATTGATTTATTTGTGTGAATGAATTAAAGCTATATCCAAATTCTAATGTCAAGATGTAAAAGAATGAAATCAAACGGGTATGTCGCCATTGTTTTGCACCAGGGGAGTGAGGTAGGAACCTCCTTGGGGCTACTTAAAGCTGTGCATCCCTGGAATGTCCAGACTAATACCCATTAATAATTGTACTTATGCAAATCAACATATGAATGAAAGAAAGGACCTTCACTTCATACACTAAGCTTATATTTACATGCACCTCCTATGTATGTATAGCTAATGTCACAACTTGTATTATTATTCATTAAAAAGCTTTTAAAAATACATTTGAGATTTAATAGTGATAATAGTCATTCATATTTTTAATTTAAACCAACACATGAAACTTGACATAAAGGAAATCATTTCATTTAATTAATTTTTGAGAAGGATGAATGCATGATTACAAGTGGCATACAATATTTTAATATGATTGGAAAGAAATAAAGAGACACAAATATGTAATTTCATTCAATCCAACTAATTTTTAAGGATAATCATATTAAATAAGCTTATTTAAAATAAATCAAAGTTTGTTATTAAATTATTTTTGGATGTTTTATTTGATTTGGAGAAAAGAGGATATTCAATCATTTGCTGCTCCTAACCCATTCCCATGTTTGTTAATTAATTTGGTTCAATGAAAAGATAATTAGGTGAATTTTATGGATTAATTAAGTTGTGATATAAATTAAATCAATTAATTAACTCTTGTCTATGTTATCTTAAAGTAATTAACCAATTAATTATGAGCCAACATAATATGCAAATGAATTGGAATTTAAATCAGCAATGACCCTAAAAAATAAAAGGCCTAATGCAATTGGCTCATAATTAATGGTTATTTAGATTAATGAACTTAATTAAGTACTCTTATGGCTTCCCCACACATGTAGGTTAGCCATATTTTTTTTAAATAGCTTTAAGTTATTAAACACCTAAAGATCTACCCAAGAAACTTAATTAGATGAGTTCTGGAATGATTATGATTTTAATTTGATTAATTAAGCCATTTTAATTAATGAATTAAACCATTAATTAATCCCAAATTAATTAGTTTCAAGTCAAGTGAAATAAACTTAGGGAAAATAATGGGAAAGAGGTCTAAATCTCATTCCCTATGTCCAATCATTGTTATACAATTATTAGCAAGTTTAATTAATGGTTTCTTCACTATTTAGCAGGTTAATTAATTAAGAAAGTAATTAAGGCTAAGGTAATCAATTTTCCTAATTAACCAAGCAATAAATCCCAAGAAATATATGGGAGGCAGGGGTCATCCCATTAATCAATCTCAGAAAGTTTGGAAGTAATTACTTGAGTAATTAAAAAGTAATTAAACTAATTAAGTTTTTAATTAAACCCAAATGAAGTCTTAATAACAATTCAAAATCAATTGAAAATATTTTTATTAAATTCTCCTCTGAAATACTTTCAGAATGAATCTTTATTTGTATTGTTATGATTTTTCTATGATTCCTTATCATTTTTCAAAGTTTCAGTTGATTTAAGTGATTTTCCATGATTTATATAAAGTCTGTTAATTTATTTTTACTATTTCAACTTCAGAACACAATATCTTCTAATCTAAGAGTCCTTTTTACTTGAAATTTTAATGGTGGGTACATTTTGACTTCAATTTCAATCCATGAAAATTTTAAATCAATCTGATGTGTATTTTTGGTTTAATTAATAAAATTTAATTTTTACTAAAACTCAAATTATGCTGAAACTATTCAGTATAGTTTGGGGAATTTGGGTTTGTTAGGTTCCTCTCAGAAAGACGAATCCAATAAGCCCTTATTTGAAATTTTTAGTTAATTATTTTATTTTTTATGAATTTTTGAAATTTAAGTGATTTAAATAATTTTTAAAATCAAAAATAGGCGATTTTCTCACTTAAACTAGTCGATCGCTGACGGGCACAAATACGCGTCGTAATTGACGCATGGTTCGATGATGCGCTTACCGTAGACTGCTTAGCGCGTAGTGTCACGGAGACGAAGGGAAACCATGTTATACGGATTGCGACACGCAAAATTGGTGCAGCTCGATCCGTGTCGATGATCGATCGATCCAGCAATCAAAAATGTGTGGATCTACATGTAATCTAGGTCGTCCAATCCCTGAACGGTGGGATCGGACGATTGGTAGGTCTTTCGCTACCCCAGGCGATGGAAATCTACAAGAACCACTGTTCCTAACTAGGAAATCATGAAAATAACAATTTCTTGCCCAAATTGGCTCGATTTCACGTTAATTTTTACCAAAAAACTTTTTGATTTATTTGGGGATCAAATAAAATGAAAATTATGATGTTTATATAATAGAAATTTCTAAAATCATGCAAGAATCATCACAAACAATAAATCTTATGGCCAGCTAAAGTTTGGTAAAATTACTTCGTTGGGGATGATTTCTAGCGGCACTGAAGATCCAAGAGAACTCCTGGGTGTGAGAGGAAGCCTTGGAATAATTTTGAACATTTTCTTTGCTTTGGAATGTCGTGATCACCAATGGTCACCACCTCCTAGTCGAAATCCACTAGATTTTGATTTTTTTAGCTCAAGAGAAGTGAAAAAAGTGGTTGATGGTTATTTTGGAAAGCTCTTGAGAGTTGAATGAATACAGGAGAGCTTGGAATGAGGTATCTTTCTATCCTTTCAAGGGGATGGCCGAATTTTTTCATTAAGGGAGATGGGGAGATGGTTATGATGGTGATGGCTTGATTGGAGACTTTGGATTTGCTCCAAAGTCTTCTTTTTCAGCTGTAGAATCAGCTCCATTGAATGCAAAAGATGGGAAGGAGTGGACTTTGCTCTCTTTGGATAAGATCACATGTGGGATGTCATTTCTAAGAGGGATTATCTTGGGTTTGGCTCCAATTGGGTTTGGGCTGATTTTGGACTGGTCCCAAGTTGGTTTGGGTTGGGTTTGATCAGCTCCCATTGGGTCATGGCTTAGTTTCAAAGGATTTGGCTCAATTTGGGTCACATGGGTCACATTAGGTCATGTTGGGTTAGGTTGACCAATTAGTCAAATTGGGTCAAACCAAGGCTTAAGTTAGGTTCAAATGATGATTTGAAGTATTTTGGTATGATCAATTTGATTTAATTTGGCTTAGGATTGATTTTAGCTCATTTAAAATCAAATGGGTCAAGTTGACCAATTTGACCAAAATTGGCCAAATTGGCTTGGGTTATGGATTGATTCATGTTCAACTAGCTAATTGAAGATGAATGTAATCTTCATTTTGAATTAATTTGGATTTAAATTGAATTTAGGCCAAATTGACCCTTTTAGGTCAATTTGGGATAAATGGCTCAATTGGGCCCAATTGATCAAATTGGATTCAATTATGGCTTTGGTCAAGTTTAATAATCAATTTGGAATGAACTCAAGTCATTGGTTGTAATCAATTTAAGTTAGATCATGATTTGACCCAATTTATTCCTTTAAGCCAATTTGGGTCAACTTGGGTCAAATGGCCAATTGGGCTTGGTTTCGCTCAATTAGTGATCAAGTCATATTCAAATATTGATTTTGAGTTGATTTGACTCATTGATTTCAATTAATTTGATATAAGATGGGTTTTGGTTAGTTTTGGTTCATTTGGGCTAAAGGGTTGATTTGGTCAGGTGAGCAAGTTGACTTGGTTTGACCCAATTGATTGCAATTGATCATCCTAGGGTGATCAACAATCATGGTGGAAAGTTTTTGTGAGCTTGGTTCAATCCAATTTAGGTTGAATTGGAAGTTGGCTCAAATGGGTCCTTTAGGTCACTTTGGGTCAAATGGACCTAAGTTGGTCAATTGATTTGGTTTTGGCTTGATTTAGGTTTAGTTGGACTTATATATGAGCCTATAATTGAAATATAAATCCAACGGCAATCAATTTGGAGTCTAATAGGTTTTGGCTCAATTAAAAGTTTTAAGTTAAAAGGGCTAAGTTGGGCTTGACTTGGGTTGACTTGGATTTGGTTTGATAATTATAGGTTTCATTTATATTTGGATAGATAATTGAAGGAATGATTGATTCAAAGAAAATCCATTGATTTTGGCTTGAATTGGATGTCATTTGGCCAAGTCCAAAGAATTGGCTGAAAGGGATTAAATTTGGGTTTTGATTTGATTTGGATTTAGTTTTGGTCATTTGAATTTAGATTTCATTTATAGTTATGAATATAAATGAAGGGACAATTGATTTATAAGAAAATCGATTGAGTTTGGAATAGTTTGAAGGCTAATTTGGTTAAGCATATGGAGGATTTTGGTTTGGTTTAATTTAGTTTTGATCATTTGTATATGGATTTCATTTATATTTGTGATATAAATGAAGGAATAATTGACTTATAAGAAAATCAATTGAATTTGATTTCATTTAAAGGGGGTTTTGGATAAGCTTATGAAGGTGGTTCATATGGCTTAGAAAGGGTCTTAGGATTTGAACTTGATTTTGAGTTTCAATCATTTGGAGTCAATTTTGGAATTAGATTTGGAATTTGAAATTGAATTTGAGATTTGGTTTGAGATTTGAATCTAGGTTTGATTTAAGAAGGTGCATATGGATTGGGTTTAGGCTATGGATAAGTGATTTTCTTAAGTCCTAAGGCATGACATAATCCTATGATTAATCCTTCTAAATCTCTAGGCTTAGGTTAAGTGTTCACCTAATCATTAGAAGTGTCTTATGACTAAGGAGCTCTTAGTGTCTAGAAGAGTCCTAAGTCTAAGAAGAGGAGGTTGAAAACTCACTCTAAAAGTGAGGTCAACAGTGATAATGGGGATGTACATTTTTTTTGCTTAGATGACAAATAAAATATAATATAATCATATTAAATATAACACGCACTCTATACAAACAAAATCATGAAAGAAGCATACAAAGACCACAAATGTTCGTAAAATTCACTAGAAAATATATGTACCAGTCTTGATTTCAAACCTCAACACAACTTAAATATTGTACATGATATATATACAAATATAAATCACATGCACATAATATGTATAGGTATACACTACATATAAAAACAACATATGTTGCTAAAACTCACATGTGCACAACATTTGTACATATGTAAAGAAGTACACATGCTATGTACCAATAAACTAACACAAAAAGACATATACATAACATATGTGTAGATAAATTTATGTACTCCATCTATGAAAAGATAATGATTGTTAATTCTAGAACTTAGCATAGCTTAAATATACTTGTACATAGTCTATGTACAAGGATAAACCACGTACATGTACACACTACATATAAAAACCCCAAATATTACTAAAAATCACAAGTACACAACATATGTATATATGTAAAATGTAAACTATACATGCTAACTAAAAATACACCAACAAAAAAACATATACCCAGCATTTGTAATGAATAAATTTATGGACCATGTCTGTGACAGATGGTGATTGCTAAGTCTAGAACTTCATACAGCTTAAATATAATTATACATAGTTTGTATAGAAATATAAATCATGCCCTCATACCATGTACAGGCTATAGGAAGATGAAGCGGTGCAACTTCCATAATCCTAAATTTAGGAATTTTTATTCTCGCAGTTATTTTGAAAATGAAAATGCTTTATACTTTTATCATGTCCGTTGGGCCTATGCCAAATAATTTCAAAGGATGAGAAAGAGAGATGAATGGATAGATAAAATGGGAGAGCCAAAAGAGAGATAGAGAGAGGGAGAGAAAGAGTAGAGAAGAGCCAAGAATTAGAGATCAAGAAAAAAATGAAGGGGAAGAATAGATGCAGCTTGAGACTGGAGAATTAAAAACTTATGGCATCAAAAGAGCAAGCTCCTTCGTTCAAGAAAGTCCAACTTCAATCTCTTGGTTGAATGAAACTTCTTTTTTTTCTATTCTTTTTAATCTGAAGTCTATGATTTGAATCTCAACAAGGGAAAAAATCACTTATGGTCTATATATTTGAATACAATTCAAACTTTTTGAGTTGAATTCGATTATTCAACAAAGCGCGGTTTCAATTAATAAACTTGTAAAATATTTTATTATTCACCCAAGTGCAAACGATGGATGGATTAGATGAACACTTAATACCTTATAAATATATGGGCAGGTGAGGAAGGAATTAAGAAGAAGAGCAACGGGAGAGATGGTCCTTAAGGTGTTCGGTTTGCCCTTCTCGACCTGTACAGGCCGCGTGCTGGCTTGCCTCGAGGAGATTGGCTTGGAATACGAGCTCATCCCCGTTGACTTACCCGCCGGCGAGCACAAGAGGCCGCCTCATATCGAAAGAAATGTATCCCTTTTTGTTATTAATCTATCATTTCAAATTTACTCGAATCATTCATCCAAATATTTAGGGGTGATCTCGTTCTCTTACACCTGTGCTTTATTAATCGTTCTGTTATGTGTGCAGCCATTCGGTAAAATCCCTGCTCTCCAGGATGAGGAGCTTGTTCTATTTGGTGAGGAATTCCTCTTCAGCTAAATTTAAGTTTTTTTATGCGATAAATTGTAATTAAACACTGCCGTATTCTCAAATGAAAATGGCATCATTATTTTCTTACTGTAAACCTTTATCGGCGTAGAGATCAAATTTTTCAAAAAGAAACTTTCTTCAAAGCCAGACAATGCAATGTTTTGAGTCAAATGCTTTTCTTGTATGGCAGAATCTCGGGTGATAAATCGGTACTTATTGAGAAAATATGGCAAGGGAACTGATCTCCTGAAAGAAGACAGCCTCGCTGATGCAGTAGCAATCGATCAGTGGATGGAGGTGGAGACTCAGCAATTCAATGGACCCACCTCTGCACTTGTATTCCAGCACCTAATCCTTCCAACCTTCTACGGAAGCACCGCTGACGAGCAGGTGGTGGCAGCAGAGGTGGAGAAACTGGAAAAGGTGCTTGATGTTTATGAGGCCAAGCTTTCAAAGACGAAGTTCCTCGCAGGTGACTTTTATAGCTTAGCGGACCTCCATCACCTCACCTATGGCTACTACTTGGTCACAGGCACGCCGCATGGCTCCCTCATCAGCTCTCGCCCTCATGTGAAGGCATGGTGGGATTCCATCTACTCTCGTCCGGCCAGCAAGAAGGTTACAACAGCCATGTCGTTAACAAGATCAGCCGCAAATTAAGAGCTCTCGTCCTTAATAATGTGAAGGCATAGTGTCACCATGTTGATTGTGGAAGGAAAATGTCTTTCTTGAATAAAACTGTCTTGTGTAAATTAGATAGTTGTTTCTCAGGCATTGTGCTGCCTTTGTTTTCTTGTCATAAAAGTAAGCGGTTTTAGTCATATTTATTAAAGCCTTTCCAAATTAAGCGGATTGTACAAGTTGCAATCTTTGCGATATCCGTTTAGTTTGTCATGAAAAGATTTATATGAGGACATTATGGCATTTTGTCATCAGTTATGTTATAATTGTGATAAATGGTATTTGTCATGTGTTTGTGAAGAAAACAAATCATGCTTCTTTTGTGGAACTAATGTTATTCTTACAAATTCACCTAGGTTAGGTTAACTGAGAATAAGTCATTGAAAATGAATGGACTTGAATAGCATGCAAATTAGAATTCTTGAAGGTTATTAATCTAAGAGACTACTAGTTGCATAAAAACTCACCAACTGTCTATTGATTCTCATAGTAATTATTCAGAAGTGCTCGCTCACAATCAAGAACTCAATCACAACTCCTAACAGAAACAAACTATAAATCAAATCTGCATGTTATATAACCAACAACACTAGGTTAGTCATATATTTTTTATGTAATTTCATTGTGTATTTGATTTTATAATGTTGGCCTTGGCTATTAATTATAAATAGAAATTAGCCAAGCACATGTGTAATGCAATCTTGGACTTTGGGGTGAACCTTTATCCTATTGAACTCTCTTATACTCTATAAGATACTCCTAAAAATCTCTCTCTCTCTCTCTCTCTCTCTCTCCAATATATTGTATAGCCTAGTTTGAATTATCCTTCTCTAAGATATTAAATACGGTACTCCATAGAACACTTTAATTAAAAAAATTTTGGAACATAGTCATTGTGTGTCTTCTCTTCTACTATATAAGCTTGATTCACTCATTCTTGTAGGAATATGTTATCTTTTCACAAATACTATTGGCTCCAACATCCTTCTAGAACTAGTGAACACAGATATACAAAAGATAAATAACCAAATTATAGAGCATCACAAAGATAGAGAAAGGTCCTTGCAAAGCAAAAAACTTTACAAATATGTGAGCTCAAAGCAATCTTTGACCTTGGGATTCTAAATAATTTGTGCATGTTGTTCTTCTTTTTGTCTTTGATATTTAATTTCCCACACCTTTATTAGAATCATACACATGACAAACTACCAAAAATTAATTTCATAAGTTATTACTCAACATATAAACTAGATTGCAAGTAACATTATCATCAAAATCTCTTGAATCTTTTAGTTCTATATGCAACAATTAATTATTGTCAAGTATGCACACTACAAATTTCATTGTAGACTTTTGCTAAAATAAAAATCCACTCTAACAGGCATTTTGGATCATGTTGTTCTCCATATATATTCCACTTCATGAAGACCTTCTAGGTTGATGTCATTTTATTAATTATATTATTTAGCTCTCTTATGAACCTTTAGGTTATTTCACGCTTATTGATCCTTTAATTAAAATCTCACATTACATTTAGGGGTTATTTGATTTGAGAGTAAAATGAAGTAAAGTGAATGCAGTGAATTTTAACCTTTTGTGTGTTTGGTATGGTACAACGTAAAATTTCAAAGTAAAGTGAAGTGTGTAGAATACATTGACATGGTCATTTTTGGTGTATTTGGAATTTGCCCGATTTGGGCATATTCCAAATACACCGGCTAGTGAAAGTCTTATCGTCACCACTAGTCTACCTTCCACCACCCGCCTCGCACCGCTGGCAACAACTTTTCCCCTCCACCAGCTAGCTACTCACAACATCAAAAATACTTTACATTACATATATTCTACTAAACAAAAAAAAACAAAGGGATTATTTTTAAAATAGGCTTAGTGTTAATCTTAATTAGGCGTTTTGGCACAAAAAAATTTTTTTTTAGCAATAGGAGTCGTCAGGTCAGCGGACGGCCATTTACGGTTGATTCGGCTGGCCGGCCTCATCGGAACCATCACTTTCCTTATTTCAGGCCCACGCTCATCTCTTTCTTGAAACGGCAGCTCGTCGCCATGGCTGCCCACATTTCGCCACAAAACAAAATTTGTCTTTTTCCTCCCCAGCGGCTACTCCTCCTCAGATTTCAAGAAACGCGCCCGCTAAGGGGAGGTCGGCCAATGGAGAACTCCCGCCATCCGTCGAGTCGCCACTTCGAAACGGGATATTTCGCCGATTAAGGTAATTTTTTCTGCAACTTGTGATAGATCTTGCTTTGTGATAGATCTAGCAAAATCCCATATTTAGCTACATTTGTATTTCTTCTCGAATGGCACTTATCTTTTGATCATTTTGAAGCGTTATATATATTTAAAGAAATAATAATAGTTGTGTAAATGAGTTGTCTTTGTAAAATTTGTGAAATTTGTGAATTGAAATTTGACTGTATTGAAATTATTAGAAAATTTATTATTCATGTTTAGCTCATTATAGTTCATAATGAACTTGTTCAATTTGTTTAGCTTCGAATTGGATCGACTTTCATATAATGGAGAGTTTTCATGTGAGATGATATTTAACAAGTTAAGTTACTTTCACTTTGGGATTAAAAGTATATATATATATATATATATATATATATATATATATATATATATATATATATATATATATATATATATATATATATATAACTAAAACAAACCACAAAAATAATTCAAATTAATTTTAAGAATGTCGAAATAATAAAAAAGTTTACATTTGAATTAAAGAGTAAATTAATTGAATATTATATTAAATATAAATAAAATCTTTATTTGAAATTCAATCAAGAGACCTAATCAATTCTAAACTTCATGAAATTATTTCTTAAGATCAGGAAGGACCTTAAGGAAATTTCATGAAATTTTGGAGAATTTTAAGAATTAATTATTATTTGGTATATTTTAGTTAATTATTTTCTAAGAAACAATTAAATTAATTTCAAAATAATTGTAATAATGACTAAATATTTCATCTAAGGATAGTAAGGAAAATATTATAGATATTTTTTACAAAATTTATTTTAAAATATATACCAATGTAATTAATATTTTATATAAATTTTCCCAAGGGTTACTATAGCCTTGTAGAAATATCTATTAAATTTATGAGTTATTTGGATATAATTTAAATTTTATATATTTTTTTTTTATAATAAAGATGATTTAATTATGGTAATTAAAGTATTAATTATTTAATTTTAATTTTATATTTTTTCTTGATTGTAGATTTTAATTTGGTTCTCTAATTTTAGTTTTTATTTTTATGTTTTGATTTGAATTAGTTGTGGATTTTTTACACGTAAGATGAATAATTATGTATTTTATGATTTAACTATCAATAAATCTCTAGTTACTCTAAAATAGTAGGTAAATTAAGGAGAATTATGAGTTTGCAAAATATATAACTAATCTTGTATTATATCTTGAAATATTTTCTCTGAGCAGGGGAGAGGAAGAATTCTTCGGTTGAGTTGTTGTTAGTTGAATATGAGTTGAAGCTGCTGCAGTTCTTTATTATGATGGCGAACTGAATGTTGTTGATAATTTCTTTCCAACCTACATTGGTGGAAAAAATCGATCAATGTATATCCTACGAAGGACTAACCTGTTGGGGTTACAAAAGTGAATCATGAGATCATTGAAGTTAGACCATGCGAAGTCATGTGTTAATCTTATAGGTCGGTTTCTATTGGTCTTTGGATTTATCGCTACACATTTTGACGACGAAGTATGTGAATCGGTCAAGCGGCGTCGGTGCAACGTAATAATTTATGTTGAAGTTCGAGTTAAATTGTGAGGAAAGAGATGTTGCCATTCAGGGCATCCCGGGGCTTCAATTAGTGATGAATTCATCACACGATTTACATGTATGGCGAGCGTGCATTTGTACCCCGAAGCTGGTAATGTAGTAGGAGTTACGCAATTAGGCGTGATGTTGAGGTGGCGTAGGTGATGGGTATGAAACTATGCCTTATGCAATGCAGATGATGATGAGGATGGCGATAGTGATGCGAGATGAATCTTCTTTAAGGAAAATATCCATCTAGCGGTCGAGAGAGCTTATTAGGGACTACTCGGTTAGAACAAGCCAAGCAGAGAGTACTTTATCTAACAATGTAGTATGTTGTCATGCTCAAATAACCGAGAATGGGATGAAGAGCAAACATTTGATGGGCCTTCAGATGAGTCAACTTTTGTACTTGAAAGTTGCATTCCGGATGAACTGCATGAAGGAATGTGCTTTATTGATAAGAAGCAGCTGTTGTTTGCGGTTCAGGGTTGGTCTATCATAAACAACGCGTCGAGTATGTGATATGCCTCAAATAAATCCAAGTTCACCATATTGTGCACTCAATATGCGAACCGACTACACTTGCGGTACATGCAAGTTCAAGTAAGAGATTAGGAGGTGCATGGAGAATTGGCGGTTTAAATACGACATACATGTAGTCATTCGATTCTAGTGCGGACAAGCAATGTACACGGTTATCGTTATTTCATTCAACGCATTAATCATGGATTTAAAGCCGGAGAGATTATTTATTGAGTCAAATTTAACATCAGTCGATACATGAAAGCTTGGGATGCACGTCGCAAAGGCACTAAAGGTTATTTTGAAGTGGGAGGAATCTTACCGATCGTTGGAGATATTCATATGCTGTATATGCTTTAGGATCGATTATAAGAATTCATTCAGTACGATTATTACGGTCCTTGAGCCTTCAATTCTTGGTTGGCATTCGCTTTTATGTCTGGATGGGACTTTCTCCTAGGTAAGTCTGAGGACTCTACTAGCTGGAATTGATGCCAACAACGGATTATTTGCCTTTGCGTAGTAGAATCGAGAGTATTGAGTGGTGTTGGTTTATATGGACACTACGAGATGGTTCCAGCGATGCATGAGGTGATTTGTGCATCATTTGGACGCAGCGGAGGGTTGGTCTGTGCAGTACCGGGTTGCACATCACTTTTTACTAAGACATTTGCGAAAACTTCAAAAAAGGTTAAAACTTGGGATCGTTGAATTCATATGCCAAAAAATATACGATGATATCATTTTAAGGTGTATAGCGATATCAAGAACATAAAAGCGGAAGCCTCACGATTGGCTCATAGCAAGGGATGTACATCGGTGGTCTCAACCCGTGATGATGGGTGTATACCATACTATAAATCTGTTGAATCTTTTACAATTTCAAGAGAGCACGTGGCTTGTCAATTCGCTGGTCTCACCTGTCTATTATAACATAGTCGCTATGTTCATGAAACTGACAAAGAACATCGTGAACCAACACGACTCCATGTTCTCTCCGCATCAAGGTAAATGTAGTGAACACGAGGCAAGAGATTTCGATCCGATAATGAATTAACAATAATGAGTATCAAGTTTTGGCTTCCAACAACATACAAGGTGCGTATGAGAATCATATGTCTCGATGCATACGACGCACAAGCTTATCACATGCCATGTCCTCACGCTATTGCGGTTAGGGCATATAAGCCACGCCCGCACGTGACGCCTACTACACCTTGACTACTACTACGCAAAACATAATGGGAACGCGTTTCATGTCATCCCCGATCGCGATGAGTGGCGAACATCACTGGAACTTCCCGAGTACACCCCACCAAATATCAAGAGGAAGTCGACACGCTCATTGATTAAATATTATGGATGAAAATACCACAAGTAATCGAACTCAGTTTATGTAAAAATAGTGATCATAATAGAGAACGCGTCGCAAGGCATGAGTGTGAGTTAATTGTGCATTATGGATAAATTGTTCTCACACTATATCTATGTAATCCTAAGTTTATTACATTATAATTAATGTAATATATCTTAGCCAAGGGTCTCTAATGCTAATATGTAGTTTAATGGATAAAATTAGGTCCCCAGCATTAGTTTTACTTGCATTTACCTCACCTAAACCATTTAAATTTAATTGTCTTCCATAACTTTTCATCATATTTAAAAGCATCTTTATTCACGATTTTTAAATATTTTATGGTAAACTTCAAATTGTGCAAGTTACTCCATGCACTATATGTTAAGATTTCATAAGACCTTTGTGTTATGATGCAATATTCACCATTATTTATTATGAACAACACATTAGTTCATTGGTTAAGGAATAAATCCCCTTATAACATGCTTTCAGTCACTACTAGATGATGATGCTATTAACTTTGATATGATATGAGGATAGCTTAGAGACGAGAATGAGTTATGATGATGATGCTATTAGCTTTGTTAGTCCCTATTGGAAATAGGTGCTTCCGAATGTTGTTGTCAGGTCTCATATTGTGAGGCTATCAATCAATTATCAGCTGATTTTGCCTAAAGATGGCTTTGTCTGATCGTAAATTCCCGCCACCACGTATCTCTATGGGCATTTTACCGTTTGTTTTTCTTTATTCTTTATTTATCGCAATATTGTCCGCATGTGCTTTTCACGGTCTATTTATTTTTGCACAAGTTTTATTTATTTATTATAATTTTGGCCATACCTCCAAATTCAAGTGAGTACTGCTTGTAAGTATTTAGATACCTCAAATTTTCATATTTTAAATGCACAAATTACAAACGCTATATTCGAGTTCTTGATTGATTGGTTGATTATAAAACAAATACATAAAATTCAAATTTTTTAATTTTTTTGTGTTTGATTGGCTATAAATGGAAATCAGTTCTATAGCTTAGACATACCGAAGTTGTTGGGTAAGTCCCAAACACTAGGTCCCCGGGTTGTTGCGCATGGAGGAATGTGCATGGGGCAGTCTGTCTTAGCGGTCTCATGAGGGTTTGCCACAATAAGGTCAAGGCATAACGTGATTTTAGTGAGGTCTTACATTGTGAATTTGCTTTATTATGATTAATTTGGAGTACATTGAAAAAGAATTTCTTTATATTGTGATTTGTGAGTTAGCTTTGATTTTCAGCGAGGTCCCATGGAAATCGTTCCGGCTGCATACACGAATGCGGAAATCGCTGGCCGTCTGCCGGCGCTGCTCACCATAGAGAGTCGAGAAATGCTTCGGTTCCGACGATATGAATTTCGCTCTATTCCGGCACCGTTTCACACCGGTACGCGGGATTTACGCCGATCGCACGCAGGCGCTGCAGATAATGCACGAACGCGGGAAATCTGCTGCACGTCGGGCCGCAATCGGCGCGTTTGACCAACAGGAGAGTCGAGAAACTGCCCGATGATATGAATTTCGCTTATTCGCACCGCTTTCACCCCAGACGCGGATTTACGCTGCGTCACATTTTCTGCAGAATTTACGCAGTGCTGCTAAAGAATAGAGGGAATAGAGGGAAATATTTTTGCATCACCAAATTACCTAAAAACACAATACATTAAAAAATGCTCATAAATGCCTAACATGTTAATGATTCTCCCACCAAATATAACATACTACCTTAATAATTGCTAATACATAAACATCATTATAGTACTTCTCTCACCAAATATAACATATTACTTGTTAAGAAGTGCTCATAAATAAATGATTAACATAGAAATGATTTTCTCACCTCATATTACCTTAACACTGAAAACATCATCTATGACTAATTTCATTATTCTTCCTATTTAATAGGACAAATGAAAGGAAAACTCCCACGCTATGCCATATTATTAGATAATGTCAATCTAAATTGGAAGGTCAAGTGAAGTTAATAAAATTCAAATATATTTGATCTAAATCTAAACTATTTATTGCACGAGTCAAAATACTTGAACTCAACCCATCTAATCAATTTATGACCGAATTAACTTGAATATGATCTTTTTATCATGATTAACTAAACCCAAAGTTATCTAACTTCCTGAATAATAATCTGACCATATTTAAATTGATTTTGAATTATTTGGATAAATTTTAGCCCGAACTTAGCATAAAAAGTAAATATGACAGCCCTACCACAAAATTTTCAAGTCAAGTTCATAACGGGTGGTCATATTAGATCATTTATTAGCATCACTAGTGCCAAAAGAAACTAGTAAAAGTGGTTACTCATCTTCTAGATAACACAAGACAGACTTATCAAAAAACATAAAATAAACTCCCAACTTTATTTCATCCAAAACAACGTAAGTAGCTAGCACAACTCTGTTTTAAAAGACTCGAGAATAAGGAAAACAACATAGTTCAAACAGACGAAGAAAAGGACGCATGGTGCTAGCTATAGCTAGTAGCAACAGTCAACCACCATCTCTATAAATAACAAAGGTGGTCTTATTCATTAGACACTCATCACCAAGACACTTGCATACTCTCTATCAGCTCAACTGGAAAACGACATGGCAGCTAAGACCTTCTTGCTGGCCGGACGGGAAGAGATGGCATCCCACCAGGCCTTTACATGAGGACGGGAGCTAATGAGGGAGCCTTGTGGTGTGCTGGTGATTAAGTAGTGGCCATAGGTGAGGTGATGAAGATCAGCGAGGCTGTAGAAGTCTCCTGCAAGGAATTTCGTCTTTGAAAGCTTGGCCTCATAAACATCCAGCACCTTACCGAGCTTCTCGACCTCCGCAGCCACCACCTTCTCGTCAGTGCTGCCTCAAAGAAGACTGGAAGGAAAAGATGCTGAAAGACAAGGGCTGAGGTAGGGTCCATTGAAGTGCTGTGCCTCTACCTCAATCCACTGATCCACTGCTACAGAGTCAATAAAGCTATGATCTTTCAGGAGATCACTTCTGCCATATTTCCGCACCAAGTACCGAGTAATCACCCGAGATTCTGCAATCAAGAAAAATAATTAATATGCATCACAGGGCAATCTCTTTTAGAAAAGATATAAAAAGATTGATTGGGTGACATGGGCATGTTCTTGACAAATCTGATCTTAATATCTATTAAACCATCAGCTAAGAATTGTAATTATGTGGCAGCATGAAACAAATCAATCAAATTTTTTTCTTACAATTTATATACAGCGGAGTTAATACATAGCTCCCCGATGAAGCATTCAAAACAGACTAAATAAGAGTAGTTAATCGTTTAGAGATAATTTATAAACTACGATAAATACCCAGTGGATGGAATCAGGAAGCTAGTCAAATTTTAGCATGATTCGGAAGTTCCAGAGTTCTACAAACCAATATATCATAGTTCAATACTCAGAAAGAGCACCTTCAAAACAAATATTTATAAATGCAATTGAAGAGTATGTATTCCAGGCCATTTCTTTTGTGCCCGTAGCAAGAATCAATAATCAATCCATTATAATGATCTGGAATGTTAAGAACCAAGAATCGACTAACAATCAATCAGCTACTTTAAAGTCTGTTCTCCTAAAATATTAAACTACAACAGAATAAAATAGATGCAACCATCGACAAAAAGATTTGCATGCCTAATACAAAAGCTACAGTGGACATTTAAAATGAACCATCATTTCTTGCTTCCTTCTTCACTTTCCATAGGAGAATAAATAGTTCCAAGATAGCAATAATCTGTAAATTACAACGTGATTGGCTTCTTGTTGCTCGATCTAATCGAAAATCATTTTCGGTTGTCCATTCAAGAAAATTACGACCTTTTCTTTTAATTAATTGTTCTAACAATCTAGAAATATTTTCTGCTGGTACTCATGTAAACATACTAGGTATTCAATGAATTAAATAAGTCATCTTTCTTGTTTAGAGGATATATAAAATCTACGCCTACGAATCCAAAAAATAAAAATAAAAAGACAAGTGAAGCTCATCTATGCAATAATCTTAAAATTTAGAAGAACAGAGAAATCCCTCACCGAATAGAACAAGATCGCCGTCCTGGAGTGCAGGAATCTGACCAAAGGGCTGCACGCATAACAGAAATCAAATAAATACAGGCGTACGAGAATCAAATCTCCCTAAGGCTTCGAGAACTTATGAAAAAAAAAGGATGGATTATCATTTATTAGCGGAAGGGAAAAGAAAATGTATACATTTCTGTCGGTGTGAGGCGGCCTCTTGTGCTCGCCGGTGTTCAAGTCGACGGGGATGAGCTCGTATTTTAAGCCGAGCTCTTCGATACAAGCCAGCACCGTCCCGTGCAGGTCGAAACGGGCGTACCGAACACCTTAAGCACCATTTCTCTTCCGATTGCTCTTCTGAAACTCCCTTTAGATGATGGTTGCTCTTGAATGAAGAAAGCCTCGGCTATCAATGTGCTTATATAGCAATTGCTGCCCCGATTAGCAGAGATAATTCGCCGTTGAATTTTAAAATAGCTTAAGATTTTATTTTTTATTTTAAATTTATTAATAGAGGTTAGAGGTGTTCACTAGCAACTTTAAAGAGAAAGAATACTTAATTATTTAATGAGTGTATACTCATAGTTTAATTTTCAACTGAAAATGCTAAATTATTTTATATTCAATTTTCGTTTCTATTTTAAAAATTATTAAATTAAATAAATTTAATAAATCAAAATAGTTAATAAATTAAATATAAATAAATCATTTTAGTTATAAATATTAAACTATTTTTATAAATAGATATATTTCTATTTATCTAAAGAAAATTTAATATATCAAATATATGACATTTCATTTCGGTTAATTAGTTCATAAAAACTTAATTTTTTATTTTTTTTTAATATTATTCAGTTTAATCAAAGATTAAATTATAATTTGATTAAGTTAGTCCAATTTTTTTAATTGTTAAATTCAAAAATAAAAAGTAGCATTCCTGAAAGAAGTGATATGCATTCTATCAAATTCTAATCATACTAAATATTTGCTCCAAATATTTCTAATTAATATTATCTGAATCCTTCAACAATCTAAAAATAATTATCTCTGTAGATTTTAAATTAGGTTCAAGATTTGAGTCTCGTTCACGTTTCTCCCCTTCTAGATCATTCCTTCAACCGTGTTCTCACAAATTGTCGGTGCGCCACCGAGATTCATTTGGGTTGGATCGAACGGTCGAACCGCCACCGAACTATGTGGAAGCGGTTCAATTTTTCCGTTTCCGGCTTTCCAGCATGCAAGCCTGATCTCTCCCTTCGACTGAAACAATCAAACTCCGCGCACCCTAATTTAGACTTGACCGACTTCTAATCCGTCATTAATTATAGCCGACACACTTTATTGACTTGGACTCTTCTGCAATTTTTATTTTAAAAATATTTAACGAATTTAATAATAAATTTGCAAAAGCAAAAATATAAGATCTCAAACTCATAATTTCTCAAGTAGAAATCTAATTTCTCCTACAATATGTTAGGATAATTGCATTGAACTTCTATAATTAAAACATATTGTCAATTTTAGATAAATTTAGCATTGGTTTTTTTATTTTGTGACTTAAGATTTTTTGTCTGGTATTTTGGGCTTTGTCAGATTATTATTTTTAAATAGTCTTATCTATTTATAAATATTAGAAATGGAGAAATTTAAAAATTTTGAATTTAATATAAAACTTTATGATGCAATGGTGAAATTTCTAGAAGATACAAATAAATAGAAAATGACAGGATTAGATGACAGGTCTCTGTCAAATAATAATATAATTTTAATTGTTTTTCAACTGCCACACTTATCTCTTAAACAGATATTTTCAATTTTTTAAATTTTATTTTATCAAAATCAATTAAAACTTCCATAACATAATTTAAAATTATATTTGGATTATTTTAAGAGTATATATTATTAATCTAAAAAAAATTGTCATCTAAACCGTTAATTTTTTTATTTAATTCTCAAATGTTATTGTTACTTACAATAAATAAAAAAATTCATATAAACCTCCTACTCTTGTAATAACTCCTCAACTACTAGAGGTATTATTGGGTCTAAAATAATAATTAATATTTAAAATATTTTTATGTCTTTCATCTTACTAGCTCACCATAGATTAGTCTCTTAGATTTAATTCAACTTAATTTTAAGGTATTTTAAATATCTTTTGACATTTAGTTTTAGGTGAAAATGCACCCATAGATTAGTCTTATTTAGATCATTATTTAGTTATAAGCTTCAATAAATCTATTTTCTTGACCAAGTCTTGGTGAAGTGAAGCCTCATGAACATCACTTGATTGTTCTCTACTACTTTAAACTTTTAGACAAAATATAGTTGAGCTTATAAGCACATCTAGAATAATATAATCTCTCGACCTTTGATTTGTGTGAAGTTTTTTATAGGCACCATATATTAGTCTTATTTGATTTAACCTAACTTATTCCTAAGGGATCATAGATTCTCTTTAACTTGAACCATTATGAACCTTTAGCTTTAAAATAGCCACATGGTTTATTATGCCATTTTTAATGTTCACTAGTTAGCTTTTATTTGTTTATTTTAAATTAACTCTTCACAATTTCATCACATTCTCTATATATCTTTTATAATTTTTCCTTTTATCCGATCAACTAGGTCAAAAAAATATGTCTAATATACTTTAATAAGTTCACCACACCTATTTGAGGCTCTTTTATCGACCTCTTTTTATAATGAGTTTAACTTGATTTAATTCTTTAGTAGCATGAGCTTTCCCTTGTCATTTTCTTAGAGGATTGAAGCATTCTTAAGTACCATTAGGTGGAATTCTCTTAAGCTGACATATCTTAACACTAGGTATTCTTAGTTCTCCTCTAGTCATGGTGGACCAAAGCTCACTATTGTCCCTATTAAATTAGATCTTTTTTAAACTCTTAGCTTAGCATGAATTTAAATGACTACAAACTTATCCTTAGCTTCAATCAACAGGTTCAATATCTCAAAATTTTATTTAATCTAGATTAATTTATCATTAAGAGATCATAGATCAACCTTTGATCAAGTTTAATGAAATTAAGTTTAATATATATATCTTGGATTGATCTAATCACTTCTGACATCATAAAAAAGTTGTGACTAATATTTGACCACTAAGCTATCCTAATTGGAACTCTAAGTATTAATTAACTCGATACTGGATCTATAATACTTTTAATATTGAATAGGTTGTCTTAATCTTATATATATTAACTTAATCTACCTACAAAGACACTAATTAGACTTAATTTTAGACTAACCTAAAGTGACCTATGTAATACACAGAAATAGAGTTATATTAAAAAATTATCATAATAACCTTGAATGCTTATTTACTCTGAGTTTGTTTTTATATATGCATGTTTGATGAATAAGGTATTCTAAAATATCTCTTAAAGTATCTATTCTTATAATTTAAGTTCCAAATAATTATGCAAAAATATTTTCTAAGGACTATGAATAAGGTATTTTCTAAATTTATTTATCTAATTTTTAATCTATATTTACAATATTTTATAGCATTTAAAACTATATTTTATGAAAGTTCAATCAATATAAAATAAGAAGTTGTTTATTTGATTTAAACTCTTTAAGAAATTTGCATGCATTTGTACAAATAAAAATTTTTTTGTGCTATTTAGTATCAATTTTAGAAACTATTTTTTTCCTAAAGCATTCTAGATATATCTTACTACTTAATGATCATTATCTATAATTCTGAGAGTTATAGATTTGAAGATTTGAATAAGTATATATTAAAAATGAAATGAAAGTAAAATATTCTTAATAATACTAATTATATCCCTTTAATTAATTAATTTATTTATAAAAATATTTGTGATGCATAAATATCCTATTCTACCATAATGGATTCACTTTTTCCATTTCTTTCTATATTTTCATGACTTACTAAAGAGAAAGGGAGTGAAAAAAGGAGGGAAAGGAGAGACAAAGTGAGGTCTGAGAGTTGATTTTGCCATCATTATCATACTTCAATTTCAACAATTTTGCTTTTTTGTAAATTTTTGGTGATTTATTTGAAAAAATTCTATAAAAATTAAGATTTCTAATTATCCAAAAAAATTTCAATGAGTAACTTTTGATATATTGTTACTCTATTCATTTTACATATATTAGCATAATTATATTATATTTTCACCAAGTATTTCAGATTGTATGATATTTCAGGTATCTTGGTTAGCTTCTAAAAATTATTTAGAATATATATAATATATCAAGATGATCATAATACTAAAGATTATTTGTTGCCATGATTAGTGATTTATGTACATTAAATTAAACACACTATTAAATCCTATCATTTTTATTATTATGTTGTATTTACAAATCCTAAGAGAATAATTAATATAATGTGTTTAATGATGTTGTTTATTTTATGTTTTTATTACGATTTAAATGTCATGCTAAATATAAATCATATATTATAATTTTTAGCATATGATTTCAATACTAGATATATATATATATACACATATATATATATATATATATATATATAAAGCCATTGCATTTAATATCATTATACTATTATAAAATTTTAGTTTATTATAAAATATTTTACTTATTATGATGTGACAATAAATTAGCATACACACTTCTTGCTTTTATGCATTGAAAATTAGGGTAGAATTTGTGTAATCTACTGAGTGTTGATACTCATCCCTATTTTATCTATATGTGTTAATTTCAAGTAAGAGAAAGAGTAGGGAACATGTTGATTAGAGATAGAGGTTACATGTTTGTTTATCGATATATTTTTATTATAATGTAGTTATTCTTTTTGCAATCATGATGATAATTTTTTTATGCTTGGGTTATTGAATTTTATTTAATTTGACCCAACAACCCTCAAGTAATTTATGCATCAAACCTTAAGTCATATGATCTTAAGTACTTAGTTGGCTACGTCATATTACAACTCATTTAATCAATGTATATTGCGTGTAAAGCATAACACAACCAACATCTACTAATTATAGTGCATTAAAATTAATTTTGATTAATCAAGTAAGTTTTTTAAAATGCATAACTCATTATAAAATCAAAAAATTATAAGAAAAATAGCATAAGTTTTTCTTAAAATTTTAAAAGCAAGTCATTAAAATAATATAAAATGCACTTAATAACTATTTACTACATTTATATTTTCTTTAAGAATTTAAATAACTTTAAATAAAAATGTATGAATGATATTTAAAAAATTTGTGCAATTAGTTATTATGCTTAGATGGACCTCTATTACCAATCTAATGAACATTGGAGTTGATTAAACCTTAATCAGCCTATTTGAATCCTAATAAAACCTAGCGCTTTTTGGTTTATCTTAGGTGATCTAAGTGCATCAATAAACTCCAATCAACCTTAGAGAGCACTAAGTAAACCTTAGATGGTATATGGTATCCTAAACGAGGCTTGGGTAGCCTTAGAAGTTTAAGTTGATCAAAGATGACTTTATACAATCTTAAGTGAACTCTAAGTTATCCACATCTCTTTAAGTAAATACAAAGGGGTGGTCAATCCATCCTCAAGAAATAATAGAATATTTTTTTCACCTTAGATGGGCCCTAGTGATCTTGATGAGTTACCATATATTGACCTTAAATGTTTAACATTAATTAGCAATATCGATTTTGTTGGAATCTCCATTAATTCTATTCTACATATTTCACCTTATTCTACTTTTATATATTTAATTCTATCTATAGGTGGTTGATTTAGACTAGTTTTTATCATAATTAGGTTTGTCCCATGTCTCACTAAATAGTGCTTAATCTAAATATTTCTTAGCCCTTTATAAGATGCTTAATACTTTGACTTTAGCTCCTCTTAACCAGCTTAAATTGACCAATAGGCCTATCTTGGTTTATTTTCAAATTCCATAGGAAAATAACCTTGTCTTCTTAGTCTAGTTTAAAATACCTTTACCCAGTGCGATAGTAGCTAATGAGTTGGTCTTAACATAACTCTCTTTATTGCACTTTGTTTAGCCCATATCCCCTTGAAGATTTAGGTGACTTTTTTAAATTTAGTCATTTCTAAGATTACAACTAACCTTGAGAGAACCCAAACTATTTGGACTTCTAGCAACCCCCTTAACTCCAATGTGATTTATATTGCTTTGAATCTCTAAAATGCTTGCATCTTTTAAATGTAATAAATAAAAGAAATTTATGTTTATTTATAGGTATTAAAGGACATTTTAGTTATTTTTATAAATTCTTAAATTATTTCATATAAATATTAATAATATATGAAGGTAAATGTGACCTTATAATGATGCCCATAGCGGTGGAGGCATACAAGGGACTTTGCTTAGAAGCAAAGTTACAATAATTAAACAATAAAAGAAACGTTGCTTGGAAGCTAAGCAACGGTGATATAATTATTAAATAGACTGCAAGAAAACTACTATTTAAATAAAAAGATACTTTGCTTAGAGGTTAAGCAAAGGTACCGATAAGATGGCTACTTTTTGGAAAGTAGTAATTATGTAATTTGGTGGGGCCCACTTTATGAGTTGTAAAGTTAGTTCCATGCTGATGAAGATAAGCGGCTACGTTTGGACCGTAGCAATTATTTCTTCTGGTGGGTCTGCTTTATTAATTAATTTTCCATTCCATCCGACGCCGTAAGACTCGCCAGTCGCAGATATAGATTGGGTGATTAAACACCTTGGAAGTTGATTTTCATAGATTTTTTTGAGACGCTTCCTTATGTTGAATTGTCTCATGAGGATAACGCTTTTGATGCTTTGTAGTACTTCATCTACGATATCTCAAAAGTAGTTTTTGAGGATGCATGAATAAGCTTTAATAATGGCTTTAATTTAAGTTTATCCTCAAGGTTGATTGAGTTCCACCATTTTAGTAGAAATTGTCTTTGAAGGACTAACTGATTGAAAGGGTCCTTTGCCAAGTATAACGTTCCACCCAAATCCATGGGATTTGGCACCGCGGAAGAAATGAGCAAGATTCGTCCTCAATCATTTTTTGGGATTAATAGCCTCATTTTGGGGGTAGCTTCCATCCAGTCATTGAAAACCTCCTTGATTGGATCTGGAAGAATATTCACCGCAAAATAGTTCCACCATCTAAGAACCATGAAAGTTCTTTATTGATGAGATCCTTGTTCATGATGAACATCCATGAATGCCTTCATTGAGAAGGAAGAAGGCCTTCATCATAGACATAGCACCAATAATTCCAATTTTATATTGTAAATTAGTGGGGATAAAATACATTTTTTTCTTGGGAGTTAAACCCCATTCACTTTGATGAAAAATCTTTTGTATAACGCATTTGCTATACAAAATTGTATGGTTCGTCTGATCACGAATATGATTAATCTCAATACATTTTAATTGTATTAAGATTTTTCCATAATTCTCTCTTGAGAGAGTAGATTCAAATGGGAAAGGATTGTTTCCCAAATATCTTTCAAATAGAGCCCACGGATTATTTATTGAATAATCAGAGGGATTAATTTCAATAATATTCTGTTTGATTTCTTTAGAATGGATCTTTTTTCATTAAGCGCCCGCCTCACACCATGGAAAGACGGACTTCCTCGGTTAGAGTGGTCATTCTTCCATGTGGGGTTATCCACCGACGTCCCCTCGCAAGAATTCACGAGTAAAAATCGGAAGAGAATTTTCATTACCTTTAATGAATTGATGTCAAAATCAAAACAGAGTCGGATGATTATGATGCAAAAATTTATTTTACAACTAAATTTTTGACATCTTGTTCAATGATGTATTTGACTGAGGAACAGTCAATACGAAGGAGAAAATGTTGATTAAGTAAATCATCTTGGAATTTTGAGATGCACTTAATCACAGAAAGCATTTCTTTTTTGATAATGGAATACTTTTGCTGAGTAGGATTCCATCTACCAGAAACAAAGCGGACTAATTCTTCTTTAGAATTTGTTCGCTGCTTTAGGATACCTCCAAAGCCCTTATCAGAGGCATCAGTTTCAACAATTTTGAAACTATTGGGGTCCGCAAGATTAAGACAAGGAAGGTTTTGAACCCTTTCTTTAATTTTAGCATCGCCATGGTATATCGCACCATGGTGGGGATTCTTTTAACTGTCAAAGTATGCATCTTTGGCAAGATTTTGATAAATCACTACATAGTTAAGAGCTCTAGAACGCTATATGGTTTTATCTAAATGATATCGAAATTTATTTGCAAATTCAATACTCTATTAATTGGTATAATAGAAGCATTGGATATGTATGGAAAATCTTATTTAGTTTGAAATAATTTGATTTTTCAAATAACTAATCCATTTTTTAAAATTAACCATTTAAAGTTTTAGATGGTTAAAGTGTTCATAATAGTGTTTGAGAACACAAGAACATCATCAATATAGACTAAAATATATTAAAATAATTTTCAAATATATTATTCATGATATCGAAATTTAGAAGGTGCATTTTTAAACCAAAAGGCATTATGTTTCATTCGTAATGTCCAAAGAGCAATCAAATCTTTGTTTTATAGCGATCCGATTCTTTTATCTGGATTTGCCAATATCCTGATTTTAAATCGAATTTTGAAAATATTTTTTCATTATGTAATCTATTTAATAAATCCCTTTTTTTAGGAATAGGATATCTTATCCATTTTAAAACTTTGTTTAACGGCTTGTAATTAATTACAAGTCGCGGTCTTCCTCTTTCTTTTTCTGCCAAATTCATAACATAGAATGCGGTACAGCTCCAAGAGGAGTACGATTGCCGAATTATTCTTTTTTCTAATAAATCAACAATTTCATTTTTGCATAAAGCAAGATAGTGCTCGTTCATCTGACAAGGACGAGCTTTAGTAGGAATGTCCCGTTCATTGAAATTATCAATGTATGGGAGATCCACTACATGAGTCTTTCTTTCCCAGAAAGTAATTGGGTTGTCACCACAAACTTCCTTTTGGAATTTTGGTGACAATTTTGAATTTTTTTCTTTTAATTTTGGGAAGAAATTTCTTTGTTTAAAAGTTAAACTAGCAATTTTTTTCTTGTAAATAATTTATATGCATAGACTTATTATTAAGTCTATTTATTTCATTTATGATAATCTCTTTAGGATTGGTGATAAAACGGAATGTGATTTCTTTATCCCAAAGAAAATATTCCAGTATCAATTCTAGTGATAGGCATTATTTTAAGAAGGAAAAGAGTTCCTAAAATAATGTGTTGTGTCAAATTTTTGACTAAAATAAAAGGCATTTGAACACAAATATCATCTTGACACAGCGCCACAGATGATAATTTATATTTAATTTGTAAGGCCATCGGCTGCTTTTAACCGTTGGCTAGTTTTTTCAAAATATTTAGAAGGAATTATTCCTTCTTGTATACAATTTAAATCTGCTCCACTATCAACTAGAGCAGTTAAATTTGGTAAAATAAATTCTTTATTTATAATTAATTTAAGGTATATTGCCTTTTGAATATTTTGTAAGAAACCTGGTTCTTGATTAGAATCAGCTTCTATGTTTTCAAATAAATTGGGCGTCTTTTGATTAACTTTAAAATCCAGTAGACGACCATTCATTTGCTCTTGGTCAGTTTTAATTTGCTGAACTTCTAATTTTAATTTCTTTAATTCGCTTTAGCTCTGCTAAAGAAGGCAATTAGAAGATGATGAACTTGCCTCATTTTTCCTTAAATACTCGATAAGGAGTATATAGGAGGCTTGTAATTAAACTTTTCTAGTTTATCTTTCTTCTTATCATTAAAAGATCGATAATTTTATCACGAGTTGAATCATCTTCAACTTGTGCTAAAAGTTTAATTAATTGGTCCTTTTGCTCGTGGGTGAGCGTATATAGACCTGTTATATTTATTATTTTTTTATAATAATCTAGCTATTGACAGAACTTGCAATAGTTAGATTTATCAGAATCTGATGAGGATGAAGATGAAATATGTTCTTCTTCACCTTCTGATTCTATTTCAGAATCAGAGGATGTAAGTAGAATTTTCATCAGGGTTTGTTTTAACCCTTCGTCAATCTGAAGTTCATTTAACTTCTTCTTGACAGTGCATTTGTTAGCATAATGACCTGTTCGGCCACATCTGTAACATTTTATTTCTCTTGTCTCTTTGGTTTTAGATCCAGAGGGATGAGAGTGCCTGTGTTTGTGCGTGAATTTGTCATATTTTTTATGACGTACTTTTTCACGCTTAGGAAAAATAGTTTTTCGTGTTTTTCCTTTATGTTTGGAATATAAAGGACGTGCACGAGGATCGTTGAGCTGTTCCACAATCATTGGTGGCTCAAGTACGTTCCTTTTCATTTGATCTTTTAATTTAAGATCAGAGCAGATTGCTAAACCAGTTTTAATACATGCAGAAATAAGGTTTCCATATGTTAGGGTTTCATATGGGATGGTTCCATCGTATAGACGAAGAGAAACCTTAACCTTTTCAGCAAATAGATTGGGAAGGCCTTCAATGAATTTTTGCTTCCAGTGAAGGCTATTTGCATTATAAAGTGTCATGACGCGTGCTAGAAAGATATCCTTATACCATCGAAAATGGGTTAAGGATGGACATCTTAATTTTTGGAGTAAGGAGCGAGTTTTTCTCCTTGATCTCCAATGGATCCAACAAAATGATCTATAATAGTTTGAATAATATTATAGACCAAATTTTCATTTGGTTTTTGCTGTTCTTTTGGAAGATCCTTAGTACTTAAGTCAATTTCGCTAAGGAGGTCTTCCTTTTGAGGAACAGTGAGAAAATTATCCCACCATCCTTTCAGAGTTCCAGAGAATCCTGAAATGATGGCTCGAGCGACAATATGTGGTTTTGCTTGATGTTTGGACTGAATAGCAAGACATAAGTGAAGGGTATGAATGATTTGATGTTGAGAGTCCATCAATATTCCATTCATAGAGAATCTCCATCATAGAATTACCCACAAAATGAGTATCTTCCTCAAATAATAAATCGAGGAGTGGGTTTTATAATAATGTTTTTCCAAATTTTCTTGGGATAAGAAAGTTTTGGATATCAAAAGGAGGATGAGGATCTTGTAATTCTTGAAAAGGGTTTGAACTTTTTTTCAATATTACTTATTGATCGATGTCGGTTTGGGTTGAGGATTCATTTGAATCTTCATCCATTCCGATATCTTCGAGCTCCTACATACTTTTCACTTAAGTTTCTTGAAAGAGGGTCCTTAAGAGCCGGTTAGAGGCGGTTGAATAAAAGGTTTCACAAATGGGTTTATACTAGTAGAAGCTTTCTCAAGCTTTCTTGGTTTCTAAACCTTTTGTTTAAGCATCGATCAATTTTAGACTAAAAAGATGATCGATGATTATTTGAAGTATACTATTACTATAATTAAGTTGTTTAATTACGGTAATAAATTCCTTTAGAATTTGAGGATCGAACTTATTTTTTTGAGGTCTAAAGATTTATCATCCACAATTTTTACAACGAATGGAGGATAAGATACTTCAATTATTTTTCCTTGCTCTGTTTGCCATTTTTTGGTAGTTAAAATAGCAATTTGAGCAGATTGAGCATAGTAACTGCAAAACCATGCTACGAAAGGAATAGTTGCTTTTGCTTGACTATTTCTTTCTCTCATTTTGTCGAAATATAAATCATTTATTTCGAGACGTTGTTCTAGAAGTAAAACTTCTATACCAAGTACGAAAGTTATCATACTTTGGTTGGAAGTATTCCTTTAGAACAATCTCTCTAGTCTTAGAACCTATTGTATAGCTCATTAAGACTAAAGTTCATTTCAGATGGAGTGGGAGATTGATTTTCTCTCACTGGATGATATATATGATTTCTATTGAGGCATAAGGCCTCAATTGATGGTTCAGGAGTGTGTGAACCATCCGATCTAGACTTCTCTGAGGTTTCAGAAGGGATAGAAACCCTAGGAAGTGTGATGGATCGACGAGGGTTGAATCTGACTTCAACATCGCCATCAGCTGTTTGAATTATCTGATCTACATCTTGATTAATAAAAGGTCTTGGTGCGACCGCAGATGGTATGGTCCATGATTCTGGAAATTCCACCTCATTCCATTTAATTACTCTGTTAGTAGCAATATGGGATGCTAACAGATTTGTTTTCGAGTGGTTAGTTGTTTGGTTGAGCGCCAACTCTTATTTAGAGTATTTAAAACTCGAAAATGAATTCGAAAATTAAAGCAATAGTTTGACCCTAAGGAAATCATAACCATAAAGTCAGTAAATGTAATTTTAAAGCTTCAAAAGGTTTATATCGAGAAAGAGATAAACTTAGATTAGGAAAGGTGTTGAAATAAAACCGCGTGACATAAAGTCAATAACACTCATTAGGGATTGAGCCCAGTGAAGGCATCTACCATCTCTTAGGCTTGCTAAAATAGAAGCATTTAGACCTTTAAGGGTTAAAGGTTTTAATGATGTCTGTATATCATCCCTATATGAATATATTTAAAATCGGCATATATATTTATCTGAATCTTCGTTAGTAGATAAATAGTTTTATCCATTTGATCAACAAGAATGGTTTGTTCTGTTTTCAGATTTTCCTTAAAATCAAAGTTCCAAATTGATAAATGATAGTTTTATCAATTTTGGGGAGAACCATCTATTTAGGTCTCTTCATTCAAGGGAACTCGCCATTTGAGTTCTTGATTAAAGTATTATTTTTCCTAATCGTTAGATTAGAAGCTACTTCAGAAGAAGTAGAAGCCATATAACTAAAAGGGGAAAAAGGGAGAGAGGAAGATGATGCAGAGAGAATTTGGAACAAATCACCACATAAGGATAAAACAAACTAAGTATAAACCTCCATGAGAGAATTATCTTCCCAGACAGTCAACAAGAAACAGGACTCACAACCCTTTCAAGCATCACGCAGGATTCTACCATTTCGTAGACGGAAGATAAACCACTACCAAGAATTATGCATCAACAGGAATAAGACTTATAAACCTATCAAACTTTTAGGAATGGCCATTTGCACGAAGGCGGATAAGCTGGGAGGAATGAAAAAATCTTGGTTAAAAGCGTGGTGATATCACAAAAAATCTCTAACATCATCCTCTATATATATATATATATATATATATATATATATATATATATATATATATATATATATATATATATATATATATATATATATATATATATATATATATATATATAAGTGATGTTGACCCTAACATTTCTTCATATATTGCACCCTTCTGATATTTAGTATGATATAAATGCTATGAGTAAAAATGTATTGATATTTTGGGTAAGAATTTTTTTTAGTTAATGAAATAGCATATCATTTTTAATTTGATTCATTTTATTAGATAATTAACACTAAATTTATACTAAATTATTAGCACTTAGGGCTTTTAGTTATATTTGAAATATCTCACTCAATAATCACTTGAAATCGAATGGGCTTAAAATAAAAATTAGTTTACCTCCTCACAAAATTGACTCACTTGAAATTTGTTTGATCAAATAAAAATAAACTTGATTCAATATTAGATCAATCAATTCAACCATTAGTTCCTATAAATTCAAGATAATTATGTGCGAAAGTAGTTTTGAAATGAGATCAAATCAGCAAGATGACTTACTCATAATTGAGTTGATTGGACAGATCAGTCTTATTCGACTTTCAAAATCATAATATTAAATTTGATCTCCTAAATATTACATTATAGTTAGAAAGATAAACATTCATTCACTTCAAATATGTCTTTTATTAACTAAAAATAAATAGAATAAATATTTATTTTAAATTGATCTCATATGATAATTTTACTTTTGTATACTTTAATAATAATTATAATGACAATATTTGTAATATTCTTTCTTATTTTAAGATATTTGAAAAAATATTAAACAAATTGTAATAATAGCTCAATTTTTTATGGAATCAATGTGTGGCTCCGTTTGAATTAGCAATTTTATTTCAACTTAACTAAAACTTATTTTATAGGCGAAATCAAAAAACTTCTAGAATTTAGACTTTGTTCAAATAAGCCGGCATCACCAGGCTGTACATTTGAAATAAATTCACATATTCAATCTTTAATTTATTGATTTGTCACTAGAATTAATAAAATAATAATAAAACTCGTCGTCCAACTGAACTTTCTGATTCATTTATTTTTTTGAATGGGTATTCATCCAACACCTCATTCATCTTATGGATGGGGGTGTCATTATGATTAATCCCACAGGAATCTAGTGCCACATTTATCACCCACACGTGTCGAGTCCTCACTTACTTTCCTCACCTTAGTTATAGGCGTCTCTGCCCTGAAGAGGATTCGAATTTGGTCCTGAGAGTTTTCGATCATGCTGTCTCATCAACTGAGCTAAAAGAACTGAGCTAAGAGATGATGGGTGAACTTTCTGATTCATTCAACGGAACTTACCACCTAATCAGGATTCGAACATGGAATAAAGAAAGCAATACCAACACGGTAACAGATGCTATTTAAGCAGATGGACAGCCGAGGCCTCCTTCAAAGCAAGAACCATATTCAAGAAGTTGAGAAAGAACTTGACAAGAAGAGAAAGAGGCGAGATGGGGCTTAAGGTGTTCGGTACCCCTGTTTCGACCTGCACGGGACGCGTGCTGGCATGCATCGAAGAGCTCGGCTTGGATTACGAGCTCGTCCCCATCGACTTAAACACCGGCGAGCACAAGAGGCCGCCTCACACCGACAGAAATGTATCCATTTTCTTTTTTCCTTCCGCTAATAAATAACGGGTTTAATCCATCTTTTTGCATTTTTACTCGAAGCCTTAGGGGTTGATTTGATTCTCTTACGCCTGCATTTATTTGATTTATGTTATGCGTGCAGCCCTTTGGTCAGATCCCCGCACTCCAGGACGGCGATCTTGTTCTATTTGGTGAGGGATTTCTCTGTTTGCATAGATTCATTTCGGTTATACATTGTTTCAAAAAGATATTTTTTTTATAAATACTGGATTGTATCAGTTGCCTGGCTGAATGCTTCTTTTTTTTATTGCAGAATCTCGGGTGATAACTCGGTACTTGGTGCGAAGATATGGCAAGAAAACTGATCTCCTGAAAGAAGAAAGCTTTATTGACTCAGTGGCTGTGGATCAATGGATCGAGGTGGAGACACAACACTTCAATGGACCCACCTCAAACATCGTCTTCCAGCATCTGTTCCTTCCACTCTTCTTCGGCGGCAAAACTGACGAGAAGGTGGTGGCAGCGGAGGTGGAGAAGTTGGGTAAGGTGCTGGATGTTTATGAGGCCAAGCTTTCAAAGACAAAGTTCCTTGCAGGTGACTTTTACAGCCTCGCTGACCTCCATCACCTCAGCTATGGCCACTACCTGATCACTAGCACGCCGCATGGCTCCCTCTTCCACTCCCGTCCTCATGTGAAGGCCTGGTGGGATGCCATCTCTACTCGCCCGGCCAGCAAGAAGGTCTTAGCTGCCTTGTCATTCACTAATTGAGCTCTAGAGATCATGCTGGTGTCATAATGTTAAATGTCTAATGAATAAGACCGCGACGTGTTAACTGTAGATGGTGATTCACTACTGCCATCTATGGGTGGCACCATGCGCCCTTTTAGTCTCTTCTGTTGGAGCTATATTGTTTTTGTGCTTGAGTCTTTTTTAAACAGAGTTGTGCTACTTACCGTGTTTCAAATGAAGTATACGTTCAGCGTTTATTTTTAAGTCAGTTTAAGATTTGACCTCTTGCAGATAAGTATGTTTTGCGTGATTTTATAGATGATAAATTATTACTCCTGCATCAGCTCAATAATTGGAGCTTTAACTTTCAATCAAGAGGACTTGAGTTCAAATCTTTATATAAATATTATGTGTGTGAATTTATGATTAAATTCACTAAAATGTCAAAAAAAAAATATTACTGCTGCAAATTTCTTGTGACAATCAGAGCTATTTATTAAGAAAATTTTAATTCATCAAAATAATGATTGAATGATCTAGAGCTTCTAAAGATATAATAATACTATTGATTGTAGTTGCCACCAGTCGCTCTCCAGTCTCCCCTTCCTCATATTCATGATCTTCCTTCACTGTTCTACCTCATCTCTGTTGCTTAAGGGTGATCTCCTCCGTATGGGTATTCCATATGTATCCTCTATGGAGCGTCATATGAGGCGATCTACTCGATACTTATCACTTATGTTTGGTGGTCAAAACTAACCTAGTCAAATCCCTAGAATCTCAATTTTATTTGGACTTTTCATAACTTTATTAACCAATAAATAGAGATATTCTCTTACATTCAACACAATCAAGTAGCCTAAGAGTTCGTTTAAGGATGATTAAAGGTCTAAGATTTACTAATACAACCTACAATAAGCTGCAAAACAAATTACAATCAACATTTTATCAATTATTAAATTCTAATCAATTATAATTTAAAGGTAGCAAATACTCTTCTTTGATGACAAGATCCTCATGTATCATGACTCCTTTATAACCTAGTTTTCTTTTACAAATAATTATAAATAAGAGAACTCTAATTCTTCTTTTACTTTAAAGTAGTAGTTGTCATATTTAACTATTTGGCCTTCTCTAGCAATTTATAGAGTTCTCCTTGGTACTATTCCTAACAGTAGTATCTGCCTTTCCATAAGCAACCATACTATAATGGCTCTTTTTGAATTACTTAAAATATCATTACCTTAACAATAATTAGTCTTTGCTATTGGCATTTAATAATCTAGGCTTGTTTATGAATAGTATTATTTAAATTTTTATTTTTAAGCTTAATAAGCTTTAATTACTACACCTCATGCTTGCAAATAAGCTCAATTAAGGATAGATTAAAGCTCATTTATCCATTAAACGAGATGCTAGTTTATTTGCTCAATAATCTCAATTTGAATTAAGCTTGTGAAAGAACTTAAGATGAGCTTAAACTGAATTTTTTAAAATGAGCTCAAGCTTGAACATCATTCTAAAAGCCAGAATAGAGATCAAGCCAAGCCCGAGCCCGATAATGGTAAACAAGCTTAAACCCGAGCAAGTAAACGCTCAACTCAGCTCGGTTCCTTTGAATCCTTAGGACCATTCATCCATAACAAAATACAACAGGATCATAGGATCCTAACAAAAGTGTGTATAAATACATAATACCCTATATGTACAATTTCTTTATATCTCTGAATAGTACTATAATAAAAGGTGAAGGATAATAGAAACTTATACACAATTCAGATATCTGTACTCCTTTATTTTTGTTACTGTGTTTTCTTCGTTTCTGAAAGCCATAATGTCTGAATGTTCATAGAAATTTACAAAGAAAGCCATAATGTCTGAATGCTCCCACATGCGAATTCTATTCAATGAACAGGAGTGTTTTTTTTTTTTTATTCTTCATACATAAGAGATACAAAATAGATATTGAAGCAATACAAGAAATTTAAATTAGCAAAAGTAATTATTTTATAAAAATTAATTTTTTTTATTAATATACTTTTGTAAGTAATTAAATGCTATTTCAAAATTATGTATAGAACTTCAAACAGTCACAAAATTTATATACAAATATAAATGCAAGCTGCAGCATGAAATCATGAACGCCCACTCAACCTTCCATGATCCATTCCGGAGAAGCATGCAATGTGAAATGTTTCACACTGAAAAGGAGAAATAAAAAAAAAAAATTGCAAGATTTTGTACGATTGGATCCTATCGAATTGCAAATCCACCTCACAAAGTGTGAGAACTTATGACTTCTTTAAAGTTTTTTAAAAAGTTACCTTGCTGGAGTTGGTGCTTAGTGAATTTATTGATCTTGAAAGCTTTGTCTTTGTCTATGCTTCAATGAAAGTCACTTGACTCACTTCACTCGCCTCCTCGTCGATTGCTTAATTGACCAGTTCGCCATTATAGTTCATCGGAATTTATTCATTTATGAGTAAAAGGTTTTTTCGTTCTGCAGATTGAGCTTTCAAAAAGATTTCTAGTGGAATAATTTCTTTGGATCGGAATTGGAGAGCTCTCTATGTATAATTCACTATGAGACAGCTATTCTAACTAATTCTAGACTATGTAATGATGATCTAGCCCTCAGTTTGTTATGGATGAATGGCTATGATCGGTTTTGAATGTCCCTCGAGTGCTTGTCGGTAGTGGTGATATGACCTAAAAATTCCTGTCGAACCGAATCACGATGCAGCAGATGATCGAGAATTGGCGGTAGATCAAGACTTAAAATATCATTGAAACTTTGAGCGTCAGTTAAATTCCTAAAAGTTCTCAAATATGGAGTGTTTATATCAAAGCGTCGACGGCGGTTAACAAGCCAAAGATCTTACAACTTGTTTGAGCATTCAAATATTTAAAATACATCAAATGATCAAAGGGATCATTGTGTGACATCCGATGAAGTGGGTTATGCGGGTTTTGCATGTATTCTGAAGGCGTCACTCCTCATAAATAGCCTCATTCCTCATATGAGAGGAGGTAGGCAAGAGAAGGAGAGGTCTAAAGATCCCAGCCGTCGTCACTCGGCGGTCGTGCCGCCATCTCGCCCGTCGCTTCATTGTATCATAAATCACCGACCACTATCGTCGGCCCGTCATCGTCACATCGTCGTCAGCGTCGTCTTCTGCGATTGTTGTCCATTATCTGATTATGTAATCCCGTGTCGGGAAGATCTTCTGAAAGCATACATGTAGCTTTCTTGGTACGTGATTTTTCCCTCTTTTGAGGTTTTTTTACGTAAAATTATGGAGTTTTATTGTTCACTTTTATACATGTGGGTCTTTGGATTTCATGAAGGAAGGCGAAAATTTTAATCTATGGCTGATTTCTAGCAACAAGTGGAATGGCAAGAGATGTGTGTAGGAGGTGGCGAGGACAATAAGGCATCGGTTATGGCTAAATTAAATTCAAGAAAATTTTGGTTCGATTGCCTTTATAATACAATTGTAGTTTAAGTCTTTAGGGTTGGCCAATTGTTTTGTTGTATTTTGGTTTTAATGAAACTTCAAATAAGTAAAGCTATGGAATGCAGGTTCCAAATAGGCAAAAGAAAAACTAATTTTATCAGCAAGAATTTTAAATTCTTGGATTAATCTTTTTGGTGCATTTTGTTGAGCTACATAATAAGTAAAATTAAAGTTATAATTCTCGAAATTAAGAAGTTAATAGCCATTATTCAACTTCAATTAATCTCAAGTTGCTTGATTTAAATGTTGAAGTAAATCCTTACGGAAGATTTTAACCAAGCTTAATGAATATCGGATTCAATTTAATTTGGTTAATATTAATATTAATATAAGTGATCCCTAAAATGAACTTTGATAGGTCAAGATGACTTGTGAATTTGTTGGGTTGAATTTTACTCAAATTTGGTTTTATCTATTTAATATCATTAATGATATTTATATTAATTTGATTATGATTTTGATTAGATCATTTCAATAAAAAAATTCAATGGATTAATGAATTGTTCAAAGCCAATTTAAATTTGATTAAATTTTAATATTACTTATGTGATTTATTAAAATTATTAAGAATCTTTTGACCAATTTAGAATTCAATTATTTTGATTTAAATGAATTTAAATCCAAGAAAATATTTTCACTTCATTCCAAAAATAAGACCAGCTGTGGATGACTTTCATTACATACACATACACTTTTTCTAAGAAAATGTTTGGTAATGGATTTACGGGATTTAAGTATGTAAATTTGGGATTTCGTAAATCCTCTAAATCTCATAAATCCCAGATTTAGTAAATCCCGTTGGATGGTGAATTTATGGGATTTACACAACCTGAAGCGTGCGAAAGAAGGATGGGCAGCGACGGAAGAAGGAAGATGCGGTTAACGAGCCTGCTTAAGCAGCGGAGATCATACTCACCGGAGGAGGTGACCATATATAACTAATTTTTTAATATGGATTTAATTGGATAATGGTATTAATAAAATCATCAAAAGTTCTATATACTCTTTATATTTTTCTGATTTTATTATAAAAATATCTATTGAAATAATATTAATTTAATGTATTAATTTTAATTAATTTATATTATAATCATTAATTTTTGAATAAGCATTGCGTTCAAATTTTGTTAAAATGATTTAGTCATTTAATACAAATCAAGTAAATTAAATTATAATTTATTTTAAGGTGCCCTTGTGAATAAAATAATTTTTTATTTTAAGTTTTCCTCTAATTTAAATGGAATTATAATTCTATTTTTAAATATTTTAATAATAATAGTTATAATGATACTAATTGTAATAGTGTTCTCTTTTTAAGATATTTGAAAAGAAAAATATTAGCCAAATTAATTGTAATAGTAACTCAATTATTTTTTTCCCTGAGTAAGGCCTCTCTAATACTCCATAATCATGTAGAGGAGCGTAACATTACAAATAGGAGTGTAAATGAGCCGAGTCTTTGTTCATATTTGGCTCATTTGAAAGTTATTTTGTTTGTGTTGGGCTCGTATTCGAAATGACTCCTATAAGCTCAAAATAGCTTGAAAAGCAATAATCTGAAAAACTCAAAATGGTCATTCTTTTGCATGACAAAAGCTCAAACCACTAAACCATGCTTACAGCTAATATAATATTTTATTTTATTTAAATCGTAAACAGCATCGAACAAATGATTGTTGTATTTCATTCGTTTATAAATCAGTTTAAAATATTTGTTAGTGTTCTTTGCTAACGCGAGCAATTCGAGCAGGTTTTAACAACGAACTCTTTTGACATCCCTAATTACAATGAATATGATTATAAATATTATAGGGCCCATTTAATTTCAAAATAAAATTGTTACTGGGGGGCATTAAATCAAGTTTTCATATTAAATTATTAAATAATATGCTAGGAAAATATGGATTCATTTCACCAACTTACTAATCTTGAATGAAGTTGATGATATTCGCTGATATAAAAATTCTTACAACATAATAATAAAAATAACTATAATTTTTTTAAAGTAAATACCATGTGTACTTATAATTTTGATTTATAAATAAAAAATATATAATTAATAAATTTAATTTGAATCAACTTGAGGCTCCGTTTGAATTAGCTATTTTATTTTTAACTAAAATTTATTTTACATCCGAAATCAAAAACTTCTAGACTTTAGGTTTCATTCAAATAAGTAAGCGGGCATCACCCAGGCTGTACATTAGAAATAAGTTTAAATATAATTGATAAAATAATAATAATAAAACTCCTCATCCAACGGAACTTGTCGTTTCATTCAAACGAACTTAATCATCTGATCAGGACTCGAACATGGAATAAAGAAAGTTGCACGATAGAAGTTGGTAGCAGCTGCTATATAAGCAGATGGACAGTCGAGGCCTTCTTCAAAGGAGCAACCTTCATCAAGAGGTTGAGAAGAAGAACAAGAGGAGAGATGGTGCTTAAGGTGTTCGGTACCCCTTTTTCGACGTGCACGGGACACGTGCTGGTTTGCATCGAAGAGCTCGGCTTGGATTACGAACTAATCCCCATCGACTTAAGCACCGGCGAGCACAGGAGGCCGCCTCACACCGACAGAAATGTATCCATTTTGTTTTCCCCTTCAGCTAATAAATGATGGGTTTAATTCTTTTTTTTTTTCTTTCGTTTTTACTCCAAGCGTTAGGGTTGATTTGATTCTCTTGCGCCTGTATTTATATGATTTCTGTTATGCGTGCAGCCCTTTGGTCAGATCCCTGCACTCCAGGACGGCGATCTTGTTCTATTTGGTGAGGGTTCGCCTAAGTTTATTGCATAGATTCATTTCGCTTCTATATCGTTTCAAAAGGAGATACTGGATTGTGTGAGTTGCCTGGCTAAATGCTTCTTTTAATTGCAGAATCTCAGTGATAACTCGGTACTTGGTGCGAAAATATGGCAAGGGAACTGATCTCCTGAAAGAAGAAAGCTTTGTTGACTCAGTAGCGGTGGATCAGTGGATGGAGGTGGAGTCACAGCACTTCAATGGACCCATCTCCACTCTCGTCTTCCAGCATCTCTTCCTTCCACTCTTCTTCGGAGGCAGTACTGACGAGAAGGTGGTGGCAACGGAGGTGGAGAAGCTGGGTAAGGTGCTGGATGTTTATGAGGCCAAGCTTTCAAAGACAAAGTTCCTTGCTGGTGACTTTTACAGCCTGGCTGACCTCCATCACTTGAGCTATAGCCACTACTTGATCACCAGCACGCCGCATGGCTCCCTCATCCACTCCCGTCCTCATGTGAAGGCCTGGTGGGATGCCATCTCTTCCCGCCCGACCAGCAAGAAGGTCTTAGCTGCCTTGTCGTTCACCAGCTGAGCTCCTAGAGAGCATGAAGGTGTCATAATGTTGAGTATCGAATAAATAAGACTGTCAGGTGTTAAATGTAGATGGTGGTTCAATGCTGCTAGCTATAGGTGACACCATGTGTCCTTCTAAACTTCTGTTGGAGCTATGTTGTTTTTGTCATTCTCAAGTCTTCTTTAAACAAAGTTGTGCTACTTCACATGTTTCAAATTAAGTATAGTTGAGCGTTTATTTTTAAGTCAGTTTAAGATCTGAACTATTTTTCTTGTGTGATCTTATAGATGGCTAACTACTGCTGCTATCTTCTTCCCGCATTTAGAGCCATCTATTTAGAAAATTTTAATCCATCAAAATAATGATTAAATGATCTAGAGTTTCTAAAGATGTAACAACCCCATTGCTTGTAGTTGCCACCAGCCTCCCCATACTCAATTTGTCAACTTCCTTCATTGTTCTACCTCAACTCTATTATTTAGGGATGGTCTCCTTCATATGGATCTTCCATTATGCACCCTCTATCAAGCATTCTATTTTGTACTTAGTTCTCTTCATCTCGATTGACCTCATAAAATAATTTGAGAAGAACAACTTAGTTATCTAGGATCACTCTTAGTCCATAATGACCTTATAGGAGCTTTCTCCTCAACCCCTTTTAACTTAACGAAAACTCTAGATCATGGCAATTTAATCTAATCCTAATAAGGTAGGATGATTCTAGTTGATTTCATGTATTCTCAAATCTCTCAAAAAATAGCTCATGCATATTTGATACAAATTACTAAAGCATGTTTAGAGTATAAATTACTCCATGCTATGTGACTTACAAATCAAGCAATTTAATCTTTCACTCCAATCAATTACTAGCTTGTTTGAAGTTTAGCCTTTCTTGATGATGATAATTGGTTAAGGACTAAGTTAGTTTTACATCAAGTTTAAGGGTCAACACTAACCTAGTCCTTAGAATCTTGATTTTATTTGGTATTTTTATAATTTTATTAATCAATAAATAATGATATTCTCTTTCTTTCAACTCAACCAAGTACCCTAAGATTAAGATTTAGGATGATTAAAAGTCTATGAATTATTAATACAACCTAGACTAAGATGTATAAAAAATTGCAATTGACCTATTATCAACTATTAATTTCAAAAAAATAATCAATTTTAATGTAAAAGTCACATGCTCTTCTTTTTTTGGGATATTTTGAATTTAATCATGACTCACACACACCGATGCATGTAGGATTTGAACCCAAGACCTCTTAGTTGAAATTCAAAGCTATCAACCACTAGGCTAAAGTGCCTTGCACACATGCTCTTCTTTGATGACAAAATCTTCTAGTATCATGGCTTCCTAATTTGCTTCCATAAATAATTATAAATAAGGGAACTCTTACTCTCCTTTTACTTTCATGCACTAGTTAGCATATTTAACTATTTGGCCTTTTCTAACAATTCTCTGAGTTCTCCTTTCCATATGCAAGCATACTATAATGGATCTTCTTGAATAACTTGAAATCTTTTTGCCTGGAGAATTACTTGCATTTGCTATTGATATATAATAACTAAATTTTGACACATTGTTGACAATATTAGCCTTATATCATTTGGATTTGAGTGAAATTTCAACAAATTAGGGAGCATTCAACTCTATTAGTAGATGACTAATCAAATCAGATAGAAAGTACCTAGTTCACTAATGTATTTAATAAGATTAATGAAGTTGATGAGGGTTTTTGACCATTTATGATGAAGTAGAATGCCCAAACATATTCTTTTGGGTGACCAACCCTATATAGCATTTTATAATTGGATGGGACAAAAGCATACCCTAGCAATGAGAGTCTTTGTGAGCATTAAATGTGAAGTTAATAATTTAGCTGATTTTATTTTTTTTATTTTTTATTTTTTATTTTTTTTTAATGGGTATCCACCCAACACCCCACCCATCTTGTGGGTGGGGATAATGTTATTAATCCACGGAGCTAGCATATTCATCACCCACACGTGTCAGTCCCAACTTTCCCCACCTTAGGTATAAGCGCTCGCCGGAGAGGATTCAACTCAGGGGTTTCCGTAACAACTCAGAGCTAAGATAGCTTTACATAGTCAAATATGTCTACTTCTATGATTAATGCATTTGATAAAGTTAAGTGGTTCTTTTCCTAGTAATTTTCTTTAGTTGTTTTTCCCTAATAGTTTGACTCTTACTTCTTTTCTAAAAATACTATAATATCTAACCTTTTAATGAAATAAAATGTTATCAAATGTCATATCACAATAAGACTTCTCACATTAATTTTTTATATTTATATTAATTTGTGTGCATTAATATATTAATAAAATTTACAGAGTTGTTTAAAAAAATAGTAATAAAATTGGATGATCGAAAACCAAACCATAAACGATCGCCATAAAATCATGTTTCTATTAGGTCAATGACAATAGTGATGATAACCCATTTTTTTTCACTTGCTTATAATTTATTTCTTGTTCTCAGTAACTATTCTATGAACTTTAGTTCTCTTATCCTTGATTTTTCTTTATTGGATGACAAAGAGAGAAAATTTGAGAGAAAGTAAGATAATTAGAGATTTCAATACTACTTTTAGCATGAATTTATTTTTATGGTATTAAACTTTTACTACAAATATAATACTCACACTATAGCTCAAGAAAGAGGTTAGTTTAACCTTAATTCTATTTTTATGCAATTGAAAGCAAACTTACATCATCAAAAAGTGAAAGATTATTGATCTTATAAAGTTATCGTATAAATACAATTTTGATGATAACAAATAGAATAAAAAATTAGGTTAAAAATTACTTTAATTTTAATTGTGAAGTCTACACTTAGAATAGAAATATTTATTTATTCTTCATATATAAAATAAAAATAAAATAGATATTAAACAAAAGTAAATTAACAAAAAAAAATATTTCTATGTAAATTTAAATATATATTTTCAATATACTTATGCAAGTAATTAACAAATATTTCAAATTTATGCATGTAATTTAACCAAAAAAAATTATGCGGAAATGTTAAGTACATTTTTCTTTCAAATAACTTATAAGAAAATTAATAAAAATATAAATTTAAATTTATAAGAGGATTTTATGTTTCTACAAATAGTTATGGACCTTCATGAACTTGTATTAATTTTGAGCTATTTATTAATTATTGAATGTATTCTATAAATTGTTTATATGTCTCAACCAACCTCGAAATAGGCATTCATTAATCTATTTTTGACGACTTGTGGTTTTAGTCCTATTTAGCACTTTTGTAATAAAAAAAAAAAATCCATCTAATAGATATTTTAGAAAGAAGTGCATTTATAAATTTCAAACAAATCATTTCAAATCCATTATCATAGGGGTTGTTTGGGATTACTTTTATTTTTTATTTATTGGTTCTTATTTTTATTTTATTTTGTCTATGCTTAGTTTCAAATGGAAACATATTTGATGATAATGATTATTTTAAAAAATACTCAAAATATATAAAAACTATTTTTAGTATTTCTAAAAATAATATTATTTATTTTTAAATTACTTAAAAAATATCAAATAAACATAATTTTGAAAATAACATAAAAACAAAAAAAAAATGAAAAATGAAATTAATCCTTTGACTAATTGATATTTTTTTATTTTATGTAGTGGCCTTGGATAATAGATAAGTTAAATATATATTTTCTGAAACTTGAAGGCATCAATCAATGACCTGTAAGATAAGATGAGACTATTTTAAGTTTGATCCTTTGACAAGATTACTGATTTGAACTATTCTATTTTATTTGGAAAACGTTGGCTCAATATATTAAAAAACAATACAAAAATACAAAAATGTCTACTATCAACAGCTACAAATACAGCCAATGACAGACAGACAAATGGCAAAAAATATGAAAGCTAGAGAGCAAATAGACGAATAGAAAAAAACAGCTAGAACAGCAAATAATAATAATAATAATAAACCTGCAAAGGAGGATTCACCCACCACTTATATAAGATAGTGGGGAACCTCTCTAAGAAAGAATCCTAACTTATGGAAAGAAGATTGAAAGGAGATGAATGAATTTCCCCCTCCATGGAGTACTTGTGTTTGAGAAGGGGACGAGGTGGTTATGAGAAAATATGAATTTTTTAAAATGTTTAAAAATTTCTAATTTTTTAATATAAATATATAAAAGATGAAAAAAAATATTTTAAAAATATTTTTAGATTTTTTAAAAATATAATTAGAAAATAAAATTATTTTTATTAAATTTTCTTAATTTTTAATATACAACATATATAAATAAAATATATAAAAAATATTATTTTTTTTTTTATATATATGATGAGGCGTTGTGTCCCTCCCTCTCCTTGCATTTGATTAAGGACTGTTTGGATGCTTGAAAAAAAATATATGATGTAAACGGAATGATGTGTAAAGTAAATGTAATCTATTTGTATTAATTTGCCCGATTAATTTGACATTTTACGTTGCAACTAGGAGTGTAAATGAGCCGAACCCTTATTCGTGTTTAACTCGTTTGAAAATTGCTTTATTTGTATTTGGCTCGTGTTGAAATAAATTTCACTATTATTAATTGGTCTTTTGAAAATTGCTTTGTTAGTGTTCACGTAAAATAGCTCAAATGTAATAATCCAAAAAATCAGATAAATGAAGATTCGACTGGTACGTCTTTTCAGATAACAAAAGATTTAACAATTAAGCTATGCTTACATTTGTGAAATGTATATGTGTTCGTATGTACATATAGTAATAATAATAATAGTAATAAATAAAAATAATAAAAATAATAATAGTAATATAATATAATGTTTTATTTCTAGTTAAATTGAGCTGAACACGATCGAACAAATAAATATTCATGTTCAACACATTTATAATTTGAGCTTGAAATGTCTATTCGTGTTTGACATTGTGAGCGACAAGCTAATTTCCAAGCCAAATCACAAAAGTTAAATCTCGTATTTCTTTTTACACTCAAAGTGATCAAACCAAACAACCACTAAAAAGCACAATATATAAAAAAAAATTTAAAAGTTTATTTAACTTAACAACGAGGCTAAAAAGATTATATATATATATATAATTTTTTATTAAATATATATAGTTATTATATAATAAATATTTAAAAATAGTAATATTATTGTATACATAATAAAAATAAATAAATAATAAAATAAATATATATTTAAAAGAAAAAAGTTGTAATTTTATGTAAATTTAATGCAAATTAAAAATATTTTAAAATAATGTGAATGTAACATCTCAAAATATGAGATAAATGATATTTCATGCAAAAATCTACAAATTAAGTAATAATCTCTAGACAATATATGCAATAAAATATTCAAAAAATAAATTTGTGATTTTTAGAATGCCAATCTTAACAAATTTATAGTGGAATTGAAGTATAATAGAAGTTTTTAAGTATTAATTGAAAGATCAATCGATCTCTTAATCTAACATATTTTTAGTTAAATCAAATGATTCAACTAGAGGAATCTAATAATCGTAAGGTTACTTAATCTTGAAATCATTTAGATACTCAAATATTGTAAGAAAGATTTATGATCAAAAGAATTAACAAAAATTATCTAATGGAGTGTTTTGGAATTTAGCAAAATTTATCAAAATGCCTTTCTCTAAAATATTATAAATAGACTTCGGTTTTATGTGTTTTAAAAATCGGACCTGACCAGGTGGTTCAATTGATGAACCGGTTTTTAAAAATCGGCCTCCACCAGATTATTCTAATTATATTATAAACTCATAAACTTTATTTTTTAATATAAATAGTGCAATACCATCTTCTCTTTATGATGTTGAATTAAAATAGTTGAATATAAAGAATTTTTTGGTAAGAGTAAAAATGAGCTTTAAAATGTAAGAATAAAAATATAATATTTTAATTATTAATTTTAAATTTTCATTATAAATTATAATTTATAATATATATATATTTTTTAAAGAATATAAATTCATAGTATTATTTTATAAATATTTTATAAAATTTTCAATATACTTTTTTTATATTATAATCTTATATTTTTATATTATAAATTATATTTATATTCATAAACTTATAATATCAAAATTTTTAAATTTTCAATCTTTTTAATATACGTATGTCATGATTTATAATAATATACTTAAATATTTTATATATTATATTTTTATATTATTTATATTTAACAAGGCTTTTAAAATAATTTTTTATTCTAAATTTTATATTTTTATTATAAACTATAATTTTAATAAATTATACTCTTAATGTGATCTAGCTTGCGGATGGCTAGACTATATACTTTTTTTTAATAAATTTTTTAAGATTTTAAATATAAATATTCTATAACTTTATGATGAATTTTATAATGAATATTAACGGCTTCTAAACTATATACTTTCATTAACGGATGTCTAGACTATAAATATTCTCAACATCATCAAGGCTTGTAAACTATATTTTTTAATAAATTTTATATTTTTATAGTATCATTTTTTAAGATTTTAAATATATTGAATATATACTTAGTTAAATTCATAATATAGATATAATTATATTATATTAAACAGTTATATCAATCTTAAAATTAATAATTATTAAAAATATTATTTATATATTTATTTTATTTATTTTTCTTATATATTTATATTATTTTATCTATTAATTAAATTAATATTTAATAGTTTATTATTAATTAAATATTCCATTTTAATCGAATCAACCTGAAATCTTTGATCCGATTTTTAAACTTGAATTTTCTATGTAAAAATTTTATTTTATCTTTATTTGTGTATATGCTGAATATTTTTATGAGCTAAATTTTGTTTTTTTCTCTATTTTTAAAAATTATATATGATATTTTGTTACTGAATATTTCTATGTATTAGGCTGAAGTAGGATATAAATAAATAAATAAATAAATAAATAAATAAATAAATAAATAAATAAATAAATAAATAAATAAATATATTTTAAACTGTGATCAAACTTAAAAAATGATTTGCACACAAAAAAAATATAATAATTTTATAAAAATTCACTCAGTTGGTGGCTATTTTCTATTCATGCGCAGTGAAAAACCCTCCAGTAGCAGTTCGAACGGCTAATTTATGTTTTATCTGGCAGCGGTTCGATCCGCCGACGGAAATTCCTCCTACTAAACCCAATCAAACTGAGCCGACCATTTTATCTATGATTTCCTTCTTCGATATATGTTCCTACCTTTTGTTGTGCATGCCCTAGCCACCTCTCCGGCCCCTTCGTTGTGCCCCAGCCGCGCACCCTCCCACCCTTCGTCGTCGTGCCCTAGCCACGCCCTGCCGTTCTTCGATCGCTGCTTTTGGTTCATTTGCTTCAGCTTCGTTGTGCCGTAGCCTCTCGCCGCTTCGTTGTGCCCTCCCGCCATGATCTCCCCCTGCGAGCTTTCACCTGTGACCATCTCTTAGCCTCCGCCGTTGATACCGTTGTCGACTCTGCCGGCGACTTCGTCATTGACTCCGCCTCCAATTTCTGCTTATTGATTATGTGCATATCTCCTGTGGGATGATTCTGCTGTAGGTATGTAGTTCATTTCTAATTATGACATGGATCTCACTAGTTGCCACAAGGACTTACTGGAAGGGTTGATGAATGTGTCTTTTATGTTTAGTTGTTGATGTCTACATGGAAACAACTTATGTTGTCTTTCTTAACATATTAACGGCTACCTTTTTCTCGAGCATTATTAATTCTCATGAGACGTTCCAGTTATTTGAGAGCTTTAATCTAAGCATAGGTCCATTGAATTTACTTTGTGGTGCCTTAAAAAGGTTTTTCCCATTTAATTTTCCTGGTATAGTATTTAGGTACATAAAATCTGCTATTTGATCATACCCTTTCTGAGATTATTGGACATGTGGTAGTTATCTCTTAATTGCATAATTTGCTTTCATTCGGGTTTTAGGATTCTGAAGCTCCTTACTTTGTGAAAACATGAATTTCAAATAGGAGTTTGTTGTTTGTTAAGGATTGGAATGTTTCATAATGTGATGTAGCTTGCGGGACATATAGTTGTATCAATAAAGGAGGCACTTCATCTGGCAGGGAAGCTTGGTCTTGACCTTGTCAGGTAGATTGTTCCCTTTTCTTTTCTATAGCTGCAATGTATATCATTTTGGTATTATTACTTTTATTTTAACTTTGTTGAAAAGCAGGTTTCTTCATGTTAGCTTATGCTATTTTAGTTTGACCAAATGTAGAATTTCATGTTTGCTCGAAGTTGTTGGAAGTTTAATTGATCTTCTGCAGTTCCATTGCAGTAATCTAATTACTTTATCAGAAAGCTTAAGTAGTGATCAATTGATGTGAGAATTTTTTTTATCCAGCTCTGAAGATTCATGTCAGTGTATTAAAGCAGTGTTTTGCAAATTCTTTAAGTTTTTCGTGCTTAATCCCCCAAATTTTCTGTAGATGGTCTAGATTTTTGAGCAGGTTTCACTTTATTTTGTTATTAGGAACTTCAAAGAGGCTAATTTGCTGCTCATAAAGTATTGCTTTTTTTAGGTGGCCAGTAAACTGAGTCTGAAATATTTTTTTTAATTATTCTTATAAGCTTATAATGTCTCTCAAAGGAGAATCAGTTTATAAAGCTTCACAGAAAATATTCATGATATTATAAGTAAGATTGTTTTTATGCATGATTTAAAAGTGAAGTTAAGCTAAGAAATTTTTTAATCGATATCTACTCATACTATTAACTATTATGACTAGATATAAAATTCTTGACATTAAATATTTTGATCAATTTTTAATTTTAAATCCATTTGAATTATTTCATCATGCTAGATTGAGGTGTATGATATTTGAAGAATTAGATACTTTATTTTAAAAAGAAAGTCTAAATTAAGTACATTTATGATGGTGCATATATATTTTGCAAGGACATTTATGATTGTGCATACATACATACACACATACATATAGATAAATAATATATCTATATATATTTACATATATATACATACATATACATACATAAATACATATATATATATATATATTACAACGATCAACTCTATTTCAAGGTAATATTCAATTATGATCACATCTCCTCATAGTCAACTTTGCATGAGTATACTTGTAATGCTTTGCAAGAGAGAAAACCTTACTCCGATAATGTTTATGATAGAATAAAATTTATTATATTAGTTAATCACAAATAGTGTTTGGTTGTGGTAGTAGCTTTTTGTAGTTTGGATGACTTCCGTTTAATATTGTTATCGCCTTCCTATAAGTGGATATCCTGTCATTTAACATCAACTTCTCACAAGGGAATACAATGAATTTGATGATTTTTATCTCATCTTTGGATCTAGATTTTGCATTTTCTCTCCACACTTGATATGGATAAGATATGGATGCCCAAGCCTAATTGGAGTTGTGAATACTGGGTGTAAACGAGCTGAGCTTGAGCGAGCCGAACCTTTATTCGTGTTCAGCACGTTTGAAAATTACTCTGTTTATGTTCGGCTCGTGTTCGAAATGACTCGAGATTTCAGTGTTTGTGTTTTGGCTTGAATTGTTCGAAATGGCTCGAAAAATAATAATCAGAAAAATCTGTAAGAGGAAAGATTTGAAACTAGACCATTCTTTTGCATGATAAAAGTTCCAATCACTAAGCCATGCTTGCAGCTGTGATATGTGTGTGTGTGTGTGTGTATATATATATATATATATAATATAATATTTTATTTCGAGCTAAATCGAGCCGAACACAATCGAACAAAGGATTGTTCAATATTCGATTTATAAATCGAGAAATATTTGTTTTGTATTGTCTCGCTTAACTAGCAGCGGCAGAATACAAATTATTCACGAACAACGAGCTTTTTTGACAGCCATAGTGAATACTTACAAGGAGTTGAGAGCTTTCTAGAGTTTGCTAGTCAGATCAAGAATTCATTGGAAATAAAATTATATCCTTGTACATTATGCATTAACATATATTTTCATACAACAAAAGATGTCAGAGAGCACTTAATTTCAAAGGGAAGTTTTTTTTGGATAAGATGTATGGAGATAACACGGGGAGGGATCATAGTATGAATGTTGAAGGTGTGAGAAATGAAGCAACCAATGTGTCATCTGATTTTGAACATTTGCCACTTCATGATGATCATTCTAGCTTATATAATATACATGAATTATTGAGGGATGCAATTGGTCCTAATAATGACCTTGTGAATTTAAGTGAATGTAAAAATCCTAATATAGATCGATCAAATGATCTGAGGAATTCTTAAAGTTATTAGTTGATGTAGGGGTAGGATTGTATCTTGGGTGTAAGCCATACTCGAGACTATCTTTTATATTTTATTTACTTTGTTTCAAGTGCTTAAATTCTTGGACAACAAGATCTTTCAATATGTTATTAGAGCCACTAGTTGATACCTTTCTAGAGAGTATAGTGTTAGATAAGAACACATATGAGGTAAAAAAAGATTATGAAAGCATTTGATTTGGGTTACATAAAGATAGATGCATGTCCAAATGATTGTTATGTGGAGATAAAGTTGATGCTGAGGTATGTTAGACTCGTGGATCATTGAGATAGGCTACTTCTCAAAAGACTAAATAAGTTGAAGGAAAAAATTTCATGCAAAGTCAGCCAAGAACCCTGTGATATTTTCTACTGATTTAATGATTAAAGAGGTTATTCAAAAAAAAAAAAAAACCATCGAAGAGATGATTTGGTGTCATAAGTATAGAGGACAAAGATGGCTTGTAGCACCCAGTTGATGGAGAAGCATGAAAATCATTTTGCTGTTGCTATTTTGATTTTGCTTCAAATTCACTAAACATTTGACTTGGTTTAGCCATTGATGGTTTTAATCCTTTCATGATTTCAGAATTGTGACGGTTAAAATTATTGTTATAGCCTTGACTCTTTCTTCCCCAATGGTTAAAAAACTATTGTGAAAAGGCTTATCAGTGGAAAGCAGATATGGAGATTTTGCAACAGTTTTTAAACCACTATACTAGTTTTTGTGGTAGTTAAAACCACTGCTGAAAGTTAAAAAATGCTGCTAAAGTATATTTTTCTTGTAGTGATGTCATTATAGAGTTTACTACAATTTGATTGCAAAGAACATATAACCATAATTTCTCTAATAAAAGCATAAAATAACCCCCTCCCCTTCCTTTCAAACTCACTCTTCTATGAAAAAAAAATGATGTAGTTCAAAATGCCTTTAAATAACTATGAACATTAGATAATTTTTAGTTGCTTCACACTGGAACAATTAGAAGGAGGGCTTCTCTCCCCCATTTGATTCATTTTAGACCTTGACTCACGAATAAATCCAAGTAATATACTTTTTAAAGGAAACAAATTAAGTTTCACAATACTTAACAATAATTGCAATTCAAAAATAAGAATAATACACTCATGAGAGGGTTCCTAAACATAGATAATTTAATATTAACACTAGTAAAGATAAATCTTAAATGTAACAGATAAACTATCAAAATATTAAGCTTAACACCCAAATATTGACTTTCAGGGACTCTCGAGGGCATAAAGTTGCATGATATTTTTAGAATTTAAGATCTTCTTGAAAGTCCAAGGAAGAAAAAAAAAGATAATATTAATAAGACAATATATTTAATAACTTTTTCCTTGGATTATTTAAGAATGTCTAAATTATGTTTGATGCTTATTTTATTCAGATTTTAGTTATCATGCAAACTTAGAAGAAATTCATGCTGAAATTGCAAGTTTAAACTTGCCTTGCAAACTTCTAGGCTAAGTTCATACTGTTTGGGTCCAACCCATATTGATTTTGGGCCCTAGTAGACTTTTTTTTATTTAAGCTCATTCATACCAATTTACAAGGAAAACTACAACATAAGTTAATTGGGAGTACAATTAGAACTCATAAAGCAACTAAGCTATCCCCTATACTTAAATCATGCATTGTCCCTTATGCATGATCACAAGAGCAGATAGAAACAAATCATTCAAAGTAAAACTAGGGTGCAAAACTTTCTAATGGGGTGGAGCTACCGTTGTCATTCTCATATTCTTCTTCCTTCTTCATCTTCCTTCTCTTCATGGACAAGTGATGCCACGTATTGTGGCTTAGGTGAAAAAGTGTCATTGATTTGTCTAATATTCAGGTGCCAACTTGAGAACTTATGTTTGGGTTAAGTGTTGAATCTCTCCTCATAGTTGTAATGCATCATACTGCTCTCCATTAAATACACTCCAAATTTGTATTCATCTTTTGTTGCATTTGTTGTTACCACCTCTCGACCTCTATGAAGCATGGACATGCCTGTATACTCATCGTGCCCGTGTTGGACACGGACACGGCCTCATCACGTTCTGACATGGTGTCCATGAAGTGTCGAGCACACTGACAGCGTCAACTCAGGAAGGAAACGACAATTTCTAAACCACGGGACACGTCCCACGCGTATATTACCTATTTCGAAGCCTTATAAGCGCCATTCTGTTTTACATCGAAGTGGCACGGTGCAATCACGAAGCCCTAATGTCGTAGACATGCGCCGTCGACCTTGTTATGGTCGTGAAGCCCTAATCGGCCCGGTCTTGTGGAGTGGATGAAGTAGCGGGGACGTAGGTATTCAGGAATCCCTAATCTCTGGGTCTGTACACGAAGTCGTGCCCTGCCATTCCGCGAGGAAGCTCTAATCGAAGGAAATGTTGAATAATTTGTATAATAAATAAATCAAATTTGAGTTAAATATATTCTAGCCGATTTTAGATAAAGTTGTCTTTATATAATTTGTTTTATATAAAGGTAGATACTTATTCTCGATTTTCATATTTTTGGTTGTTTTTATATTTTATCATTATTGGATTTTATTTTTAAGACCTATATGTGTATGTGTGTGTCTATATTATTTACTAGGTGATTGGAAAATGACGTCTGAAGGGGGTGCTGAAAATGTTGACCTTGTAGAAGATGTAACAAAGCCTTTATGAAAATATGTTATAAAATTAGAAAAAGTAGGGGCCATTGGGTGGAGGAAATGTGGAATTTCAATGCCTTTTTTGCATGAGAAAATTTATGGGAACTTATTCTAGAGTGAGAGCACACTTGCTTAGGCTATTTGGGTTAGGCATTCGTCCATGTCAGAAGATTACTTCAAGTCAACTCCAAGAATTTGAAAAACTTGATTTTGAGGCTGAATAAAAAAAGAAGTGTTTAGTTTTAAAACAAAATTTCTCTTCCTCCTTTCGAGCGAAGTAGTACTAATCAACAAATAAGTGGTCATTATTTAAAACTAAGTGTTATGATCCAAAAGAGAAAATTTCAGGATCAAATGCTATTGAAAATAGCATTTAATTTGCGTGAGAGAGCACTTGCATGAGGAAATTGCTAGAATGTTCTACTCAGTAGCTCTTCCTTTTCATCTAGCAAGGAATTCATATTACTTTAGCACTTTTTCATATGCAACAAATAATAATATTAGTGGATATATCTCTTCTGGATATAATCTTTTGAGAACAACACTTCTTCAAAATGAAATAACTAATATGGAAAGAATGCTTGAGCCAATAAAGGAGACATGGAATGAAAAGGGAGTCACTATTGATTGTGATGGATGCACTGACGTATAACATAGGCCTATTATCAATTTCATGGCTATTATAGAGTCCGACCCAGTGTTTTTAAAGGCTATAAATTGTGAATGAGTAAATAAAGATAAATTTTATATTGCAAATCAAATCAAAGACGTGATTATGGTGGTAAGGTCAGATAAAGTTGTTCAAGTCATCACTGATAATGCACCAGTTTGTAGAGCTACAGAGATTCTGATTGAGTCACAATTTCCTCATATTTTTTGGACATCTTGTGTTGTTCATACTTAAAATCTTACATTGAAGAATATTTACTCTTCAAAAAATATAGAAAGTAATGAGATTACTTATGCTGAATGTAGTTGACACAAGATTTCTTTGGAGATGCAAGTTATAAAACATTCAACAAATCATTCAATGAGATTATCAATTTTAATGAATTTGTTAAGTTGAAGATGTTGTAGGCAGACAGCTTTGCATCAACTATCATCATACTTAAACGATTCAAAGTAATTAAACACGAGTTACAAACCATTGATAGATGGAGCATGTATAGAGAACATGATGTAGAGAAGGCTAAGTTTGTGAAAGAGAAACTTTTGGATGATATGTGGTAGGATAAAGTGGAGTATATTATTGCTTTTACAGAGCCAATATATGACATGTTAAGAATAGCTGATACAGATAAGCACACCCTTCACCTCGTGTATGACATGTGGGATTCTATGATTGAGAAAGTAAAAGAATTTATATATTGGCATGAAGGAAAAGAGAGGATGATGATTCCACTTTTTATAAGGTAGTTTATGAAATACTTATTTAAAGATGGAATAAAAGCAACACGCCTCTACATTGTTTAGCACATTCTCTTAATCCAAGGTGACATTTAATTTTTATTTATTTATCTTAATTTATCATATTTAGTAATTATTATTTTGATAATCTTACTTATTATTTATTCTTAATTCTAGGTACTACAATTATGCTTGGTTAAATGAATCCCCTAATCGTATTGCTCCACATAAATATGTGAAGATATCAAATGAATGGAATAAGTGTCTTAAGAAATTGTTTCCAAGCATTGAAGAAAGGTCATTGATTAATTTAGAGTTTGATATATTTTTTTTAAATTTAGTGGTGTTTTTGCTAATCATGACTCTATAGCTTATAGAGCTATTATGGATGGAAAAGCTTGGTGGATGATTTATGGTGCTAGCGCAAGATTGTAAACTTTAGCTTTAAAAATATTATCTCAACCATGTTCATCTTCTTGTTGTTGAAGAAATTGGAGCACATACTCCTTTATTAACTCACTCAAGAGGAATAAAATCACTCCACAACGAGATGAAGATTTGGTATTTGTGCACACTAATCTTCGACTTTTATCTAGAAAGAGTTCAGAATACACCCATGGAGAGACAAAGTTGTGGGACATTGTGGGGACACGTTAAACACAATTGATGATTTTGGAATGCTAGAAATTACTAATCTATCTCTTAATGAGGCATGCTTAGAACTTGTATTTTTTCAAGATGAATGCGATGTAGTTAATGAAGAAATTACAAGTGTCATGGAGAACCAAAGCTTTGAATGCGTAAACTCTAATTAGTTATGGTTATCAAATCAATTTTTGGTTGTTTAATTTTGAAGTGGGTGTGTATGTACTCTTTTGAATATATTTTGACTTTGTATAAATAATAGTGATATTGATGTTTTTAGAAGTATTTATTATTATTCTCTATATTGTTTATTTTATTTTGTTATTTTTATTTTGAGAGTACAAAAAATAAAATTTTTATAGCATGTCCAAGGCGTGTGGTGTCCTACTTTTGTAAAATTGTTGTCTCACCTTGTCTGTCATGTGTATGTCGTGTGCGTGCTGCTCTTCGACCTTGTTCATTCTACCTCTGAGCCCCACAAAGCAAGTCTCATAGTCTTAAGCTCACGAAATTGAATATCTCTTTGGTTCTTGTTGTGGAGCCCCTTCTACTTGAGGCATCTCCTCTTCCTCAAAGTCAGGCTGATGTTACCTATCTCAAGCCACCATTTCAGCGATCTTACTTTTGCTTAATGAGCATTTGTGGTCAACCACCTCCATGCATTCATTGGTACTCCAATTTGTACTTAATCCATGAATAAGGAAGGGAATGACAACCTAAACCTTTGGTGGTCATGGATCTTACTGTATGTAGGATGTTGGAGGGATGAGTGCGACATCAATCATCATATTGTGTTGAATAGCGAAGTTCATCATACATTTTTTTGTTTACATCACTCATATAGTTGCTAATAAAGGTTTGCAAGCTCGACATTCAACAAAGTGAGGCCTGATACAGAAAAGCTCATTGTGTCGATCACATCTTTCCACTGGGTGCCCGTAGAAGTGAATGATTTTGTCATAGTTATGTCCATTCACCAAGAAGTTGGAGTACATGTCTAGGGTGTCTGTTAAACCATAAAATACATTAATTTAATTACTGCTAAAAAGTACATGTTTATTTCAGATGAAACACTTGTTGTCCACATGTTTCAGAGCATTGGCATAGAGCTCTCAAACTACTAGAATGAAGGCAGAGTTGGGCAGTATAGCACAAATTTGCCGTCTCTTTAGCTAGTTTCTTCTTAATATGATTACCAAGTGCATTAAAGTCTCATTCTAGGATGCAAGGCTTTTGTAAAAGAATTTGTCGATTCATTTTATTGCAATATGTGATCAAAATTTTTCTCATCATAAGCTCTAGAGGATGTGTGGTAAAGGAGGTGCATTCTTGGCTTTTTTTCCGACATTTTACTGCTAATAGCTTTTGAGGGGGGGCACAGGAGAAGGAGAGCTATGGAGAAGCTAGGGAGGTTGGGAATGGTTTGAGGACCCTTCTCTTCCTCCATATTTATAATTTCTCCTAAGAAGCATGTGGGTCCCATTATAATGTGAGAGTGGTTTTATCTTCTCGGCTTGTTCTGCTTTAGCATCTCAATTATTTTCCCTCTAGTCAACCTTCAAGAATGATGTCAAATCCTATTTTTTGTATAAAACAATGAAGCACTAATTAGTCAGTAGGTTGACTCCTAGATGACAAGCAAAAAGTGGTCAAAAGAGGAGAATCAGGCACATGTAGGTGGAACAAGGCTAGTCGCATGCCAGCCTTACCTTATATTTAATTTTTTTTTTTTTTTTATGAATGACCTAAAGGAAAGTAAAGGAGAACAAAGGAAGGAAAATTAAATGGAAGGAAAATCAAGGAAAGAAAATTGAGTTGTCTTCTAATAAGCGCTAGGTTAAATGCCTTAGCTGAACTCTTGTTTTGCTCTTTTCAATTGTTGTCGAGCTGTAAATGTTGTTGCAACTAATATAAATCTGCTGATGCTTCCATCAAATACTCTTTTAGGAACGATCTTGCCATTCACACTTGTATGAATTTTACTTGATCGCCTTTGGTGAGGGATTTTATTTATTTATTTTTTTGGAGGCCTTGCGTGGCCTCTTTTACTTCGCAAACTCATCTCCTTTTGCTTCAATTGAGCTGCTTTTCTCTACTTTAGTTGTTGGATTTGCTTATTCTTGTTTACTTGTGGCTAAGACATTGTAGCTCTTTTTTTCAGGCAATTTCTTGTGGCCTTCATGCACTTAAAGATATGTCTCTTGTTCTCTATCCCGAGCTGCAATTATCCCATTTGGACATTTATTTACCTGGCTTTTAACTAAGAATGTTCTTCCCAAAATAATCTCATCTTCATTCATATCAAGGATAAAATAATCAACAGAGAAAATGAATTTATCGACCTTTATCAGTACATCCTCCATAGTTTCTTTAGCGAGCAATAAGGATATTGTGGTGGACTTCACCTCCCATAGTCCTAACTTCTTAAATATTGAAAACAACATCAATTTTATACTGGCTCTAAGGTCACAAAGTGCATTCGCAAATAGCTCCTCTCCTATGGCACAAGGGATGGTAAACTATCTTGTTCTTTTCTCTTTGTGGACGGCTTCTATTTCAACATTGCATTGCAACCTTTAGTGAGAGCTACAATTTCATGATCTTTTAATCTCCTTTTTTTGAACAGGATTTCCTTCATAAATTTTAGGACTTTGTTTTAATTCATTAGCAAAAGGGTTGTTAGTATCAAGCTTTTAAAGACCTCCAAAATTTTGAAAATTGTTAATCTAGCTTTTCTTTTGAATCTTTGAGGGTAAGGAAGAGGTGGCATATATGGCAGTTGGTTGTCTAGAAATAATTTTGATTTGGGTAGCTCTTTTTTCTCTTCACTCCTTTTTTGTTGAGCTTTGTTCTTCTCCTTTTTGGGCCTCTCCTGGCATGTAATTTCTTCATCTGGCTTCTTGGGTTTGGGCCTCTTCTAGCCCACATGATCCTCTTATTGTCTCCCACTTAGTGATACAACCTTGACATGCTCTCTAGGGTTTAGAGGTCTCTTGGTTGATGGTTGGACAGTTGTGTGAAAGTTGGTCAATCTGGAACTTTAATATTTTTAATGGCTATATTTTATCTCTAAATTGAGGTGTCACACCTCTAAAGTATGGCATTTGTACATGCCATGAACTGAGGCATCATGCCTTTGAAGTGTGGCATTTGTATGGGCCATGAATTGAGTGGTGGTCACAATTAGCTACTCCAAGGCCCACTTCAATAATGGTTTTCTACTTTCTGCTGTAGCGGCCTTGGGTTGTGAAGTGAAGGTAGGTGGCTAGTAGCCTCCTTAATGATGAAAACTAAGTGGTTGTTGGTAGCCACTTGGCTGCTGCTTTGCCTGAGTGTTCTCAGAGAAATTGAGGTCGCTCCCCTAGGATTGTATGTGTTGAAGTAAGGTTATTGGGTTGTTGAGTTCTCATGAACTTTACATACTCCAAATATGGCTACATGAAGGAATTGTTGTTTTGATAGTTAATGCAGTTGTGGCCTCCTCCATAATGATCACAACAATAGACATGTGCATGCTTTCTAGGTGTTGTGAGAGGATTAAGTTGTTTTCTAAGCAGCAACCTGCATGGTGAGGGTTGTAGTGGAATTGCCTTCTTTGTAGCCAGTGGCGCATCAACATAAATGTTTTTTATTTGCCACTGTAGTTATCCATGGTCATCTCTAGCAAGTTATAATCCGCCTTGTGAGCCTTGTTCATAAATGTGTTGCTAGATGCGACATCAATCAACGCCCTCGTCATTAGCTGACCCATTGTAGAAGGTCTGCACCTGCATCTATTTGGGTAGGCTTTATTGTGGGCATCTCTGTAGGAGGTTCTTGAATTTCTTTCATGCATCATATAGCATCTCACCTTCCATCTGCACAAAATTTGATATTTCTATTCGAATCCTTACTATCTTGGTTGGTGGGAAGTACTTGGACAAAAGTTTGTGAATTGAGTTAACTTTTGGCTCAGTCCTTAAGTTAAAACAGCCTCAATTTGATGGCGTCATAAGAAACTCAATTGTGCTTCACAAATCTCTAAAAGTTTGTGATTTAGACATTGGGTTCTTAGTGGATAGACCCTTAAATTGGGAGGAGCTCTAAATTGACAGGTTTGATCTCAAAGTTGTTAGCCTACACTTTTGGCTTGATGATCACCTGGGGGATGCCATACACAGCGGGAAGTGCATAGCTTCATAGTGTCTTCTTCCCCATGGCCATGCCTTCTCCATCCTCCGAGTTAGCCATTTATTTTGCTATAGTTTGGTCTGCTTGTCTTCTCTCTTTGAGTCTCTTTGCAACATTCTTTCAATTTCTAGATCCTCAGATAATAAAGGTCCATCATTAGATCGGTGCATACACAATAATCAACTTGCAAAATAGAGTAAACAAAGAGAAAAACTAAATCAATTTGAGTAAAAATAAAGTGTCCAAAGAAATATAAATTAATGTAGTATCAATCTTGATGTTGCAATCCCCAACAATGGTGCGAAAATTTGATGTAGTGTAGGATAAACTGTCTTGTTAAAATTACACTTTGTTGCATCAATTAATAAAGTCCGAGTATATTATCATTCCCCGATCAAACTCGAAGCATCAAAATTGGGTTGATTGTATGTTATTTGGATGTTGACAAGGAGATGTTGAGGTAAAAAAACTAATCCTAAAACTACATGGCTAACAAACTAACAAAAATAACAATCTATGTGGGTGATCTTAATGCAATTAAACTCGATGTTTGAGTTTCGCAATTGTTGATTTGTGTAGTTACAATTTTATCAACGTCAAAAAGTTGATTTTATCGAAGTTTGGTCAAGTTGGTTGTTACCTTTCTCTCTTAGGGTCTTCATTTTTCTTGCACAACCTATCTACCTTTTGTTGATAAATTTAATACAAGAAAATCTGTTAAAATCTTTTGGATCTCAAAAAAGTACATGATTTTATCGCAGTTATCTCTAACTTATGATATCATTGTGGTATTTTGTCCACGATGAATTTGTCTTCTCTCGGTTCTAAATGAACCTTCTAAACTTTTGAAAACGATGGCCTATCAATTTATTAATTAGTAAATCTTAGAATAAAATACACGGTAATTAATAAAAATAATCTCCAAACTTTTATTAAAATTAAAATAAACACAAATATAATGTGGTTACACATAAACCCTAGATAGAGAGTTTAGTTCATGGTGAAAGGTAAGAAAAACTTTAGGGATTGGTGCATGAACAAGATTATTATAAATAGAAAGGGAGGAAGAAAGGAAAAACACAGGCGAAGAATGTCAAAATGCCTTCGTTGTTTTATCTTCTTGCTTGTAAGATCTCTTTAATAACTTCTCCAAAAGCTTGGAAAGACCTCTAAAAATCCTCTTTTGGACCCTCCAAGGACTTGGAAAAGCCCTAGAATAGTAGTTGGAGAACTCCTCATATTCGTCTTTGTGATTTGCTTAAATAGGGTTGCATTAAATCTCTCCAAAAAGGCAAGAAATTCATGAAGATTAGGGGAATTTGTAGTAGCCTTGAAACTCATGTCTAGGAGCCATGCTCTTTGTGCATGTACTAAGAACTTTTGGGTTTATCACCTAGGCATTAAGATTGGGTGTCTAGGCGTTGGGATCTTTGTCTTGGATTGCATTTGGAATTGAGTTATGGTGCCTAGGTGTCAGGGGTCGGTGCCTGGCTACTCTGTTTGGTTCCTACAGAGTTTGCATTAATGAACCTTGGATCGCTTTGTTCTCTCTCATATTTGGATCCAGATGATCCTAGGCATGATTTTGCTGATTAATGATGAAATTTTTTTTTTTCATTGCAGAGCTACAAAAATTTTAAATTCAAATGATAAGTGTTGAGAAATTCTTAAAAACAAGTAAATACAAGTGGTAAAATCATAGTTTAAGGCAGGAAAAATTATGTAAATTTTATAGTTATCAATGACCATAAAGGAAGCCTAATCCAAAGGCCGTTAAATGAAAGTTAAATGTCTTAAATATGTCATAGAACTCTACTTGTGTATCTAAAGCTACATTAGAACTAAAAGGTTCAAAATAAACATGAAATCAAAAGAAATATAAAAAATCAGTCTATGTTACATTGATGATCTTATAAGTTAATAGTGAGTAATAGTGCTCTATGTTTCACGTATGATTCATGTTAAGCTTATGAAGAAATTAAGAAAAGTTAAGAATGAGGCTCAATGTTAGCTATATCTCATTTTAATGCAACAGTTGCCTGTAGTCTCACAATGTTGATAAGTATATGTTAAGTGAAAAATGCTGAAGCCAGAAAAGTTAGGGTCTATTTGAAATAATTTTTCACTGTTTTGCGCTTTAAATCATTGCCACACTTTTGTTTGGCTATGATTTTCTTATTATTTCTTAGAAATTTCTATGGTAAGAAGTTTCTTTTACAACTAGATCTATTAGAGTATGATAGCTATAAAAAATTTAGTGTTTATTTTTTTCAAAATTAAAAAATTATAATAACCCTGATGGCTTTCAAGAAAGTTGTTTTTTTCATGACAACTCTGCAACTATTTTGTCCAAAAGCTCTAGCTGTTTCAAATTCAATATCAAGTTACAGTAGATAGAAGTAACTATGAAAATATATAAAGCTTCTAATTTAATTTACAAATAATGAGAGTATAATAACAAGACTTATGAATCAGGAAGGTGAGTTGTATTGTAGATGAGGTGACACATGATAATGATTTTAAAGGTTACATCAAAGTAATAATTGACAAAATTAATAAAACATTGTGCTGATGATAATTAAAGATGAATTGAAATGATTATATCAAATTAGAAGACAATAAATTGAAATGATTTTGACATGCAAGTGGAGATGGTAATGTTATGGCGGTGGTATGTTGTAAACCAAAATGGTTGGAGGTTTATATACATGATAATTGTTACTTCTAGTGCTACTAAGTTTTGAAGGGCTTGTTGAAATTCATATAAGCAATTTATTATCACTTTTATGTTCACAGTGAGACATGCACATAAACATTAATTATTGATAAATATTTACTTTAAAACCATAACATAAAATATATGATGATAAGATAAATTTAGGAAGCTCAAGTAAAAAATATTCTTTCTTGGATTTATGCTCTTCGTAATGATCATCTTAAGAGCAAGATCTGAATTCCCCTTGGCTATCAATTGTCACTTTCCTCTATCCCTCCTTAGTTATCAACTAATGTTGTCCATTCCTAAGCTCCTCACACACCAACAGTCTCAAATCTCCCAGACTTTATATATCTAATTTGACTTGTAGGTCCTTTAACCGTGCTTCATATGTCATGATGACATTCTTCCAACATAGTCTACACCTTGTCTACCATGTCTCTTGCAACAAGCATAGTTTCAGTTATGTTCATATTGTGGGTGTAGTTCTCTTGGGTTAAATTGGCGCTGAAGATGGAGGGCCTTGACCTTTGGCATTGTATTTTTGTGATAGTACTGAGAGAGAAGATGTAGGTTTTGGCATGTCTCTTCATGGAAAGAAGAGATGTTGGTGGAAACGATGGAGGAGAACAACTTTGGAGGAGGAAGAGGAGGGGATGGGTTAATTGTTGTTGTTTCTTCTTGGTTTGTTTTGTTTTGACTGGATGAAATGAAGGCTATTTTGATGTTAAGTGTGCAAGAAAAAATAAAATGTTGCCAATTACCTTAATGCCCTGTATTGATTTAGAGTGTTAGCTTGGCTGCATTAATTTTCCTTTATTGCTAGCTATTAGTGGCTGATTACATTTAAGTTGTAACTTTAATTTAAAATTTGAATTGCAACATAGTAATTTTATTGTTTCTCTTGTTAGTTGAGAAGATGCCAAGTGTAATTTCTATCATTATATACAACTTTAGATATATTGATATAGATATCCCATATTGTTGTATTGTAATAAGTAGATTGTGTTAGGTTAGTGGTCAATAGGTAGTTAATATATCATAGCGTGTCCTTATAAGTATATAAATTCTCCCATTTAGGGGGGAATTGGTTTCAATGAAATATTTTAGCCCTTTTACTCAATTATTCTTTATTTTTCCATGTTCTTCCTCTCAAATTTTGGAGTTCTCGATTCAAATTGCTGTATATCACCTATCGGTCAGATCAAGTTTATATTTGATTTAATAAGAATATGGTTTTTTCTTCTGGCATTTTTTTCTAGGTTAGGGTTCTTTCTTGTCTTTTCATTTGAATGATCTTTGGCTCTACGAAATCATTGTTCTCCTTCATCCACATCACACACGCTTATGGACCTCGTGGCTACTTTTTTCTTAGATGTATTTGTAGTGCCATCCGAACAAATTGATTGTTGGCATTTGACTCAAATTTCTCCTTGAGATTTTTAGTTGTAGTTTTTTAAAGAAGAAAAATGAATTTCTGGCTACATGATCAATTTTTGACTGTTGTAAAATTGTAGTGGAGTGAGGGAATTTATTGATACTAGTACATGGAAACCTATACCCTCAGATTGTCTTGGTTGAAGTAAGCAGACCACCTCCTATATTTATTTATGAAGTGGAGAATCTGGTTTTTGGTTTGTTGAGAAGTGTCCTTTTATCATTGTGAATTTTGGATTTATTTATTTTTTTATGCAGCTTCAGGAAATTGGCTGTGCAATTATGTTTAAGAACACATTTCAGTCTGGTTTCTTGTCTATCCTTTACAGTCTCGGGTATGCAATCCTTTGACTAGATAGTATTTACTGTAAAATTTGTTGTTGTCTGATCAAGTGGATGATTTTCTGATCTCTTGGTCTTTTTGCTCAACAGGAGTAAACCTTTGCAGATATGGGATAAAGAAGGTATTCAAATTGCAGCATACCTGATTTTGTTTGCACTTTTTCTTCTCTCAGATTTTCCCTCAATCAGGATAACTGTTACAAGATTTCATGATTTCCACGACCTGTTATTTATTTATTTATATATTTTTAATCTGAATTGAGAATTCTATTAATACTTTAGAGAATTTATGCATGTAGCAATTGATTTCTATTTACAGGTTGCTACTAATTTGATTACCTCTATGAGTTTTGACTTTTTTAATCATGCCAACGATACACACCTTATGTTTACATTTTTTTAGTTTTGAACCGGAAGTCTTGATTTTTGACTCTTATGGTATATGTCGTTAACTTAGACCTGCAGCATTCTACAGCTTATGTTCTCTAACTTGAAAAGTTGACTCATGCCCTCTGGAAAAAGCATGAAAAATGCTGAATTCTTTATTGAATTGTAATGTTTAGAGGTATAAGTGAGCTGTGAGCCAGTCCAAACTCAACTCGTTAATGAGCTCGCAAGTCAAGTTTATAGAGCCACGAGTTTGAACTCAAGCTCAAATTTGAGCTCGTATATTAAACAAGCTCGAGTTTGAGCTCCTATATTAAGCAAGTTCGAGTTTGAGCTAGATTAGACTTGACTCGTTGGCTCACGAGATTGTTTTATTAAAATGTGTTTATAACTGCTGTAATAAAAAAAAACTATTGTTAAAAAAAATAATCCATAATAATTACGCTGACAATTGCTGCCTCAACTTAAAAAAAAAAAAAACAGCTGAATTTTTTTTAAGAACGCAGCTGCAAATAAAAAAAAAAGGGCAGTGCATAGTTATTTTTATTTAATAGAATTTAATTTCACTTGTCACATGACTTCCTATGAGAATTAACCCCAAATGATTAAATAAAGCTGATCATGCTGATAGTTTTTTTAATAAAGTTGTATTTTTCTTCCTAAAATATTAAATATGAATAAAATATTAATATTTTCTCTCAGCATTAAATTCTTCCCTCCAAATTTTATCATTTTTTCAATGCATACCTTCACTGGTCATTCTGATGACTTCACCCATGTGCCTTCTTCGTTTGTCGCACCAAGCTTCTCCAGTGAGCTCTTGTGACCACTGATCACATCAATGCATTTTCTGGTGAGCTCCTATGGCGACTTGGGGGCTTGAGCTGACAAGCTCTTGTTATTATATGAGCTTAACCTTTGAGTTCGACTTGAGCTAGAGTTCAAACTAGTAGGGAGCAAGCGGAGCTTGAGTTAGGTATGACTCAAGCTCGACTTGACCTCGTTACATAGTAATGTTTAATCAAAAACTTTTAACAAAGTTGTTTTCCTTGAACCTTGTAATGAATATCTAAATATTTCCAGTTTTGATATTTTGATATTTCTGCTACTTCATTGCTGGCATCTAATTCTATAAGTATTCTCTGGGATTTATTACATAACCCATTTTTTTTGAGTCATTGCAGTGGTTAATGGACAAATCAAACGACCTCATGATGAAGATATTCAATCTAGCGTTCTTGAAATAGTTGGATCAAATATTCAGTCAACATACATAACTTGTCCAGCTGATCCGGCAGCAACACTTGGCATAAAGCTTCCATTTTTGGTCTTGATTGTAAAGAATTTGAAAAAATATTTCACCTTTGAGATACAGGTGCTGGATGATAAGAATGTCCGTCGTCGTTTTAGAGCATCCAATTATCAAGTGTGTAAGTTTGACCTTTTCTTCATCAATACACCTATATGAATGATCGTTTTAGAATCGCATAGAAAGGAAAGCTAAATTTAGTTAATTTGTAATGTTTGATGGGCTCATGACCGATTTCTTTCATTTTCCATGATTTGAAGAACATTACTGCAGAATTTACCATCTTAGTAGATTGGGTTGTTGAGTTGTATTTAAAATATTTGCTATTATTTTTATCATTGAGTGTTATATTAGGGAGGATTTTGCATTTAACAAATTAAGTCAGAATTGGCATGCTAAACAACCAAGACACTTCCCCCATAAAGGAACAGTTGAAAAAAGAAAACAAAAACTTCACACACCCTTTCACTCTAAACACCTAAATATGACCAAGGAGGAAGGAAACTTGGCTAGTTATTTAAAATTTGTGTTTTTTCCCCTCTTTCATTTCATTTTTAACTATTATGAATAAAGCTACGTGATGTCTCTGGCGACTTATTGTCATGGATATATAAGTTTGCACTTGATGTGGAATTTGTATGTGGTTTCTGATGTTCATTAAAAAATTTTCCAACGCTTAGTTGAGAGCTGATATTGAACAAATAAGAGACAAAAATAGATGACATAAGTGTGTTTTGGCTAAATAGTCTGAAGGGATCATTTGTGATCCTGGAGCCCTTTACAACTTGTAGTCTCAAATTGATGGCAACTTTAGTTGAATAAAGCATTTAAAGCATCTTATAGGAAAAATTAACTGGGATGGTACATTAGTAAGAGATAAGGTTTTGGATGATCGCATGACTATAGAACTTTCCATGGATTTTTTTACGCCTTGCATCTGTAGCGCTTTTATTGGCAGAATATTTTGCTTAAAACTTAAAATCGAAGGAATGGTTTGTAGCATTAATTTACTGAACTCATTGAGTTTTTTTTTCTTCTGATCATTTTTCATCATATTTCCATTCTTAAGTACTCTTCGTGTACTAATTCTAATGACTTAATACAGTTTGTTAAAGTTGCATAAATTGCTTTAATATTCATAGAAGTTTGTCCTACTTTATTATTTTAGGGATTTTTGACTATGGAATATTGCATATTGGATATTATTTTGAAACCACTACAAATTATTGACGCTTCTTTGTAACTGGGTCTTGTTTGGCTAAGCGACTGCAACTTTCGCAATAACATTCAGGTTTCACAGGATTCATGTCACTGTAAGCATTATTGTCAGTTCTTAGTTAAAATTAATATATTATGCACTCGCTCATTTCATAGAAACTTTAAACTTTAAAATTAATGTATGCTCCTCCACTGAAGTATATGCTTTATATGAAACTTAATTTGTGGATTCAGATGATCTGATTACAATTTGTTTTTGGTGTTAAAAATGAATAGTTTAGTTTATGTTGGACATCAAATTACCCAATTTATCCTTTTCTTCACACCATTAACCTCCTACTTCCATAACTTTTGTTAAGGAATGTTGAAACAGGAATCATTCCCAATATATAAATTTCTTCACTTGACAACTGATGCGATAAATTTGATATTAATTTCATAATTGTATCCTGTAGATGATTTCTTCTAAGCTCTACATGGTCACATTTACAGGCGATTACACGTGTGAAGCCTTTCATCTGCACCATGCCGCTTAGGTTGGAAGATGGATGGAACAACATTCAGCTAAACCTTACTGATTTAACCAGAAGAGCATATGGCACAAACTACGCCGAGACTCTCCGAGTGCAGGTGCATGCAAACTGCCGCTTGAGGAGAATCTACTTCTCCGACCGCCTCTACTCGGAGGAAGAACTTCCTCCAGAATTCAAACTTTATCTCCCCATCCAGGTAAGATTGAACTCTGTAATCAACTTTTTGTTCTTTCATCTTGTTTATTCTACTGCAACTTATGCATGTTTATTGAACTCCAGAAGGTTTAATCTATCCTAATGAAATGCTGCAGAGCTGAAACTACTGCTGATGTTATTCTAATTATGTTTTGGGGGAAAATTATTGTAATAGAAAGGAACTCTTTTGGCAGTCGGTAGTTTTGTGCTTCCTCAGTTGTTTTTTATATTTGTTTTTTATTTTTGGTTAAATGTAAGTTGGTGTAATACAATATAGTTTGGTTAGTAACAGGGTGCTCTATCTTTAGTGTGTCATTCTCGCTGTTACTTCCTACTACTATGTCAACACCTTGCTTAAAATGAAAGCCTTCTTGGGCCAGGGGATAGTTTTCTTTGGCTTTGTGCTTGTTTAATGAAGTGGAGACCAACATGACTTTGTAATGATGGTTCACAATCATTTAATAAACCTAAATATCTGTTATATTATTTTTTTGATCTTCAGTGTAGGTAGAATTACTTCTATAGACAAAAATCTCTTAAAAGATTAAAAATTATGCCCAGTAAATGTTCTGTTCTTCATCAGCAATATTTTTTTTGGATTAGGAGATAACTAAATAGATCTAATTGTATCAATTGAATATTGGGTAGGGTTGAACTAAGTTATAATTGTAAAATCTCAAATAAAGTGGTTTTAAGCATTTAATTTGTTCTTAAAGGCTCTTAGTCTTAATTCAAATAGATCCATAGGATTTATCGCACTAATTTCATTTGAATTGATGAAGGTCATTGATTAATTAATGAATGGTTAGAAATCTGGGTTTAATTAGCCCAATTTGACTCATCAAACTCAAATGGGTTTATTGAGTTGAATTGATTTTAACATTAAGTTAATCTAATCAAATGAGCATGAGGTTTCCTCAAGATGTCTTTAACATTAGCCTATTATGATCAATGTTGTTTGACCATTATTTAGGTTAGTTTAAATCAAATAGTTTAATTTGATTTATTAAAGGAACATGGGCTTTCCATTTAGGGTTTCATCAAATCAAATGATCAAGTTATCTCATTCTTTTGTATAAAACTTTTCTAGGGCAATGGGAAGCTAGCATTATTGTATAATATCATTTACCCTATGAAATAAGTCTTGAGTCAAATGGGCTAACATGATGGCATTAAAATCCATTTGGAGTTATATGAACTTCAACCCATCTAAATGATTAAATTAAATCTAGTTATTGATATTGAAGTTTACTTAGGGAATGCATACTCAATCTCATTGAGATCAAGTCAATTTATCCATTGGATTTTGATCATAATTGGTCAAATGGATCAAATTGACCCATTAAGTTATCACATCACAATTGACTTTAATTCATTCAAATCAATAAATTAAGTTAAATCCTTGGGTGTAAAACTTGTGAAGGATATTGGGAAAATCATCGAATCCAACCTAAATCAATTTACCTATTGCATTGATCATAATTACTCAAATTGGTGAAAGCAACCCATTTAGAACAAGTATATTTAAACTCATTTAAAAAGAAATTAAGTGCAACTAATTGCTTTATGCAATAGTTAATAATGAATGTTAATGTTAACTTCTCTTGATAAAATTACCTTAAGAAAATCACTTGATCCATGGTTAACCATATACTAAAGTTTTGTAAAAATGGATTGATATTAGCCCTCTTAATTATTCAAAATTCTCTAAAGTTAATGACTAATTCTCTCTCATTACCTTCTTGAATCACCCAAGATCTTTAAACCTTATGATCCAGCTAGGTAGCTATATGTTTCTATGAACATCATTATTTTGAGCTTAGCCATGGGATGTCATTAAAAAAGTAGAGGGATTGTTGAGAGAGAGAGAGAGAGATTAGCCACCTTGAGAGGCTATTAATTGCTTGAGCTGAGCTCATGGCTTGACCCTACTAGAAATTCAAGCACTCTCAACTAATATTGAGTTTTGATAGTTCTCACCCCCAACAAAGATGAAATGTTCATTAGTTTTGAGGTTCATTGCTCATACATGCGATAATTTCAAATTGTAGTTACTTGTAAGTTGAAATCATGTCATAATTAATCAAGCTAAACCTATATCCTTGAAACATTTAGCCTTCTCTAAGATCATAATGAGCAAATTTACTTGAGGGCCTCTTTGTTAAGAGAATGCACAGGTAGCTTCGGAGTTAAGCTCACCCGTGCACCCAAACACAGTTTTAACCCTGACACGAGGATGAAGATGACACACTGGACCTTAGATCCTATTTAAATAAAATTTGTTTAACTTATATTGAGCCAAGTTGTAGTTCATATTTGAGAATATTTAAGTTATTTTAATTTTTGTTGCGAGCTCTTCTTTGAGTCAAGTTTTATAAAAATTTAACCCTAAGTATGTTAAAGCATCACATATTTGGGAAAAGTAGTTGCATGCTAAATTTTTTTTTAATTTTTTGATTTGAGAAAATTTATTAATTTCTATTTTATTTATTAAATGCATCAAAAAAATTTGAAAAGTTTCCACACTTATATGGGATGTTATTTACATCCTATGAACCTCTTAAATTATTTCATTACATTATGAAGCCTACATAACATGTGATGATTTTTGAAAGTATTAAATCAACTCTAAAAATTGTAATAATTGGAATTTAATTTTAAATGTTTTTGAAAAGTTTAAGAAATATTTCTTGCATATTTTTATGCTACCATGACATTTTATAAGACTTTTGGATACTATTTAAGAGGTTTTTTTTTTTTTAAGAAAATAGTGATTAATATTTTTTTTAAGTATGTTAAAATAAATAATTAAAAAAAAGACTATTCTTTAACTTTGAATATACAACTCTAAATTTTTTTAATATTTAATTTGATCACCTACATAGTATATGCATTTTCCCTTGAAAATGTATTATTTTAAAATTTTCATTTTACCTATTAATAAGCCCATTATAATGACAAACTTCAGTCATGCATTACACTAACTTAAATATAGTCTGATTTATTAGGATTTAGTTGAGATAAATTTTAATTTCTAATAATTAAAAAAGAAATTCTTTTAATTATATAAATATAAAAAAATGTTAAATACCCTAAAATTTTTGGGTTACTTAAGTATGATGCATCACCTTATTGAGTGCATTAATGGCTTCCTTTGAAGTTATTGAGGCTAAAAATAAAATTTTCATTTGAAAGTATTAATTTTATAACGTTGAAAAAATAGAGAATTTAAAAGAAAATTAATTATATTGCATCTTCACCTTGAGCAAATGCATGCTTTTTGAATTCAAACATTACATTATGATTTCATATATAACGGGTTAATTGAATTTTTCTTAATTTATTTAATTTTTTTAATTATGATAAGTTTTATCATAATTATAAAAATATTAAATATATTTTTTTAAAATTTTGAAAAATATAAGCGGTTCATTTCATATGCATGATCATGATGGCATTCCAAGTCACAATGAACTTTTAAAACAATTTTGGAGAGCATTAAAATTTGACGTTTTTCGCATCACTTGCATACATTTCATTTGATTGAAATCCTAATTTAATTTTAATTTAATTAACTTGATGTAATTTCAATTTTATTTTACTCTTGATTTGACTTTTACAACAACAATAACAACAAGCCTTAATCCTATGGGGTAAATTTCATGAATCCTTGTCTCTTGTGTATCAAATTCTCATTTAAATCAAGTATACTAAGATCAATTTTTATACATCTTAAAGTCTTTTAGGTCCACTCTACCTTTTCTTAACATAAGGCAAATCTAATACATCTACTCTCTTGGGTTACTCGCTTTATGTGGCCAAACCATCTAAGGCGACTCTCCTAATCTTATCTATCACTAGAGCTACTCCAACTTTTCCGAATATACTCATTTTGCATTCTATCTAAGAGTAAATCCACTCATCCACCTAAGCATCCATCCTCATCTAACACTTAACTTAGTCTTATGCTTCTCTTTTATTGGCCAACATTCTATATAAGTCATTGCGGTCTTACCATCATCTTATAAAATTTTTTTAAGTTTAAGTGGAACTTTTCTATCATATAATAGGCCAGATGCATTCCTCCACTTCATCCAACTTGATTTGACTTCTAGCTTGACATAATTTGATCTCGATCATTTTGACTTAGCTTGATCCCAATCTTACATTGATTTGACTCGATCTTAAGCTAGATTTGATGCTTTTATCTAATCTTAATCTTCTTAGCATGGATCTTAATTTGATATCTACGTTATGTTGCTCTTAGTAGTCCTCCCTATAGAGATAATTAAATTGATGTAGGCTTAGCTACATTGCTTAAGTAATTTATTCAATCTTATCTAATCACATGCTCTTTCAATTTAACACTAGATTATTAAGTTAACCTATAAAGTATTGTCAAGCCATTTTGATTGTACTTTATATTCTATTAATCATATCCTCTTGGATGAGAAATCTCTTGAGCTTAGTCATGATCTTTTAATCGAATTTATCCCTATTGTAGCCATACCCTTATGAGTACAAACATATAAACATCTTAGCCATGGTCTTTTGGCTAGAACACAACTCATGATCTTTTAACTAAGTTTACCTCTAATTTAGCCATCAGGTTTTTTTTTTTTGGGTTATCCTTTCATACTCCCTAATCTTACCCATTTGATCAATGAATATTTTGGATTTTATTATGAAAGAATTTGGTTATGCTCTTTTGGCCAAATTACACGATATTTTCACTATATTGAATGCCTTTCTCTTAGTCATGCTTTTTTACTCATACTTAATTTTTTTCTCTCCTAATCATGCCCTGTTGACTAAAAGAAACCTACATGGCCATATTCTATTAGCTAAGTTGATTTCAAGTACGTTCATGCCCTTTTGGTCATACTATATTTATTTTAATAGCCTTTCTTATAGAGATTCATTTGAGTTCAACTATATCCTATTTGGCTAAATTTATCTTGACTTGATCAAATACTTTAGACTACTTCATTCTGTTATTTGACTACACTCTATAGTTGATCATTTTAGTTTTGAAAATATCCATATACTCAAATCCTTCTTCTATTTTTTTGATAAATAGTCTCTAATTAGACATGTCCTACACTTGAAACATTATAAATTTTTCTAAATGTCAAAGATTATTTTATCATTCAAGTGTTTATATAACTTATTAATACTTGAAATTTTAGTTTGGTGGTTCATATTTTTGACTCTCCTCTCATATTGAGGCATTTACATTTGCATGAAGTCAGTCAATACAAATTAGGTGGGGATAATTCATTTAATTTTAAGATTTAACTTATTTATGATAAGATAATTTTTATTATTGAGTGGCTCTCTACCTGGTAGATGAAAATCACTATATCATAATTAGATATCATATAAATGCTCATGAAATTTAAATAAATTAAATCATGCCACCTTTTTAAAAAATATATTTCGATAAGGTGATAGGTCTTAGTGTGATAAGATCATTTAAAATAAGCTCACTTAATAGTAGAACAAAGTCATTTAAGTTGACTCTTGCTATCCCTACAATGTTGCAAAAAAACTTATGTGATAGATCAACTTTTTAAGTTGTTTAGCATACGACTATGGTATAGCCATGTCGACATTTTGCTAGAAACTCCTTTTAATATGCAGCTTATAACTCAAACATATATGTTTTCTATGGTGTAATATGTTAACAAATTTTCTTTCACTATATTGTTTTGACTCTATTCAACATATTTATTTATTTTTGCACATTGTTTAGTCTATGAAAATTTTATGTATAAAATAAGATATAAATAAAGATCTTCAACCAATTGAAGGTCCAAATTGAAGTGTACCATTTTCTAGTACCTAGTAGATAGGTATTATTATCCTAAGATAAGCTTTAGTTTCAATAATAGATTTTATTTTAATAAAAAATATATAAATTTATTTTTTAGAAATCTTTTAAAAGCACACTAAATCACTCCTTAAGTGTGCCATACGCTTCAAACTTGAAAGAAATCTATATTATTATGATTTTTGAAAAGCAATAGTTGAGTATCTAAGATTATTATTTTATTTGGTTCATCAAAATCTACTAATTCCTGAAATGAGACACATGCTTTAAGTTAACTATTAGGGCAACTTTATTAAACGTAAATAATCCTTCTACCTCATATTTTTTTTTATAGAGAGTAATCTTATAATTTGAAACCTTGACTTTAAATTAAGATTATTCTAATCTTAATAATAATCTAGTCTATATCTTGCTTAATTAATTTAGTTGCTTTTAGGATTTAAGTTTTTTTCTTTCTAATTTAAATTTATGTTGTAAATATTTTGAATTCTAAATTTGATCAATTTTAAATCAAATAGATGAAAGATTAACTTCAATATTTGAACGTTTAGATAAATCTCAATTTGTTGAATAGTAGATCAAAGTCTTTTATGCTAGTTTTGTGACTGTTTGCTGAATTTATAGAATGAATTTAAATATATCAACCATCTGAGGGGATTTGAGTGACATGCCTTTACTTATAATTTAGCCATTTTGGCCTTAAATAATACGAGGGTATGACTCTACCCATCATGTGTATGAGGCTAATGTATATAGAGTGTGAAAAAAGATTCTATGTTGTGTTTAACAAATATGAGTTTAGTGGATTTCAATATTAAAGTGCTTGGTGTGTGATGGCCAACAAGGAATTTAATTTGTGTTTCTCTCTCCCTCTCTCCCTCCCTCTCTCTCTCTCTCTCTCTCTCTCTCTCTCTCTCTCTCTCTCTTCAGTTCCATTTTAGCTTGACTTAATTTGATCTTGATCATTTTAACTTAATCCCAATCTTAATTTGATTTGACTTGATCTTAAGCTAGATTTGATGATTTGATCTAATCTTAATCGTCTTAGCATGCATCTTAATTTGATCTTCTTTATGTTAGTTTTAGTAGTCCTCCCTATTGAAACAATTACTTTAATGTAAGCTTAGCTACATTGCTTAAGTAGTTTATTTGATCTTATTTAATCATACACTTTTAATTTAATACTAGATTTTTGATTTAACCTACTTCTAGTGCTGTCAAACCATTTTGAATGTACTTTATATTCATTTAATCATATCCTCTTAGACGAGAAATCTCCTAGCCTTAATCATTTTCTTTTAAGGAAATTTATCCCTATTTTAGCCATGCCCTTTTGAGTACATAAATATAATATATTAGCCATGGACTTTTGGCTAAAAAACACTTTGAGCCTACTCATGCTCTTTTAATTAAGTTTATCTCTAATATGACCATCATGCTTTTTTGGTTATACTTTCATCCTCTCTAATCACACCCTTTTGATCAAAGAATATTTTAGATTTGATTATGCTCTTTCGATTCATTTATCTACAATATAGTCACATTCTTTTGGGTATACTATTATTATCCTTATCTTGGTCTTTGACTAGGAATATCTTGAATTTGGTTATGCTCATTTGGGAAAATTCATCTTTAGTATAGTCATGCTATTTTTAGTATATTAAATACTTTTTTTTTCTTAGGGGCTATTTGGTTAGAAGTAAATGTAGTGTATTGTAAATCAAATGCATGCATTTTTAGAAATTCTATTATTTGATTGGTTGCATTTAAAATGTTATGAATTTTTTAAGTGAATTTGAAATTCACTTGCTTGTTCGGTTTTGATGTATTTGAAATTCACTTAATTTGTGTGAATTTAAATACACCATTCGATTTAAATTGAGACCACCCATTATCTCAGCAGCTCGCCATCCTCCGTTGCTACCGCCACCTATTGTCGTACAACCCCCACCCGACCACTCATTTTACTAGTCACCATTCTTTGTTCTTGTTCTTTCTGACCACCACCACCACCCATTTATCTGCGACAATATCACTTGTTGCTATCTATTGTCGGCGCCCATTGCAACTCGTCAAGAAATACTTTATATTACTTTGATTTTATCAAATAAAAAAAAATAAAATCATGTTTTTGTAGAGTTTTCATCCAAACAACCTAAAATTATTTCAAATACATTACTTTTACTTTCTTTGCATTTCAAATTCAACCATCCAAGCGATGGTGGTTCTCTTTTAATCATACTATATTTTTCTCTTGATCGCACCCTTATGACCAAAGGAAACCTACTTGGCCATATTCTATTAACTAAGTCAATCCAAGTAGGATCATGCCCTTTCGATCATGCTATCTCTATTTTAGTAGCCTTCCATATAGAGATTCATTTGAGTTCAACTATATTATATTTGGTTAAATTTATCCTAACTTGGTCAAAACTTTAAAACTCCATTTTGTTGTTTGACTACACCTTATAGTTGACCATTTTAGTTTTGAAAATATACATGTACTTAAATTCTTCTTTTCTTCTTTTGATAAATAGTCTCTAATTAGACATGTCCTACACTCGTGACATTTAGAGTTCTTTCTAAGTGTAAAAATCTTTTTATCATTCAAGTGTTTATATAACTTATGGATACTTGAATTTTATATTGGTAGTTCATATTTTCAAGTCTCCTCTCATATTGAAGTATTTACACATGCTTGAAGTTAGTCAATATAAATTAGGTGGGGATAATCCCTTTAATGTTAATGTTTTACATATCAATGATAAGTAATTATTATTAAGGAGTACCTCTCTATCTAATATATGAACATTACTCTATCATAATTAGATATCATATAAATACTCAAGAAATATAAATAAATTAAAGAATTCCACCTTTTTAAAAATATTTTTAAATAAGGTGATTTAGTGTGATTAAATAATTTAAAATAAGCTAGCTTGGTAGCCTCAGAGAGTCATTTAAGTCAACTCTTGCTACCCCTATAATTTTTCAAACAGTTATGTGATAGGTCACAATTTCTTAGTATTTTAGCATATGACCATGGTATAGCTATGTCGATGTTGTGCTAAAAGCTCCTTTTAATGTGCAACAGTGGTGTTTGTATTTTGAATCATAGTAACACCACAAAACTTTATGGGGTGCTTATTGAAATGATCAAGTACATAATTTAAGAAATGATGTACTATCTTAAAAGATAGAAACATCACTCTATAATGAACTCAATCATTTAATAAAGACTCCTAAGGCAAATAAGTCTCATATAAGAGATTTTTCTCTTACTTTATATGGATAAAGTAAAAAATAAGGTTTATTTTATGTCATGTTCTTTTTCATATGGAGGCAAGCCCCCATAGTTAATTACATCCTAAAAAATAGATATTTTCTAAGAATACTCTCGATTAAAGTAGTCAATTATTACTTTCAAAGATTTCAAAGTTTTGATATTAAAGGATTGATAATTATTAGAAATTAAATGAGAAAGTTTAAATGCAGAGAGTTCATAGTAGATTCCAAAGAAGGATAATTAGGAAGACCTCACGATACTAGAAGCCTGGTGAGCACTTCAGTCTATCATATAGTAAGAGTTTATAAATTTGAAGAAGAAAATTATGTTTATTTGAGTTGATATTTTATTAAAAGGCTAGGAATTTGATTTCAACAACACAAGATTGTGAAAATACCTAAGAGGTGAGGACTCACACTCATAGCAAATAAAAAACAAGCATCCTATGAACCTATATCTAGAGTGCTCTAGCATAAGATAAGAGCTCGATTTAAATATACTCGGAAAAGTGGGACATATTAGTTCACTTACTAGAGAATGAAACAGATCCTAACTCTTCTAGATTTACAACCACCTAGAGTAGCGCCTAACACCTCTTATGATTCAAAATTATGTAAGCTAATCTTATGTAAATGCAAGATAACTAGTATACTATTTATTAGGAATAAATCTAAAGTCCTAAACTCACTCCCTAAGAGACTAGATTATGACTAGTATGAGAATAATGTCTTAGACTAATGAAACAAAATTTTATAAAGATTTGTTTCATTTTAACTCATTATTTTAGATTCAAGGGAAGATTTATGCCTACATGCATGACCTGTCGGCCCTCGAGATCTCGGTTCTTATGATGTTGAGTTACAAAAAATCAATTTCTTTCGATGTTAGTTGTTCTCGGACGAAGCTTGGGAATCTCAATACGGTGACAAACCCCCCAAGAGAGCTACAATCCTCATTTTTGTAAACACAATCTTTAGTAATCTCAATTTGTCACTTGCTCACTCCGGAGCCCTGTCACTAGATTTATCTTATAAGTCGGATAAATATTCCCGTCTTTTCATTTTGGCTATAATTGCAACGATGCCATGAGCTTGGGATTTTGTTGGAACATAAAACATCTCTTTCCATATCTTTGGATATAACCCGATTTTTTGTTCTTTGTACATAAACTTTTGTGAGAGTTTCACAAAGCTTCAATTGTTCTTCCTTAAGATAAATTCCACAATAAGGGAATTTATTAGAGAGAATATGTGTTCTCCACTATAAAGGTTCTCATAGGTCATACCCTATTTGAATGGAGAAATAAGATGCAAGCATGATGTTGTAACATACAACATTATAACTAAGCGGTTACTAAATCTTTTATTTCTTTGATTAAACACCAAGGCTTTAAAATTAGGTCATGAATTGTTAAAATTTAATTAAGGTTGATTAATTGGAGTAGAAAAAATAAGTTCCTAAAGAGCATACCTCCTCCAAGTCATACAATAAACAATCAATTTTTAAAAAACTTATGAAAAATATGTCATTTATATTTTACAATCAAAGTAAAAAAATTATTATCGATTAAAGAATAAAAGATTGGTGTGATTGGGTACCCCTATACACTCTAAAAAAAAATTTGGGTAGCTAGGCGACAACCCAGATTATAATTAAATTATAAATGAAAATAAAGTTATGGAGGGTCTTTATCTTTATTCACTTCATGGATTTAGGCACTCTGGAATTACAGGGCCTCCCAAGTCTAAGCCTTCTAGTCATTGCTCATCCTAAACCCCATAGCTCTAATCCTAAGCCTATTATAAAAATTACATTTGATGAAATGAAAATCAAATTACACTTGTAAGATAAAAGTTAGCTTAACATAAATGTTGACCTCACTTTTTAGGTAAGGATCCAATCTTCTTATCATAAATCTAGGAGTCTTCTAGACACTAAGAGCTCCTTAGTCATAAGACACTCTTAGTGGCTAAGTGAACACTTAACCTAAACCTAGAAACTTAGGAGGATTAGCCTTAGGATTAGATCATGTCTTAGGGTCTAAGGTAACCTACCTATCCTATAGCCTAAACTAAACTCTTTCATACCTCCTTAGCCAAAACCAAACTCCAAATCAATATAACCAAAATTCAATTGAATCCCACCATATCCAAAACCCAAACAAAATCAAATCCATCATGATCTAAAACCCACCTAAGCCCATAATTAAATCCTATGGACTCAGCCAAAAATTCCTTCAATCAAACCTAACCCAATTAATTTTCTCATAAGCAAATCAATCCTTCAATCATCATTCCAAACCATACCAAAAACTTCAATAAAACTAATAGAACCAAAATCAATTCAATCCTATAACCCATTTGAAACCAAAAGTCCAAGTGAGCTAAAATCCAATTATACCTAAATCAATTGCAATCAAAGCTATCAATCAATCCAAAATAAAATATCAAACTCAGCTTAGCATAATTCAACCTAAAATCAAGCCATAATTGACACATTAAGTTCACTTGACCCAAAGTTACCTAAAGGGCCCTTTTGAACCAAACTCCAATCCAACCCAAATTGGATTGAACAAAACCATCCAAAACCTCTTATAGTGATTGATGATCACCCTTGATTGATCAATTGCTATCAATTGGGTCAAACCAAGCCAATTTGGTCATTTGAACAAAATGACCCAATTAGCCTACATGAGTCAAATGAGTCAAATATCATCCTAAATCAAATTAATTGAAACCAGTGATTCATACTAACCTAAAATCAATCCTTGAACATGACTTGACCATCAATTGAGCCAAACCAAACCCAGTTGGCCCTTTGACCCAAGTTGACCCAATTTGACCCAAAAGGCCAAATCAAAAAATCAAATCCAATCCAAATTGATTACAACCAATGATTCAAATTCATTTCAAATTGATTATTGAACTTGATCAAAGCCTTGATTGAACCCAATTTGATCGATTGGACCAAATTGACTCATTTAGCCCAAATTGACATAAAGGGTCAATTTGGCCTAAATCATTCATAAATCCAAATTAATTGAAATCAAAGGCTACAACCATCTTCAAATGACCAATTGAACATAAACAAATGGTTACTCAAGTCAATTTGGTAAATTTGACCAAATTGGTCAATTTAGCCCATTTAACCCATATGAATCCAAATGGGTCAAAGTAAAATCCAAGCCAAATTATACCAAGCCAATTAAACTAAAACATCCCAAATACTCATTTGAACTTGACGCCTTGGTTTGACCCAATTTGACCAATTGGTCTACTTGACCCAACCTAGCCCAATTGAGCCAAACCCATTCAAACTAAGCCCAAACCCATTGAAACTTGGCATGACCAATCCTTGGCTCACCTTGGGTCAGCCCAAATCTAGCCCAACCCAACTTGAACCTAAATTGAACCATTACCCATTAGATAAAATCCCTCCACATAGGATAAAATCTATTTTGGGTGGTTAAACATCGCCTTTCCACTTGTCACCCAAAGCTTAGTTTGGACCATTGGATCTATGGCTAGCGACCCAAGGATGGTTGGGACAACCCCAGGGGAGGTGAGTTAACCCACCTCCCTTATTGGCTCACTAGATGGGGATTGGCCATGGAGACACTTGGCCAACCAAACCTAGCCACCTCGCCTTCCTCCCACCTCGGCGGGTGATGATGCCGCCGATTCAACCCAAGCTGCCTGATTTGAGGGAGGAGAGGGTATACTTCCCCTCATTCGATTCAATTCCAAACATTGAGTATTCTCAGAGCTCGAGCACCTTGAGACGACTCTCCTCATTAATTTCCCAAGCTTCCCAAGCCTCCCCTTGGTAGAAACACCAAACCCAAATAGACAAGGCCTAAATCTATCCAACTCCACCAAACCTCAACCAATTTTAAATTAACTTCACGACATTCACCAAGTTCCTGAGTAAACGAATCTTCTCTAGCAATTCGAGCATCGACCATTCCAAGCCTAACTATGATGAGTTTTCTGGCGAGGTTGGTCGATAGAGCTGTCGACGAGGAGTCAAGGTGCCATCTTCATAGCAGAGCTTCTTCTCTTCAAGACGAAGCTACCTTGGTCAGTTAGTTGCCGGTCCTGAGCTCCAACGAGATAAATTTTGGAAAACTGATCTTTTATAATTTTTCTTAGGATTTTGTGAAAAATTGTGATTGTGTGTGAATTCCATAGGATCCCTCTAGATCCCATCTATGATCATTTTGGGATCGATTCCGACGCCTCACGAGCTCTGACAAGCTTCGATCGAGTGGAGGAAGGTGGACGGTGTCCATCTTCTCGCCGGGGATGATCATCCACGCCCATTTCATGTGATTAGAACATATGACCGTGATTAATCCGCAAGATTAATTCAATTTTAATCTTATAGAAAATGCGATTAATCCCACCATACGATCTTGGACAGGATGAAAGCGCATTCACCGCCGCCATGTCAGTGCTACGTCAAACGAGTTTAAATAACCAATCACATGGTGCCACGTGGAAAGCACTACCATGTCAGCGATCCGTGTGGCATCGATAGGATTCAGTGTTAATTAGGCTTAATAATTCATTTTAATGGCCAAAATTTCATAAAATCATAACTAATTATAGAAAAATCTAAAAAATGCAAATAAATACTCTTTGGAAAGGTAAAATAAAGGAGATTTATTAAAAATATTTCCATTTGGTTTTGAATAGTGATTTAGGCTTAATTAAGGTTTGAATGTTTTACTAATTAACATAATTATTCCTTAATTACTTTGTCAATTAATCCCAAGTTTGGGAGGATGATTTAATGGGATGATCTCCTCTTATGATTTTCTTGGGATTTATTATCTATGTAATTAAGAAAATTGGAAATTCAAATCTTAATTAATCTCTTAATCAAATTAATCATTAATTAAAATTCTAAATAGTAAAATTAATTAATTTAAGCTCATTAATCACTAATCAATAGTGAGATGATGAGGGAGAGTGTTTAGGATCTATTTCTTAATTACTTTGCCAAATTCATTCCATTAAAAGAGAGTTATTTAAATCATTAATCAATTAGAAAATTAATCAATTAATGGTGAAATCAAATCAAACTAAAGTGGTAATCACACCGATAATCAACAATGAAATTAAGGGTTACGCTTTTATGTGTTCAACAACATAAAGACCCTTAAGGTAATTATGATTAACCCATAAGTGTGAAAAATCATAAAAGTACTTAATTAGATTCTTTAACTTAATTAATTCTTAAGGTAAAATTGCATTAGGTACTTTAGAAGCATTGCACCTTTATTTTCCTCATGTCCAATCATTTGTAGCTCATGACTAAATGATTAATCAAATTAAAGAAGCATAAGAAAGGGTAATTGAATGATTTTTTTAATGATTCAACTTAATTAAATCATAAAAATTACATAATTGTCTTTCCTTAAACAAATTAATATCACCAACATAGGAATGGGGTTAAAACAACAAATGATCTATCCTTTTTGAGCTTAATCAAAATAAAAAAAATAAAAAAATTAATACAAAGCTTTGGTTTCCTTTAAAATAATTCTATTTAATGTGATTGTCCGAGGAATTAGTGTAGTTGAATGAATCATATAGTTGTGTTTAGCTATTCCTTTTCAATCACTTTAAATATTGTATGCCATGTGATCCCATGCATTCATGTTTTCAAATTCAAATGAATCAAATGAAATTTATTTATGTAAGCTTGCATGTGTTGGCTTAATTATATGTGTGGCTATTATCACTAATAAATTCAGATTTATTTTCCAAAGTTTATAAATGGATAACAATATTTGGAGTGATAGTAGTTATAAATACATAGGACTTTCATGTGTTTATAGCTTAAGCATGTGGATGTGAAGCTCTCTTTCTTTATATTCACATATAGATTTACATATGTTTGAATGCTAATAAGTATATAGGACATCCCGTGAATAGACTTTAAGTAGCCCGAGGTTATTTGGTTATCTTAGTTCCCTAGTTAACAAAGGCACGCACTTATTTAATTTCATTCATATGTATATTTGTATTAGAATTTGAATAGAGCTTTAATTTACATGTATAAATAATTCAATCAAACAAAATACAATCTTTTGCATGTTTTCATTCTTTTAATTATGTATATATATATATGTATTTAAGATATCAAGTATATAGTTTGGACATCCTGGAAATACAAGGCTTTAAGTAGCCCCAAGGAGGTCATTTGATTATCTCACTACCTTGGTTAACAATGGAACATACTTTCTTACATCTTTTATATATGTGTATGTGCATTTAATTAAAGAATGATAATCATCTTTTCTATTAAAAACACATGCATCCATAGCCACTTAAGTCACAAAAATGTATAGCATGTGAATATAAAGCTTTATTTCCTATGTTCATATATATAAATCTACATATGTTTGAATACTAATAAGTATATAGTCCAGACATCCAAGGAATATGAGGCTTTAAGTAGCCCTAAGGAGGTCATTTGATTATCTCACTTCCTTGGTTAACAAAAGGCACGTACTTATTTAATTTCATTCCCATGTATATCTGTATTAGAATTTGGATAGAGCTTCAATTTAAATGTATAAATAACTCAATCAAGCAAAATATATTCACCAAATATATGCATTCATTCATCATTTAAGTATGCCTAAATATGTTGTATGTATAGGTATGCTAAGTGTTAAATCATATGCATGTTGTAGGTGATGAAAAGGAACGGTTCAACATATGCTATGTGATTGCAATTCAAATACATTAATCTTAAGATGCCTTTCATATTGAAAATGTTTTTTTAAAGTTAACCCAAACATAAGATTAATAAGATATTTAATAAGCCATTCACTAAAGAAGACTAAATCATAATAATGTACTTTAGAAAGTGATTTAAGGTAGGGATAAAAGAGAGTAAATCTCTTTCTTCTCTTTATAACACGTAGATGCTAAGCATAAATCAAGTAAAAAAAATATAACTATAACATACAAGTCATCTAAAAAACTTAAAATGAAATGAACCCTCATGCTAAATTAAATAACTCCAAATTTAGAAAATCATAACTCTAATTCTTAGCTAAGACATACCATATGAAGCCTTAACACACATTAGAATTAAGCCACCATTTCTAGTCCTAAGTTAGGATAGTGTATGTGTGATGTTTTGTTTTATTTTGTGATGTAATATTTTAGATTGGATGTTGGATGTTAGGTGGTATGGCTCATAGACTAGATGTTAGGTCATTGTTAGTCTAATGATGTCTTATGCAGGGGATTGTGCATAAGGGGCCACTTAAAAATAAATATAAATATTCTCTTTGTAGGTTTCTTAAGCCCCTCTAAGATAATCCAACTTAGGACGGTGGGCTTGGTTTCCTATGTGCAGGGTGCTAAGTCTAAATTATGAACTATACTGCTTGGGTTTTTATGTATATTTAGCTAACCTCTATTTTGCAGGTGTAGTTAGATTTATTTTGCCAAAAAAATATAATTTTGCAATAAGAATTAGGATTAGTGTTATGGGGACTACGATGAGTAGTGGCTAGAAGGCTTAGTCTTGGAGGCCATGTGATGCCTTGAAGCAACTCAAATCAAAGAAGAAAGAAGAAATGAAGGAGTGAAGACCCCCATAGCATGTATTCAATTTCAATTATAATTATTTTTTTACATTCTGGGTTGTATAAGGGTAGATCTCGGCTATCCAAATTTTTTTCTTTTTTGGGGTGTACGGCAGTACCCGATCGCATCAACATCTTATTCTTTCATGGTAGTCTAAAAATGATTGATGTTGTGTGTATATTATGCAATAGAACAACATGATTTTCATAGTTTTTAATGATTGATGTTTGAATGTGTGGCGTGGATGTGGTAAGCTCTTAGGATAAAATTAATTTTTGTACAGCAACTAAAAACTCATAACTAAATTTTTAAACAACTCACAACCTCATTTTAAAGCTTAGGTCATAATCAAGATAATTAAAAGATTTAGCAATCCTTTAACTGTATGTTGTATGTTTCACAACATGCATATCATATTGAGTCACTTTGCAAAATGAGGGCCTCCACTCTTGCATTTTAGGGACCGGTTGACTTATGAGAGGAACAACTTATGGTGGAGATTCACCCTCTTTTCTCTTTTGATTTGGCCAACAACTAAATTTCATCATGCATTTAGGCATAAGAAATCCCAAAGCCTTTGTCCAAAATATTGCATCAAAATATTATAAAATTTGAAAAGTTTTTTTACATTTAGACTAAGTCATATGCTTATGCCAGTCATGCTCTAGTCTCTTAGGAAGTGAGGTTAGGACTCTAGTCTCTTTCAAAATTAAAAATAGCTTAAAGTAATATAATTTTATAAGACCGGCCTACATGATTTTGAATCATAGGAGGAGTTAACTGGCGGCCACTCCAAGTGGTTGTAAGTCCAGAAGAGTCCAATGGTTTATTCTCTTTTATGGAGGTGAACCTTTATATCAACCTTTTTGCTTAGATTTATGTTATGCTCTAGCTTGCACTAAAGCTCCCTAGATTTAGGATCCGAGATTATTTATTTTCATTGGGCTATGAGCATAAATCCTCACCTCTTAGGCATTTTCACAATCTCATGTTGGTGGATCATATGCCTCAGTATTTTAATGAAATTCAACTCAAACAAAAATAAATTCTCTTTCAAACATATAAAGCCTTACAATAGGATATATTGGAGTGCTTACTAGGCTTCCTAGTATTATGAGCATTTCCTACTTATTTTGATGTTGACCTCACTTTTGAGTGAGTTCTCAACTTTCTCATCATAGATCTTGGACTCTTATAGACACTAAGAGATCCTTAGTCTTAAGACACTTCTAATGATTAGGTGAACACTTAACCTAAGTCTAGAGACTTAGAAGGGTTAGCCATAGGGATAGGTCATGCCTTAGGGACTTAAGTTGACTTCCTTACCCTATAGCCTAAACCCAATCCATGCTTTCCTTCCCAAACCAAACCTCAAATTCATGCCAAATCCAAACCAAATTTCCAAGACTCATAATCCCATGATCAAATTCAAGCTCAAAATTCTCCATGAACCTTATGATTGAATTCAAAACCCTTTCTAACCCCTTTGATTTCATCTTATGGACTTAACCTTAACAAAATTTAAATCAATCCCAATTCATTTGATTTTCTCAAATATCAATTCAATCCTTCAATTAAACTATCAAATTCCAATTCAAATCCAACTTCAAATAATTCAATCCCAAAATCAAATCCAAGTTCCAAAATTCCTTCCTAAGCCATATGATCCATTCTCATAAGTTTAGCCAAATCTCCACCTAAGTTATCCCAAACTTGATTGATTTTTTTATAAATCAATTATTATTTTATTTATATTCACAAATATAAATGAAACCCACCTTCCAATGACCAAAAATAAATCAAAATAAATTAATTTCCTTCTTAGCCCTTTTGACCTACATCCATAAACTTGGTCAAATTTGCTTCCAAATCACTCCAAACTCAAGTGATTTTCTCATGGGTCATTTATTTCTTCATTTATATTCCCAAATATAAATGAAATATAGATCTAAATAGCTAAAACCAAATCCAAAATCAAACCAAAATCTAATTTATACCCTTTAAGCCAATTTCTTGGACTTAACCAAAATCCACCTAAACCAAGCCAAAACCAATAGATTTTCTTTAAACCAATCATTCCTTTAGTCATCCATCCAAATATAAATGAAACCTATAATCATCAAATCAAACTCAAGTCAACCCCAGTCAAGCCCAAGTTAGCCCTTTTAGCTTAAAATTTTAAATAAGCCAAAATCCATTGGGCTCTAAATTAATTACAGTCAAATTTATATTTCAATCCTAGGCTCATATATAAGTTCAACTAAACTTGAATCAAGCCAAAACCAAGCCAACTGACCCATTTAGTTCCACTTGACCCAAAGTGGCCTAAAGGGCCTTTTTGAGCCAAGTTCTAATCTAACCCAAATTTGATTGAACCAAGCCCATCCAAGCCTCATATCATGTTCAAAAATCACCCTAGGATGATCAATCACCTTGAATTGGATCAAACTAAGTCAACTTGGTCCTTTGATCAAGTCAACCCTTAGCCTAAATGAAACCCAAACTAGCCAAAACTCATCATACACCAAATTGATTAAAACCATTGATTCATACCAACTCATGATCAATGATTGAACATGACTTGACCCTCAATTGAGCCAAACCAAGCCCAATTGGCCATTTGACCCAAGTTGACCCAAATTGGCCTAAAAGGCAAAAATGGGTCAAATCATAATCTAACTCAAATTGATTGCAACCAATGGCTGAAGTTCATTTCAAATTGATTATTGAACTTAACCAAAACCATAATTGAGCCCAATTTGACAAATTGGTTAACTTGATCCAACCCAGCCCAAATTGACCTAAAAGGTTAAATTGACCAAAATAAAAATTAAATCCTAATTGATTCAAACTAAAGCCTACAATCACTTTCAATTAACTAACTGAACATGAACCAACACCCAACCCAAGCCAATTTGGCCAATTTGGTCAAATAGGTCAACTTAGCCATTTGACTTATATGAATCCAAATGAGCCAAAATCAAACCTAGGCCAATTTAATTGAAACCACTTGAACAAAACTCTTCAAATCATCATTTGAACCTAACCACAATCTTGGTTTGACCTAATTTGATCAATTGGTTAACCCAACCCAACATGACCCAATATTAACCCATTTGACCAAATGAAGCCAAAACCCATAAAACCATGCCATGACCCATTGGTGGTTGACCAAACCCGACCCAAACCTATCTTGGGTCAACCTAAAATCAGCCCAAACCCATTTAGAGCCAAGTCTAATGCAAATCCTCCATGGATCATCTCCCACATTAGATTCTTTCCTCAAATGGAAAAGTCCACTCTTCATTTCACCTTGGAAGCCATCACTCATCCAAATGAGCATCACCTAAGCCACCTAAGCCACCTAACCCGTGCTATGTCGGCCATAGACCAAAGGGAGGTGAGTAAACTCACCTCCCATACAAATCGAGCACCCAAAGGATCAAGGAATGACAATCTAGCCAAATCAACCTTGGAGCCTCCTGCCACGGCTTCTCCCAATCTAGACGAGCCATGTGGACTTGATGGTGACCAGTTCGGTGCTCTAGCGGTAGGTTGCGAGCCAAAAAATGGGACGCCATCCCATCTGCCCACTTCAGCAAACTGAGGGGTATATGCCCTCAATTCGCACGGGAAATCCATCAATTCGAATCGTGAGAGCTTCCAAGGGAGAATTCAAGCTTCCTTGCAATCCCCAGAGTGATTCCAAGTTTCCATCCTTCAGTATTTTTCCTCCTCGTACAAAATCAAAACAGGACACTCCAATCTCAATTCTAACTTCGCCAATACTCCATCTCAATCAAATTACTCTTATACACACCTTCCATGAACATCATTGAAGCCACCCAAGTTGTTTCCCAAGCTCCCAAGCCACCGAAGAATGGATTTCAATCACCATCAAGCTCCATAGTGATGAAAGTTGATCCACTGAGCAAACCAAGGGGAATTGGCTTGCGTGCTACTTAACAGGGCCTCATCTCTACTAAACTAAGCTTCCTCCATCGATCCCAGCACTGATCTTGAGCTATGGTGAGGTAATTTCTCAAAATCATAGATATAAGAAATTTTTGGTTAGTCCTTTGTGATGAGAGTTTGCATGTGAGCCCATCATAGCCGTTGGATCCTTGCGGATCCCTCGTGCAAAGGTGTGTGTAGATTTTGGAGTGAATCTGAGCTCTAGTGAGCTTGGATCGAGTGATCCATGGTGGAAGATCTCCAGTTCATCGCTTGCGGGAAGGAGGATCATGGACCGTCCATTCCACATGATTGTAATGGATGGCTCTGTTCATATTGCGCTTGATCCATCTATTTTTGCCCTTTACACTGCGGGATTGATATGTGCCGTCCGATCCAATATCAACAACGAGATCAATACTGTCGCCTCATGCCGCAAATTTGATAACTTAAATATCCAATCCCATGATGCCATGTGGAAAGTGCGCCGGCGCCATGTGTCAGAGGAGATTTATCTTAAGGCTAATTAATGTATTTTAAGGTGAAACATCAATAATTCATAACTAATTGTAGAAAAATTCAAAAAATATATAAATAATGGCTCATTTTAAAGATATTTCAGAGGGAAATCTATTAAAATTATTCTTAATTAATTTTAAATAGTAATTTTGGCTTAATTAAGATTTAATTAAAAAATTTATTAGCTACTTACTAATTAATTAACCAATCAATTTCAAACTTTGAGAATGTTTGAGGGTGACCTTTGATTGAATGAGAGGGTTACAAATTAGGTTGGGACCTCTTTCCCAACCTTTTCCCCCTTAAACCAATTTCATTTCAAAGGGTAATCAATTAAAATTAGTAATTAAGTAAGAGGAAAGGATTAATGGATTAATGACTTGATTAACCTAATTAAAGGGTAGTTGCATGATTTCCTTAATTGAACCATGGGTAGAGCTTTAGGTGTTCATAACCCAAAGAGAGTTAATTTATGGTTAGCTCAAATGTGTGAGAAAACCATAAAAGTAATTAAGTGAGTTCCTTAAGCTTAATTAATTAATGATTATGAGCTAATTGCATTAGACCCATTTCATTTCATAGAAGCATTACTATTTAATTTTCAATTCATTTGCATATTACATTAGCTCATAATCATTTAATTAGTTATCTTAAGGTAACATAGGTAAGAATTAATTGATTTAACTCACACCTTAACCTAATTAATTCATAAAATCAATCTAATTGCTTTTCATTAAATCAAATTAACTCACACATGGGGAATGGGATTAGGATTAACAAACCTCTTATCACATTTCTTAAATCAAACCAAACATGAAATTGAAAATGATATTAAGAAATTTTAGTTTATTTTAAATGGGCTTATTTAATATGATTGTTCTTAAGAATTAATTAGATTGAAAGAAATCATGTGCTTATGTCCCTTCATTTCTTTCCAATCATATAAAATGTTGTATATCACTTGATTCATGCATTCATCTTTTGCAAAATTAATTAAATTAAATGGTTTATTTTATGTCAAGCTTGCATGTGTTGATTTAAATTAATATATGTGTGGCTATTATCATTATTAAATCCAAATCTATTTTCCAAAACTTAAAATGAATGATTATATATGCTATGAATGCTAGTTATAAATATATAAGAGATGTATGTGATTATAGCTTAAGTGTATGAAGTGAAGTTTCTTTTCTTTTATTCATGTATTGATTTATGTAAGTAAGAATGTTAATAGATATATAGCTTGGACATCCCAAGAATGCGAGGCTTTAGTTAGCCCCAAGGAGGTCATTTGATTACCTCACTTTCCAGGTTTAACAATGGAACATACTCCATTTGATTTCTTTTTCTTACATACTTCAATACTAAAATTTAGATAAGACTTTGTTCCATATGCATAAATATTTTAAAAAAATAACCTTAGCATGATTTTTCCATTCTTGTAGTTGTTTATACATTCATGTGTATTTAAGAGTAGAGGTATATCTAGGACATTCTAAGGATGCAAGGTTTTAAGTAGCCCCAAGGAGGTCTTTACCTCACTTCCCTAGTTTAACAATGGCAAAGTACCTGCTTAAAATTGTATACATTTGAATGTGTATTTATATAATGAATGAAAATCCCTTTTTCTACTAAGAAAGACATGGATTCATATTTGTTCAAATGATTGAATCAATTGATCACATGGTTTAAAGCTTTCTTTCTTATATTCATGTGTATAAACTTACATATGTTTGAATGTAATGGATTTATAGTTTAGATATCCTGAGAACATGAGGCTTTAACTAGCCCCAAGGAGGTCATTTTATTACCTCACTTCCCCAATTTAATAATGATACGTACCTATTTAATTTCATTCCTATGTCTTTTTATATAAGAATTTAGATAGAGCTTTAAATTAATATGATAAAATGATTCAATCAAATGAAATATCTAAATTTCAAAAGTACATGTTTACATCCATCATTTAAGTGTGCTAAAACATATTGCATGTATAGGTATGCTTAGGATTTAATCATGTACATGCTACATATGATGGAAAGAAATGAATGAACATGTGTTACGTGATAGTAATTAACTCCAATTAATATTAAGATGCCTTTCTTATCGAATGAGGTCATTTAAAGTGAACATAAGCCTAGGATTAATTAAAACATATAATAAGCCATTCACTAAAGAGAATTGATTAATTAATATGCTTTAGAAGTGACTTAAGGTAGAGATAAAAGAGAGTAATCCTCTCTTTTCTTCTCTTTACAACACTTAGTTATTAGGTGTAAGTCAAATGAAACAAAAGAAAACACTAAGTAAAATTCTCAAATCAATTAAACCACTTAAAGTGAAACCATCTCTTATAATTAAATCCTTTCATTCTTAGAAAATCATATCAAAGCTTAGTTACGGAATACCACATAAGCCTTAATACACACACTTTAGAAGTTAGTCACCACTTCTAGCTTTATGTTAGGGTGGTGCATGGAGTGATGGATGTTTGGTTTTATGATGTATTATTGTAGACTGGATGTTAAGGTGTATGTTTCAGAGATTGATGGTAGTCGATTAGCCTAATCATATTATTTTTTGTGGAGATTGTGCTAAGAAGTAACATGCAAAATAAATATCAATGCCTC